>JBBIGC010000013.1:3017052-3032781 GCA_037576955.1 Lepidarchus adonis | reverse complement strand
TTACATTTGTTTCTGAGTCAAGAAATATATTCGTGAATGGTGTGATATTCATTTGATAATATTGAAACTAAACTCTCAGACTCATCATGAAGAGAGTGAAGCCTGTTCATCCACCACCAGCTCACTCACATAAACACAGCACAGCACAATTATGCCCTGTAGCCAAGCTCTCCTGTCTGAAACACACAGAACACGACAATATGGGCATAAAACACACACACATCCCGGTTCCCATGATGCCCCTCTCACAACAGCCAATGGGAACCCCAGGACCACTACAGTACTAATAAGGATATGAGCATCTGGGCACAGGCCTGTCTCTAACAACACATATGAAAGGAAGTCATTGAACAATAAGGTTTGTAATGACTAATATTCATACTACTAGGCCAGGAGATTGGTTTACAACATATTCATGGTAAATGAAGTCATAGGGGTCACTAGGAGTGTAGAAACATGTGGCCTGTTTACTGTCCTTTCAGGTGGAGAAGACAGAATGCAGTTGGACACTGAGCTGCAGAAAGAGATCAGTGTGATCTGGCCTCACCTCTCCCAGAAGACCTTGGACTTGCTTGTGCCAATCAATAAAGGTGAAGCTCAGGTGCCCATCACTTAGGCCTGTAACCACCACATGAGGGGAATTTATTTTTATGTTTTTGGGTTTTTTATGAGAGGTTTTGTAAATTTTCTCCGCTTTCTCTGGTTTCCTCCCACTAGCTTGTGTAGACTGGCTTCTCCAAATTGACCATAGATGCAAATGGGTGTGAATGGTTGTTTGCCTCCATGTATCCCTGTGATGGGTTGGTCTCCTGGCCCACAGCCGGCTGGGATCAGCTCCAGCTTCCCCACGACTTGAAATGGAAAATTAATAAATGTTATCTTCACATAAGCAACTGAAGGCCAACCTAGTGTCCTAATGTTTTTTTTGTCTCGTTGTTTATTGTAGCCTGTTATCTAAATATTGTTGAATTTTGTCATTTTCAAAAATTATTTCAGTTTGGTTTTCATACTTTTTTGCACATTCTTTTTGCAGATTCTGATTAGCAGTTTAATTGTTTTTTATTACTTACAAAGTAAGTAACAAAGTGGCTAAACTACCTGATTATGTATTTTGCTTTCTAGCTGTTCGTACTTATCCAATTGTCAAGGCTCCATCTCAAACAGACATCACTCTCTGCTGCCCTCTATTGGTGTTAGAGCACAAGGCTGATATGGAGGGATGGATGGATGAATGGGTGGATGGATGAACTGCTGTTTAGAATTGGCTGATATTGGAATATTTGATAACTTATTTATTGTCCTCCAGATGTAAAGAAAAGTGTTGCAGGAATTCTGTGCTAAAGTTGTAATTATTTTACAGCTTTTGTAACTGTACATAAATAAACTTTACAGTCAAACCCCTTTAGCTTGCCCCTATTGGTCTGGGCCCTAAATTTGTCGTGAGGTGGGATTTGCGAGCTATCGAAACGGGTTAAAAAGTGAAGACCCCTGCACTTTCATCGCAAATTACTTGACTGGCTACACTCTGTCTGAAACAACATAACTAACTGCCTGAGTACTGAAAATCCTTAAAATCCTAGTTCAGCTCCAAATTGTTTGGCTTTTCACATAAAACAGCATCAGTAATTGTCACATTTTGCAATCCAGCAAACAAAAATCACATTTTCAGTGCTGCTTCAAGCTCAGCATGCTTCCCCAGATGCAAGTGTTTTTACTTACTTGAAACATTCCATCATTTTAGCTTCTAGCTAAGAGTATCATCAGTGATATCCTGCTGCGTCTTTGTCCAGTTATTGCCATGACAGATGCAAATTTCCTTTTTTGCTCAACAGTCAAAGAATGCAACTTTTGTTTACCAGACATTTTGGGTCTAATTCCCAAATGTGTAAGCAAACTCAGAATTGAAACTATTCATACTAGTGGAGGTGGAGCATGGAAAGGATCAACAAACCAGCTGTCATTCAAACAGCGGGGTTTCCTGTGTTGATTGAGGGTCTAGACACCAAGCAGACCAAGGATGCATCAGTGATTGGTCCATTGTATGTTAGTGTTGCCCACCCACCAACAGCTGCAGCAGCAGTCGACTTATAGAATTAGCACGGCTGATCACGTTCTAGGCTACAGCACTAACACAGACCCAAGTTGGGTGAGCTATAGATGGAGAAATGCACATACCCGACACTTTGCGCATTGTGGCGAGATTGACGGCTTAACAAGGTAAATAACATTGATGGAAATCTGTTCCGCAGCCTTTAATGTGGAGAGGTGAGGTTGGCGAGAAAACCGGGAGAGGGCTAACAGGGTTTGACTGTACATTGCTTCATAATGTTAATCTAGGCAGATTCAGTGTAAATTTGTATGCATATTACATAAGAATCATGTTTATATATCAGCATCAGTACTGACATCTGCAGTTATGCCTGAATATGAAATATCAGCATCAGGTCCTGTTTTGGTACACCACTAAATAATTCAACTGTACAATAAGAAAACACACCCTTGTGTGTGTTTATGAAAAGTTCCCTGATCAGGCATTCAAAGTGTGTGTGTGTGTGTGTGTGTGTCTCTCAACAGACACAGACATGACCGTGGGTAAAATCTATGCCTCCATGATGATCATGGACTACTTTAAACAGAGCAAAGCCAAGAAGCTGAGGCAGCGAGCTGAAGAGCAGGTCAGTTTTGGGACATCACAATGAAGATGGATGCACACTGCCTTACAACATTTCCAGAACTGATTTAGAAAGCTTAACATGATGGGCCATGCACTTTAATTTTGGGAGGGTATATATTCTTCTTAAGGCTGTAATGAACTAGAGTCCAGATGTCTGCTGTTGTTTAATTAGGTCAAAACACTAAACTTGTGCATATTAATTTGGTCACCCTGGAGGGTGCTCTTTTCAAACCTCAAACATTTTTATAGTAGGACCATTGAAGAACATAGTAGAACATTGTTTTGCAAAATCATCATTGAAATTTCAATGACAAATTATTTCTCTTTCTCTCTCTGTTCCACAGTCAAGCAGTCCAGCCCTTCCTCTAATATCTCACAGCGCAGGCTCAGCCTTGTAAGTCAAACACGGAAATACCCTGAAACTGATCTTGCAAACTGAAAATCATCATAGGGCTAAAGAATTAAGTTAAATTAATGTTCATATTTATCAGTTTTGTGCTACAGAGCTTTTGAAAAGTGGGCCATGGTTTGATGTTATTTCTATTTAGTTTTTAATGGAAAAGCAGCTGCAACACCCTTTCATTTCCATTTTCATTAATTCATTTAGCTGATGCTTTTGTCCAAAGCAACTTCCAAGCTACAGTGATTATTAATTATTTTGTTTGCACGACAACACTGATTTAAATACTAGAAAGAAGTTAAATACTCATGGCAACATGAACTATATAGGGTACGTTACTATCTGGGAGAACTAGAAATAATCCAACGCATTCCCTTTCATCATTAAATGCTATAAACAAGTCTAGTGCATTAAATACTGAAGGTAAGTGCTACATGAACTATATACGGTATATTACTATCTGGAAGAGCTAGAAAGAATCCAACACATTCCTTTATTTATCATTAAATGCTATAAACAAGTCTAGTGCATTATATACTGATGGTAAGTGCTACAACATGAACTATATAGGGTACATTACTATCTGGGAGAACTAGAAATAATCCAACGCATTCCCTTTCATCATTAAATGCTATAAACAAGTCTAGTGCATTAAATACTGTTGGTAAGTGCTACATGAACTATATACGGTATATTACTATCTGGGAGTGCTAGAAATAATCCAACACATTCCTCTTCATCTGTAAATGCAACAAACAAGTCCAATACATTAAATACTTTCATACACAGCAAACTAACTAAAAGCTTTACTACACCAGATGTATTTACTACTGTTCAATAAATGTAATATACCGTCAGTGCTGTCTAATGCTGTCTAACAATCTAATGCAGTGTGTAAACATCATTCAGATTTCAAAATGTAATGTTCATTCTCCAATGCACAAGATCCAGAGGTGGGAAATTTGCCTGACTTCTCCAGGCAGTTTTTTACTTTCTGGACCTGAATTTCTCACCTCTGACAAGGTCCATATATACTTTTGAACAAGGCACAGTGCAGGGCAACTGAAATCATCTATAGCCAGAAGGTATATTTACTTGTTTAATATGTTTTGTACATTAAATCCTGAGGGGTTTTTGGTGGCTTGGTGACTTTGCATCATGTTAGGTGTCAAAATCACTGACACTGCTTCGTAACTAAGTAGACAAACCAGTATTTGCAAACATGTATATGCTTTATCATCTTTATTTACGCAAACTGTCTTCCCTTTGCATCAGTTTCCCACATTCTGGGTTATTTGCAGATAGTTAAAAACCAGCATGGAATACATGGATGATGTACTTTATTATCACTGCACACTGTAGAATAGTCTTTTTTAAGAAAAACATAAAGAACAGGCCACATAAAATAATGAGATGATGGCCCGTGAGGCTTAGGTTTGACACATGACTTGAAAAAAGATGAATTCTGAATACTCATTTTTCATATAACTTCATGCTTTCTCATGGTGTCATTTTTAAGCTTGTTTCTCATGTCAAAATGCCCAAAACATATTAGAATCATGTTATACCTTTAGCTGAAACCAAACTGGATTTATTTACATTTACATTTATTCATTTGGCTGACGCTTTTGTCCAAAGCGACTTCCAGGTTCAGGAAACAATCAAACATAAATTCAGACATGACAATACTGATGTGCGAGTTACAGTGAGTT
This sequence comes from Lepidarchus adonis, assembly GCA_037576955.1. Classification (NCBI taxonomy): domain Eukaryota; kingdom Metazoa; phylum Chordata; class Actinopteri; order Characiformes; family Lepidarchidae; genus Lepidarchus; species Lepidarchus adonis. The sequence goes on along the minus strand of JBBIGC010000013.1, from coordinate 3,027,995 downwards.
CAATACAATCTTCTTAGTCATAGAAACAGTGTAAGTGCTACAACAGTGCATATAAGTGCCACAACATTATTACTAGCATTTGTTGCTAACAGTAGTGTACACTGGTGAACTGCTACATGCTACATGCTAACTAGCATCCATTCCAGCCCAAAGCTGCACAACTGCTAAGTGCACCTCAAGCTGCGTACTTCAACCAGTACCTCAGAGCTGAGCACCATAAAGTCCAAACCCAACAGAAGGCATGAGAGACCACTCTCCCCGGTGTGGGGGAGTGGAGTATGTGAGTTTTATCACGAGTTGAGAAAGGGCTATGTTAGCGCAGCAGTAGCTTCAAGCATGCCCACATTAGCCCAGCAGTAAGCGTGCCATCTCCGCCTCTCACTCACAACCCTGCTGCCCACACAGGGTCAGGACACTGTCTCCATCAGGTGGCCTCGTTCCGGCTATCAAACTGAGCTCGCTTCCACAGATACATGATGCATTTATTAAAATCACACACTAAAATCGTCATGGCTAAATCAACATTTACAGATGTTCTGGATCCAAGGTATTTAATGATTTGAGGGAACATCCCATGCCACACATAAAATACAGCAAGTGTTTTTACGTGAAATTGGAACTATGCTCAACAAATATCTATTTTAACCGGGGGTGGGAATTTGGTGATTTCTCTGCCCAAACACTTAAATTCAGTGTTTGGGCAGAGAAATCACCAAACTGGACATCAGCCCTCCAGGAGTTACCCACCCAAGGTTTAAACTGATTCTTCTGAGCTTGACTCTGTAGTTAAGCTCATATTTATGGTTTTTATTAATGTGCTAGCCTTGTGTGAGTAATTTATCACCACTATTTTGAGATTTTATGTATATACCAGCATAATAAAAGTTGAAATGTGTTATTTTTTATTATTATATGACTCTATCATTATCTATATGATCGGTTCCTTTTGTTTTCCCTGTTTATGTAGCCATTTTGTTTTTGTGAAAGTGACTAGTTGTCACTGTTAAGTCCTCTGGATTTAACCCGTCACACCATCAACCACGACCACTCAAGGGTTGCCTAAGTAATGCTCAGACTGGGACTTGAACCTGTGACCTTCTGATCCCAGGGGCAAAGTCCCGACCACTAGGCCACCACTGCTTTTGTGATTGGTTCTACATTGTTCATGTCATTTCCATGTCATGTAAGAGGCTCATTAGCCTTTAGCTTTGTCTTTGTTGTTTTTTTTAACTTATAAACAGACAACCTGTTAAATTTGAATGGGGAAGTGTCTCAGATGTGCTTTTCCTTCAGATTATTAACACCCGCTGCCATGGAAACAAGTTTTGTGTTTCAGATCACTTTCATATCACTTCACCAATAGTGCAGTTAGCAAATGTGGATGACGGTTTCAATATAAATGTTCATATTTTCTGTGAATATGGGATGTTGGAGTACTGGGTGCAGGCCCAATTTATTCACCAGGAAAAGGAGGATGTTGTAGAATAAGCTAAGAAGAACATGCTGAAGAAAGATTTGCCATACACGATATTTTCTCAGAGCGATATGTCACGATACTGCAATAAAATCAATGAATCAATGACAATGAAACACTTTGTTGTCTCGTTTTGGCGTGGATCCGTATAATAAGCATTTTTCTTTGTGTTGGGGTCTTCTTCTTTTACTTTAGATACAGCAAAAAAATATTTGGCTGCAAGTTGTCCCACTTAAAAAGATGAGCGAATCTATAATGTTCATCATAGGTTCACTTCAACTGTGAGAGACAGAATGTAAAAAAAATCCAAGAAAAGTTCACCTCAATACTTTGTAAATTGGTCAAACGTTTCTGTAGGTCTTCACCAGGTTTGCACACACTGTAGCTGGTATTTTGGCCAATTCTTCCATGCAGATCTTCTCAGGAGCTGTGATGTTTTGGGGCTGTCGCTCACTCTTCATTCATTGCATGTGTTCAAATTGTTTGTATGAAAAACAAAATACCATTTCACTTTAAAGGAACGGTTCACAATGTAGTCCTAGATGTTGTCAATTGTCCAAGTATACAATTTGGGATTTGAAATGGGGTGGAGCTCTGCGCTAGTGTATATTTTGTTGACCCTTTGGCAGAAATTCAAGTCCACAAAGTAAAAATTCTCCTTAGGATTTTATTCCAACTCACCAGCTTCTCTAAAGATCTCAGTCCAGTCGCGTACGTGTCCATGGAGTTAGATAAAAATCCTGGGCAGGATTTGAACTTTCTGGACCTGGAGGTTTGTTTTTACAACTTGCACTATGTAACAGAAATGAATGAAAGGGATGTGTAGTGTATATATTTAGTTTCTGAATGTGTATTATGTTCTCCCCTGTAGAACCAGTGGTGGCTTGGTGGCCCTGAGCCCCATATCTCCCCAAGAGCTCTTACTGAAGCCAACAACACAACAACACGACGACAATGAGGAATGTCAAGGCTCTATGGTAAGAATACATTTCCTGGATCATAGTACAGTTGGCTTTCCTACAAGCTCCTTTGTGTAGCTATTGTTAGATTTATAATGACGCCCCTACCGAAGGATAATCTATTTTACTGAAAAAATACAGAAGCCAAAATATGAACTAGTATAATAGATGGATTTTTTATTCAGTTATATTCAATGCAAGGTGTTTGTATCTGTACAGAAGATATAATAAGTGTTAATAAATTAATACATGCATGACAGACTGGTGGGTCTAGAACTTGCACCCTTGTGTATTTCCTGTTCTTAAACACTCACCTAAACTCAGGGAAAGTTGTCCATTGGCAAATTATTTGGAGCAGGGATGATGCTTGAGGAAAACACCAAAATATGCAGAGCCAGGGAAGCCAACAGTATGAGCAAAGCGCCTGCAATGTTATACAGTATTTCCTTGTTGACCTTGACCAGGCTGAAGAGCAGGAAATGAATGGACTGTGGGAGGAAGAGAAGCCTCCGGAGCGTCTGTACCGACCCAGACACAAGAGCTACAAGGCTGCAGGTGTGTTTCTTTTCATTATGAGCGACGGTTCTGTAGCGCCACCTGCTGGACAGATGTGCAGCTTGTTACACTGTATAACTCAGCATGTGTCACACTTCTCTAATGCAGATGTGGTTCCTATTCCACAGTGTCCCATTCAGAGCAATCCCACCAAGCAGAACGAGAACGAGGCCGATCTAAGGAGCAACGCCACCTCCTGTCGCCAAACAACTCTCGGTTTAACTCGAACGAGAGGAGTTCAAAGTCCTGCTCGCGGTCTCCCAGTGAGGAAAGAAGACATGGCCTCACCCGACAGGTAAATAAGTACAAAAAAATCATGCGCTTCACAGGGAAACTTTGTGCACTGTTTGCAAAATCTACATTATAATGTTATATTAAATCATCATCATCATCATCATCATCATCATCATCATCATCATCATCATCATCATCAATGTTATTATAACAATATTAATAATCACTATAATGACAAAAATATACAATATTTATATTTATTATATAAAATATATAATGACAATAAAAATAACAACAATAACGGTGACAACTATAATAACAACAATAAAAAACAACAACATAGCAACAAAAAACAATAATAATAACTACTATAATGACAAAAATATAAACAATAACAAGAAAAATTATGGCAACTATAATGACAATAAAAATAACAACAATAATGGTGACAACTATAATAACAAAAAACAAAAATAATATAACAACAAAAAAAACAATAATAATAATTAAAAATAACATCTATAATGACGAAAATATATAATACAACAACAATAACAAGAATAATAACAATGCAAATTATGATTACTATAACAACAATAGAAAATAACAACAACAATGGTGACAACTATAATAACAACAATAAAAACAACAATAACATAAAAAAGAAGAAGAATGATGATGATGATGATGATGATGATGATGATAATAATAATAATAACAATAATAATAACAATAATAATCATAATAATCATAATAACAACAACAACCATTACAACAACAAAACAACTACGTCAATAATAACTCTGACAATAACCACAACAAAACAAAACTACAATAATAATAATGTCATCAGCGTTGCCATTTATAAAATTAATGATGCTAAAAAATCTCATTATTCAAGTCAACCTTATTTATAAAATTTGAAAATGATGAATGCTGACCAAATTTTTGTACCACAGATTGAAAATGGGATAAATGGGCCTGAAATAAAGCACAGACAGTAAAAGACAGTACAGCACAATAATTACAACACATACACGAGCTGACACACAGTAAAACAAGATTTAATTGATGTTTTTTTTTAAATGATAAATGCTGATGCTGCTGGTGGTGGTGGTGGTGTTTAATTATACACATCATTTTGACGTTGAGTTTTGATAGCTCTGAAAATTTGATCCTCTTGCTCAGGAAAACTTTAAGCATTACACAGATGGATCAGTGAAAATCAAATAAACACAATTTTCCACTAACCACTACCTCATGTTTCGCGTCCATGTTTTTCTTTAGCTTAGCGGCTAAGAGGCTAATACTATTAGCAACACTAGAAGCTAATAGTCACTCAAACATGTTCCATAAATGCACCCCCAAAACATTTCTCAACCCTCTCTTACCACACCCAGATTTTCATTCAGGCAGTGTCGATTTGATGGTTTAGGATAGTGGATGGTTTGGGGCAGTGGCGGCCTAGTGGTGAGGACTTCCAGTCTTCCAGCTTGGGCACCACTGAGGTAACCCTTGAGCAAAGGTGAGGAGGTGGAGATGGTGCCACCAAGGGAACAGAATCTTTCAGTTTCTTCACCACACAATAAAAACAAAAACAGACCCAAACATAAACAGACAGAAACGGACAGAAATCATAGCTCGTACGACCTTGTTGAGACAGGAGCAGCCATCACCCATTAACACCCACTGTATAAACCACTGTACAAATATATTTATCATGTTCTTCTCCCAATGTTTGCTCTTCTGGTTCTTCTCAACCGATTTTAATTGTTTGCATTATACATTGCTACTCTTCTGTTTATTTCTCTTTTTCTATTTCTTGTGTGATTTACTTTACTCACTTTTTCATTTTTCACCTCCTATCTTGCACAGTCTGGAGTACGTGTATACAGTAGTGTGAAAAAGTGTTTCCTTTCCTGATTTAGAAGATGTAGGGTTTTTTTTTTCTCCCTTAATAATAAAATCCTTCATTTAAACACACATTTTGTGCTTAATTTTTTTGTAATATTTAAATTTGTTTGATGATCTGGAACATTTAAGTGTGTCAAACATGGAAAAAAAAAAGAAATCAACAAGGGGGCAAACACTTTTTCACACCACTGTAACTACACATCTTGAATCTGGAACGTTGATGAAAAATTCACGTTAAAAATGAAAATCTAAAATTTGTCCTGTGTTTCCAGGGTAACAGCTCTGACAGTCCCGTCCCCTCCACCTCGGAGTCGAGCACCCCGAGTAGAAAACGTCGACTGTCCCAGACCCCCACCCACACGCACCCCCACATCTCGTACTCGCCCCTGGTGTGCCACACTCACCCTTCCTCGCAGGCCGACGATGAGGAGGAAGAAGAGGAGCAGAGTAGGCCGCCCATGTTGGGGTGTTGCAGCAATGCCCTCTGGGACGAAAACGCGGAGGAAGTGGAAGCGGTGAGGGTAGAGGAGGAAGAAGAGGGCGCGCACTCAGAACAGGACGAGTTCCTAGGCGTCCGCCGTTACCCTTCAGAACCTTACCTCGCCCTTCAGGAGGAGGAGCACAGCCCTGACTCCTCTGCCCCAATGGAGACTCTGACCTTTGAGGCGGCTGTGGCCACCAGCCTGGGACGGTCCAACACAGTCACCGCCTCGGTGCGCACCCGGTCCCGTCTGGGCTGGCAGGTCCCGAACGGACACTTCCGCAAACGACTTGCCCAGAGCGTCTCCGTCGCCGGGTGCGAGCCTCTCAGCGACACAGAGGACGACAAATACTAGTTCTGCAGGGTGGACACAACGGAACGACCCATAATGGACACTGGAGGATATCAAGGAGGACATTGTTATCCCCACGGAGCCGCTGGAGCCGTGTTGTTGAATATACTGTATGTACAAGATCAATGTGTTCAAGTGAAAATGGAGGAGTGCTGAGATTTTAACCTTTTTAAAACATTTAAGCAGTTGTATCGTCTTGTTTCAAGGAGGGAAACCCTGTACATTCGCAAGCCAGGCGTCAACCAGACTCAAGAGCTTCATTGTCTGTGGGAGGCAACCAACCAAGGTTGTGTCTTTACTTTGAATCGCTGAACAATTTCTTTTGCACAGTAAACCGTTTAAACCGAAGTAGGCTACATGTTGCAGAATTTGAATGTAAGGAAATGAAATTCAGTTCCATGAATTCAGTTCTACTCCCACATTAATTTTCTCTGTTTTACTTCATTTTACGGCACGATGCAAAACGTGTTTTTATTTCACTTTAAAAGATTCAAAAACACACTTTTGTGAGCTTGTGCGTTGGATGAAGAATTAGAGCACAAACCCGTTTGCAGTATTGGATTCGATTCCATTTCTAAACATTTGTACAATCTGAGAAATAAAAGAAACCAAGTGACAGTTGGCGGCATTTGGTGTTTATTGTGGTAAAATGTTAAGACGGCCTGTACAGAGTCAAGTCATGACATTTCTTTAGACTCGCTTGCATTTTCAGTAGAGCATGAAAGCTATTAATGCACATCCCTTTAAGTTAAACTTTAGCCGTTTACTGACAGTATAATCGGGGAACTCAGGGAACATCGCTTGTGAACAAATTCTGTGTTCAAATTTGAATTTTATGCAGATTTGAGCTTGACAAACTACTAAACTGCTAAAAACTAAAAAGGGATTTTGTTTCATGAAAACTTTAAGCATTACATAGATGGATCAGTGAAAATCAAATAAACACAATTTTCCACTAACCACTACCCCGTGTTTTGCGTCCATGGTTTTTTTAGCTTAGCGGCTAAGAGGCTAATACTCTTAGCAACACTAGAAGCTAATAGTCACTCAAACATTTTCCATAAATGCACCCCCAAAACATTTCTCAACCCTCTCTTACCACACCCAGATTTTCATTCAGGCAGTGTCGATTTGGTGGTTTAGGATAGTGGATGGTTTGGGGCAGTGGTGGCCTAGTGGTGAGGACTTGGACTTCTAAGTCTTCTAGCCTGGGCACCACCCTTGAGCAAGGTCCCATCCCCACTTCAGTGCTCCCTGGTGCTTCTGTTGACGGCTGCCCACTGGTGCACGTGTGATGGGTTAAATGCAGAGGACGAATTTCCCAGTTGTGGGACTATAAGGGATAATAAAATTAAATTAAAAACTAATATAAAATACTGAGCCACTTAAAAGGAGTCACCTTCACCTCGTGACTGATTGCAGCCATGCCAAATGGTTTTGAGTGACTATTGACTTCAAGTGATCTTGTATGTTTTCACTGACCGGCTTAAATATATATACTTAAATGCATTTTGTATATATGAACAAATGATGCATTTTTTTAAATGTTGGGACAGAGGCATGTTTACCACTGTGTTACATCTCTTTTTCTTGTAATTACATGTTCTAATTGTTTAGGAACTGAAGATTCTAATAGTTGCAGTTTTGCAAATGGCATTTTTGGCCATTTTTGCTTGATACAAATTACAGCTGCTCTACAGCCTGTGGTCACTATTGTCGGATTTTCTTAGTCATGATGCACCAAGAGACTGGATATGCTAATAAGCCAATATAGTATACACACTCTGTGTCTACAAAACCACTGTTGCAAAGCATGCAGAATGAGGTTCTATGAAATAACCATGGGTTTTCCTAATGAAAGAAGCTACCTGGACAACAGTAGATGTCTCTCTAAAATCCCCCAAAAATGCATCAATGGTACCTTCACACATATGCAAGTCAACTGTGCTGTGGGCACTGGTGCACCTCCACACAAACGTGACGGATTTCGGCTTTTCCACCTTTAGCTGAGAACAGTCTGGATAGTCCATTTCGGACAAATGCGGACTCACTGTGTTTCTGCCCATTGGGGAACTATAGTCAAGACTGTCTGCTGTGTGAATATGTGTGAATTATATACTCAAAGCACCAACAGACATAACTGAGAGGAGAATGTAGGTAAATTTATGTATATGTGACTGATGTTCACATAGTTTTTAGGTTTTTACATTTCTATCATGTAAAATGCAGTTATTTTGTGTAATAATAGTGTAACCTTAATACTCTATGAGCCTTTTACTCTCAGACTTTTCACTAATTTTGCTCTTCTCCCAACCTCCCAAATTCTAAATTTGTTTCTGTTTTTACAAAATACAATCAAGGCGATCGGCCAAACCACTGAAAGTCATTTATTTGTACTTTTATTTGTCAGTTGAATAAAGGTTCTAGAGAATTTAAAAATTGCAGGTTTCTGTTTTTATTATGTTCAGAAAATGTCCCAACCAAGGGTGGAGATTAAGTGGAAAACTGTATGTAATTGTGATTTCAAACTGTTGCAAACTGTTCCTTTAAAGGCTCCTTTTACTTTCCTTTTTTTTTGATCGTAGACATTGAAGATAATTCCATAATGCAGAAGCAAGCAATCGATTAATAGAGTTTAAACTATCAGCCCAAATATGATGAAATGGAGACTTAATTGGAAATTGTTGTTTAATTGAAAAAATGCAGATGAGAAAGTGTTCAAAATGCCAGGCAAACAGACGTGTCAGGGATAAGACAACATGCAGAAACAGATCCAAGAATGGACAAACATCAACAGAACAGGCTAGGCTAGGCTAGGCTAGGCTAGGCTAGGCTAGGCTAGGCTAGGCTAAGGCAAGGTAAAAAAAAAAAAAAAAGAAAGAAAATTCTGTTAGTAATCACTATATAATCAATTTATTATATTATGTTACTAATCACTATATAATCAATTAATTATATTTTGTTTTTAAACACTATATAATCAATTAATTATATCCTGATGCTTAAATCACTATAATCAATATATATTCCGTTAATTAGCATTGCCCAAATAATATAACCATTCACAGACAAAGAGATGTGTTTAATCCGGCCTTTTTCATTCAGGCTGAGCCTAGGCCTGACCCTGAGGTCCCGTCATCCCAGCAAAAAGTGCCCGTTGTTTTGGAAGGTGAGAAAGTGTGTAAACACGCTTCCCTGGCCTTCATAAGTTCTCAAATGTTTCTAATATCATAAATTGTAACTGTTCGAAACATAACTTTATTGTATGAAACAAGGGGCTAATATCCTGGGGAGGCCTTGGCCTTTTTGGCCTTGAAGAGGCGAGAAGAAGGTTCACTGAGATAGTTAAAACAATGACTTTTTGAAAACTAAGGTACTGTAGACTGAATTGACCTTACGCATTGTACAAATGTACAAAGTACATTTTGGGGATATTTCTTGATTGTATGAAGTAATAATGGATGTGGTCCACTGTTTGATCACTACCGGACTGATATAACATAAATGTAGATTAAGGTAATTGGATATTTCTCAGTCATACGCAGTAGATTTGACCCTCTGCTGGGCTATTGAAGGGATAATGCCAATAAGTCATATGTGAGTCGTTTGTAATACATAAATAGAGTGAATACATATGTTAAACACTAAATAATCATTATAACTTGATTGGATGGTATATTACATTTTACATTAGTACCGCATATAATAGGAGTATTATACTCATGCTTAGCACAAATGTGTTACCTTGGTGAATGCAAGCAATCTGAAGTTTGCATTATGAAAGGAAATTGGAGGAACACATGTTTTTTATTACTTGTATCCAAAGAAGTCATTAATTAAGTGGAGAACACCTTTGTATTCAAGCTTTCAATGAATTATAAGGTTTTTACTCTGTGACAGCAAGAGAGAGAGAGAGAGAGAGAGAGAGAGAGAGAGAGAGAGAGAGAGAGAGAGAGAGAGAGAGAGTGCTCTCTGATGTCCATGTAAGTCAGCCAGGTTCAGAATCGCTTATTTTAACATGTTATGGGTTCACAGTAAAATCAGCACAATAAAGTACCATGAAGATTTCATAATATAAGGCATCATCGCTGCTACAATTTTCAATAGTGGCCACAATACAACAACATAAACATGTGGCAACTGTGGTTTTAATAAGTTAACTGAGGATTTCATTAGGCATCTTTGAATATTTAAGATGTAAACGAAGTTAGAATACAATACAAATAAACATTACATCTAACAATCCATTTTTTTTTACTTTGAAAAAGGTTACCGTTTTATTTTCATCTTCATTAAGGTGAACTTATAAATAATGATTGTTTTACAAAGACGTCAAAGACTTTTATTTTGAAATCTGCAATACCGCCATGAGGAAACGGAAACGGAAACAGTCGTCGTTATCGAGTGTGTGCGTTTTGGAGACTAAGCGGTGCAGTTGAACTGTTTTCCTGCTTAACTGAACAATAAGTATAATAAGTATTTCAGAAACCATTACAGACCACCTGCGGATCAGTTCTCGTCTGTTAGGGTCTTATTGTTCTGAAAACCGCAGCGGGACCGTTAATGGCGTCCGCTGCCGCGGGAGCACAAAACGTTGGAGATGTGGAAGAAGACGCATCACAGCTGCTCTTCCCCAAAGGTCAGACCCATAACGCCAATCACTGTAAAGTCCGGTTTTGTAGATGTAACAGTTACATACATAACTGGTGCATTAATCTTTTATTAATATTTGTATAGAGCTTCACAAAAACCCTTACACATGTAGGGGTGGGTGAGGGGTAGCACACTTACTCTTCACTATGGCAGCAAGACTCTTTCTCTTCACTATGGCAGCAAGACTCTTTCTCTTCACTATGGCAGCAAGACTTTTTCTCTTGACTATGGCAGCAAGACTCTTTCTTCACTATGGCAGCAAGACTCTTTCTCTTAACTATGGCAGCAAGACTCTTTCTCTTCACTATGGCAGCAAGACTC
>JBBIGC010000013.1:2989619-3001617 GCA_037576955.1 Lepidarchus adonis | reverse complement strand
TTCCCCTTATACCTGTTCTTTCTTTCTTTCTTTCCTTCCCCTTATACCTGTTCTTTCTTTCTTTCTTTCTTTCTTTCTTTCTTTCCCCTTATACCTTTTCTCTTTCTTTCTTTCTTTCTTTCTTTCTTTCTTTTCTTTCTTTCTTTCCCCTTATACCTTTTCTTTCCCCTTATACCTGTTCTTTCTTTCTTTCCCCTTATACCTTTTCTTTCTTTCTTTCTTTCCTTCCCCTTATACCTGTTCTTTCTTTCTTTCTTTCTTTCCCCTTATACCTGTTCTTTCTTTCTTTCCCCTTATACCTGTTCTTTCTTTCTTTCTTTCCTTCCCCTTATACCTGTTCTTTCTTTCTTTCTTTCTTTCTTTCCTTTTATACCTGTTCTTTCTTTCTTTCTTTCTTTCTTTCTTTCTTTCTTTCTTTCTTTCTTTGTCCATTATTACTATCCGGTGTCTACTAGAACCTTGGTTCCTCCCAAGGTTGCCACATTGACTTTTCTCGCTAACATTGCGATCAAAGGGAAATCCCACTAAGCTTTAAAAACGGGATACTATCTGTCCAAAACTAGAGCTGAAATTAGTTTTATTTTATAAAATAAAAGGCAGCAATAGATACAAAATAATTTAAAATTACATTTAAAATACAAAATAAAAACAGATACAATGAGAAATGGGTTTACAGACAAACTATACAAGCAGAACTTTCAGTCTGGTTTTAAATGCACTTAAAGGCATCAGCTTGTCTATTTTCCAGTCTTTCTGCAACATGTTCCATGTATAAGGTGCAGAGTGAACAAAGGCTCGTTTCCCATTTCCGTTCTGACCTATGGGACAGAAAGCAGTAAATAATCCCGCGAGCTCGTCTCAGAAATCTCATCTCAACACTATCTTCCAACAACAGGGAGGAACCTTATGGAAACATGAACATTTGAGATGGTACCATCACCACCACTACAGTATCTGTGGAATTTTGCATCAGACGCCTCTTGAGTGAATTCAGATCATTTTTAATGTGTGAAGTTGACCTGTAATTGATTATTTCCACTCATTTTAAGTCTTCGTTTCCTTTCTCCTACAGGTCGGTGAAAACGGGGCCGGTAAGTCCACATTACTGAAGCTGCTAATGGGTGAACTGGCACCCATAAACGGAACCCGTCATGCCCACAGGTGAGGGTCTGGTTCTAAAGCTTATAAGAATGAGTGGGTTTAGGTCAGAATGGTATGAAGGTGGGAAGACCTTTCTTTTTAAATGCTGCCTGCTTTACTTTTGTGTTTTTATGCAAAATTAACGTATTTTTTATTTAGATTTCTTATCGAGCACTTATATTAAATTGGTCGTGTGAGCGTTGGACTGTTATAATGTGTTGGAGGACAAAGTAAAACACGGCTCTAACTAAAAAAAGCCATTTGACCTCTTTCATAATTTAGCTTGAGGGGCAGCCAGCCACATCACAAGTCTCCAAATATGTCTTCATTTTTGTTCTAATCTTTGCTCCTTTTCTAACAGAAACCTGAAGATTGGCTATTTTAGTCAGCATCATGTAGATCAGCTGGACCTCAACGTATGTTCAGTGGAGCTCCTTCTCAGCAAGTTCCCTGGTACAGTATGAGGATAAAAACACTTCCATTCTAGCTCTCAAGTCATAGCAAGTTGAACATACAGGTGATGGCACGATGCTTTGGCATTAGGGATACTCAAGTTTATTTCTTTTGGGTTCCTCATTTGTGATTGTCCTTTAACCCGTGTGGCACCCAGGGCGGACAGAAGAAGAATACAGGCGCCAGCTCGGGAGATATGGTATAAGTGGCGAGTTGGCGACCCGACCGGTGGCGAGTCTTTCAGGAGGACAGAAGAGCCGCGTGGCTTTTGCCCAGATGACCATGCCCTGGTAACTGAAACTAGTTCTGATGTATCTTTGGATGTTGAACTCGTTTTGATGTGTTAGGTTGATCGATTGATTGATTGATTGGATATTAGTGAAACGTAACAGTAAAGTGTGACCTCTGCATTTAACCAGTCCACACATGGAGCATTGGTTCAGGGGAGCAGTGTGAGGTGCTCAAGAGTACCTCAGTGTTTCCCAGGCCCAGAACCTGCCGTCCTTTTCACGCTGTTATTTTACGCTATTGTTAAATCATAAGCATTGTTGTATTTAATTATTTAATTATATGTATGTAATTATAATTGAAAATGCTTCGAATTTTTAATGCTTTTTTATATATAATAATTGAGATATGGAATTTGAGGCATTCTAATAAAAATATTTATTGTATAATTATTATCATCAGCATTTTTACAACTTTCTAAAAATGAATATATATTATTAACATCATATGAGTATACAGTTATACCCATGTTTGAACACTCCTAGTCAAATGACCGGTTTTGTTGTGTATAGTTTGTGTTTGCTGATGTTAACATACTTGGAGGGAAAAAATATTTTTATTACATTAAATCCAGCAGCTAAACAGTAATTGTGTCTTAAAATGTGCAAAAATTATGTTCTGTAGATTATATACACAAAAAAGCAATGCCCAAAGTTATGCCTTCTGTACTAAATTGGATACACTTTTGTTGAAAGCAGTGATTTCAGACTTTGGAACCTTTTGTGGAAGAAATGCCCCTCAGGAATGTACAGGGGGTCCTCGACTTACAACAGGGTTCTGTTCCTCAAAGTGTAACAAGTCTTACATAAGCGTCTACTATGTTTTATACTGGGGCTATTCCACTGTCTGTCCACCAGAGGGAGACATTCACACACATGAGGCTCTGTATTGCGTTTTTAAATTGTTTTATTAGTTACTTTCATTTTTCACACCATTTATAAAAATAAAAACCGGGTTTTAGTGCAGCGTCGTAACTATGAATTTTCGTAAGTCGAGTAGGTTGTAAGTTGAGGACCCTGTTTTTATATCTTGATCCCACTGTAAATCTAAATTTTTTTTGTTCATTTTCAGTCCAAACTTCTATATCCTCGACGAGCCAACTAATCATCTGGACATGGAAACGATTGAAGCTCTTGCAAAGTCACTGAATAGTTTCAAAGTATGGCCATATTTACTCGAACATATATACATATATTTATTTTATTTTATTTACATATATATATATATATATATATATATATATATATTTACATTTATATATATATATGTATATATAAATAAAAAAATTTTATATATATATAAATTTAAATGAAATGTTGATACAATACTTACGACGGTCTCGCTTTCTTTTTGAGGGTGGTGTTGTGCTGGTGTCCCACGACGAGCGGCTAATCCGGCTGGTGTGTAAGGAGCTCTGGGTGTGCGAGATCGGCCGAGTGTATCGCATCGACGGCGGCTTTGACGAGTATAAGGACATCCTGCAGGAGCAGTTCCGGAGGGAAGGCTACCTGTGAACATCTGCACCAATCAAGCACATTCTACGATCTACACGCCATTTTAACTGACTCTGCATCACCACCACCACCCCAGCCTCCCCACTGATTCCATGCATATCTGACCGAACCCGCCTGCACCCGCTGCAGGACGCTGGACTGGCGAAGGTGACTCTGTGCCATCTCTACTGTCCCTTCCTCTTCTCTATGCCACTACTTCCTCTTCTTTTACCAGCCAAGCTCATCTGCCTCTGCTGCTGCTTCCAAAACCATGTCATTACCCAGTGTGGTTCATGCTACATCTACAGCGGTTCGTGGAATGTGGGGGCAGGTTAGGAGGCTGGACGACTTTTTTGCACAGGTGGTTGGGTTAATTCTGCGCACAAACAGAAACCGAGCCTGGTGTAATAAATTCAGTGAGGGGGGAACATATGCATTAACATTGTGTTTCAATGCAAATGGTGTACTTAACTTATCAATGGCAGTTTTAGAACATGCTAATAAAAACATAGCAGTCAATCAGTTTTAACCTGCTTTTGGTCTGTTGTAATTCTTTTTTTATGACTTTGAGGTGTAGTCCACTACTGGAGCCCAATAATTCTGTAAGAATATAACTAGAGATTTATGCCAAACCCCAACGCTCCAGAAAAAATAAGTAAAAAGCAAGGGCTGAACTGGTCAAAATAAATTATGGAGCCAAGACTGCAAGGCTGCTCATTTTAATTATTACATGTTTTAATTCTCTCTCTCTCTCTCGCTCTCTCTCGCTCTCTCTAAATAACAGATTTTGGGGATTTTGTCATTGAAAAGATGTTACACAGTCTCTCTAGGACATGGAAAAAAATACTATTTCCAGCAAACATTGATGCATAGTTACTTTTTGTGCCATGAACTAAAAAAAAAAAAAAATTATTATGGCACTGTTCAAAAATTTTGGCACCCGAAGAGTTCCAAAATCTCAGATTCTTTTTACAAGGTTTCAGACCTTAATCAGCTCGTTAGATCTGATGCGGCAACAGCTGTCATTAATAAATGTTGGTGCCAATTTCAAAGCTTTACAAATACTCTGACTCTTCAAACCTTGTGCACACACTTGTGGACACTCAACAACCACGGGTTCCTCTACGCAGCTGTGTAAGACTCTGAAAATGAAAGTTATTGATACCCACAATGCAGGAGAAGATACAAGAAGATAGTGTTGTCAGTTTGCAGTTTCCACAGTGAGAAATGTAATTAAGTGATCGAGTTCAGGGAAACTGTGGAGGTCAAGATGAGTTCTGGAAGACCAAGAAACCTGAGAGAACTGCTCATAAGCTGGACAGAAAGACACATCAAAATCCCCATTTGACTGCAAAAAACCTGCAGGAAGATCTAGTAGGCTCAGGAGTGATGCACTGTTCCTTCATGGAAGAGTCAGCAGAAGAAAACTTCCTGTGTCCCCATCATAGAATCCAATGAAGTATGCAACAGAACAGCTACAGAAGCCTGATACATTTTGGAAACGAGTGCTGTGGAGTGATAAGAATGGATTCCACTAAATACCAGCAAATTCTGGAAACATCACACCATCTGTAAAAGCTGAAGGTGAACAGAGGATGAGCTTCTACAACAGGACAATGATCCTAAACCTCGAAATCCACCATGGACCTCAAGAAACACATGCTGAAAGTTTTGGAATTTTCATCACAGTTCCCTGACTTAAACATCATTTAGAATTTGTGTGTAGATCTTAAAAGAGCTGTGCATACAAGACGACCAAAGGAAATTACTGAACTAGAACCTTTTGCAGGAAGAATGGGAGAAAATCCCAAGTACAAGAACTGAAAGACTTTTAGCTATAAAAAGCGATTGCAAGCTGTGATATAAGGTCATTACCGTACTCTAATGATGTCTTCAATGGATGGAATCCGTTTAAATTAAATTGAATGGAATGAGCCAGAGTTGCATAGCCCCTCACCTTTTTTCTCACTTTCTCTCTTAGTTTTGGCAGGTAGTCAGTGTCGTACTTTTAATGAACAGTCCGATTTTAGTTTCTTACTGGGATCAGCTGCTCCAATCATTTTCACACCCTTTCTTTAGAAGTAAGAACATTTGAAGTTGCTAACTAGGTGATTTGTTAGCTGGTGTTTAGCTGTAGCTCGCGGGGTTGAACGTGCATGAGCGGTGACGCTGGTTATAGAAGACGAGATGTCAGACTGGCTGCACTGTATGTCAATCAACTGCCAAACTTCACATTGGGGATGGATGATAGACTAACACCCTTTTTTATAACGTGATCTACCAACACTACCTGTATTGTAGTTTATTCAGTTGCTCGCGGTCTCACATGCATGGTAGAGTTTATCTTGAAAGGCATTGACCCGCATGCCGCTCCTGATCTATTCCTACCAGTTCCATCTCCTCTGCTAGCCAATCCGGTCGTGAAAGCAGGTAATTTGTGAAACACAAATTAATGGACTTAAATAATTTGATGCACTAATATTGATTATTGGTAAGAATTGGAATTCTTTATAACTTCAATAGCAAAAATATTTTGGTTTTGGGGGGTGGTGCGAGGTGATTGGCGTTCATCCTGTGTGGTATAAGAACTGATAAAGCAAAATGGGGAAAAATTTAATAATTTAAAAATAGAAAATTAGATTCACTCCCCATACCGGCACATCTAAAAAAATATATATATATATCGTAAACATTTTCCTGAGCCTTTAAACTGTCTTAGTCTGGGTCAGGAAGCTACACAATCATGGGCAAGACTGATGACTTGACAGATGTCCAGAAGACAGTCATTGACATCCTCCACAAGGAAGGTAAGCCACAAAAGGTCATTGCTTAAGAAGCTGGTTGTTCACAGAGCTGTATTCAAGCATATTCATAGAATGATGAGTGACAGGAAAAAGTATGATAGGAAAAGGTGAACCACCAACAGAGACAACTACAGCTTTGAGAGGATTGATAAATCCATTTAAGAATGTGGGGGAGCTTCACAAGGAGTGGACTGGAGGCTGGAGTCCGTGCATCATGAACCACTACAAACAAATCCAAACATGGGCTACAAATGTCACATTCCTCATATCTCCATTCCTGAACCAGAGACAACATCAGAAGTGCCTTACCTGGGTTAAGGAGAAAAAGCACTGGACTGTTGCTCAGTGTCCACAGTCGTCTTTTCAGTTGAATGTAAATGTTCATATCATTTGGAAATCAAAGTTCCAGAGTCTGGAGGAAGAGTGGAGAAGCACAGAATCCATGTTGTTTGAAGTCCAGTGTGAAGTTTCCACAGTCAGTGATGATGTGGGGTCTGCTGGTGTTGGTCACTGTGTTTTCTGAAGTCCACAGTCAACGCAGCATCTACCAGGAAATCTTACAGCACTTTATAATTCCTTCTGCTGACAAGCTTTATGGAGATGCTGATTTCATTTTCCAGCAGGACTTGTCAAGAAATATTGAACTTTTTTTTTTACAATATTCAAATTGTTTGTGTACCTGAATGTGTGTGAGTATATATGTAAATATGTTGACCTGAAATTCTCACCAGAAGTCGGTAACCACACATAAAATCCACACATGCAAAGAAATCAAACCGTATATGTCCAAACATTAAGTTATGAATTTTATGAATATTTGTAAAATGGAATGACACATTAAAAAACATGAAGAAATGAAGGTGTAAAAAGACTGGAAAGTTATGACACCAGCTGAAATCTATCAGTAATTAGAAATCAATCCTATAACTCAGAGCAAAATAATTGCTTCAGTCCCAACTGATGGCTATAAAAAGGTCTCATTACCACAGTGTCACACAGGAAACATCTCATGATAAGATAAGATAAGATAATCCTTTATTGTCCCACAAGTGGGAAATTTCACGTTACAGCAGCAAAAATCACACATGTTACAGCAGCAAAAATCACACAATGATGAGTAAAACCAAAGAGCTCTCAAGACCTTCTCAACCTTATTGTTGCAAAACATACTGATGGAATTGGTTCCAGAAGACTTTCTAAACTACTGAAGGTTCCAGTGAGCACTTTTGGGGCCACAATCCAGAAGTGGAATGAACTTCATTTCACTATAAACAGGCCACGTTCAGGTTCGTCCTGCAAGTTTGCTGACCAACGTTTAGACAAGCCTGGGAAATACTTGGATAAAATAGTTTGGAGGTCAAAAGTCTCTGCATATTACCCCAAAAACACAGTATACAACGCTGGCGCACTACATATAATTGAAGGAAGGATGAGTGGAAAATGATAGTCTACATAAAAATCTGCTGCCATCTTCCAGGATGAAGAAGATAAAAAGGAGGGTGGACGTTTCAGTAAGACAATGATCTCAAACATATAGTCGAGGAAACTGTCAGTTGATTTCAGAGAAAAAATCAATGTATGGACATATATGGTTTGATTTATTTGCATGTGTGTATAGATACATTATTGTGCAAAAGTCTTAGGCCCCTACACTAATGGTTTAAAGCCATGTAACTATGGGATGTTCTGCAGCGAGAACACATGTGAACATTAACGTGAACAACAGTAAAAAGTATCAAGAGTTCGATGTGGATGTGAAACTCCAGCAGAACCTGATTTAATGTGAGGAAGGACTGATTGAGGCCAAACCAGGGTTTTTATTGAAACTACCAGTAACACTGGGCTTCAATGAGGAGAGATCTGGAAATGGTGTTTACTGTGTTACTGTTATTTACAATTATATTAATATTAATGTTTTGTTGGACCGTTCTAATATAATCTCAGGTGCCTAAGACCTTTGCACAGTGCTGTGCAGACGCTGCTCACAATAAGTCAGGGATATTGTGAGAGACTTAGTGGATGTCGGTGTTCGTTTCACTTCAGACATGTTTGGGATAGGGAGGCAATGGTATTGGGGTGATAGACACACCTCATTTTGTGTTTTCCATGTAATGGTCTCATTGTGAACAGGTGCCTTATATTGGGGCCAATACCTAAACACAACCTTTCTCAATGTGGCATCAGTTTCAACATTCTGTGGGAATAAAAAGCTGCTAATGTCAGTAAGTCATTCCAAGTTCATCATTCAAGCAGCCATGAACACACGACGTCACTTAACAGACGAGCGGCGTCACCTGATATCTGTCCAGACTGTTGCATCTCCTCCACCAAAGCAAACCCTGGGACCATGTTGACCTCAGCGTATCACTCACCTCGCCTTCTCCAGCAACACTGACCCGACACTCATCAGTGAACAGGACGGTACCACTGCTGCATTGTCCAGGTCACATGGTCTTGTGCCCACTGCAAACGTTCACACTGAGCACTTGGTGTCAGTGGAGTCACCTGCAACAGTCGTCTGGTATTGAAAGCCAAAGCGGTGGATTCGGTTGCGAATGGTTTGTCTGGAAACCCTAGTTCCCCTCGAATCTCGTAAACGGGCTGCAGCTGTGTGGCAGTTACATAACGATGTCTGAGTGCATAGGTCCTTAGGTACTGGTCATAGTTGCGGTCTGTTACTCGTGGGCTCCACTCCTGCGTCTGTCATGAACTCTTTCAATAGTTCTGTGTCTTGATGCAAGTCTGCTGACGACACTTTGAGACACACCAAGTTCGCAAGCAACATCTGACTGACTGCCGCTGACCTGAAGGTGCCATGTCCTGGTGACGCTGCTCGTCCATAGAGCAGGTCTGGGAGCAGTTGAAGCAGAGGCTGAATAATCGTACCCCACCCCCACGTGACCTGGCAGAACTGTGTGTAGCACTTGTGGAAGAGTGGAACTCAGAACAACATCATGAGGCCAGTGAGGAGCATGAGACGTCGCTGTCAAGCTGCCATTGCGGCAAATGGTGGAAACACCCGTTACTGACACTGACATTGTTTTTGTTATTTGGGGCTATCCCTGTTATTGTGTAAATTTTTGGGGTGTAATACATATTAAACTAACAAAAATGGTGTTTCTTCTCATATATTATTAGAAATATCAAAGAAAACTTTTACTTATTTCATTAAAATTCAGAGCAAATAGGAAAAGCACTCCTGTAAATAACAATACCCCAAACTTATTGTGAGTAGTGTACATACACTGCTCAAAAAATAAAGGGAACAATTAAACAACACAATGTAACTCCAAGCTAAATCAACCTGTCCACTTATGAAGCAACACTGATTGACAATCAATCAGTTTCATATGCTGTTGTGCAAATGGAACAGACAATTATAGGCAATTAGCAACAGCTCCAATAAAGGAGGTGGTTCTGCAGGTGGAGACCACAGAGCACTTCTCAGTTCCTCTGCTTTCTGATTGATGTTCTGGTGACTTTTGAATGCGGGCGGTGCTTTCACTCTAGTGGTAGCATGAGACGGAGTCTAATACCCACACAAGAGGCTCAGGTAGTGCAGCTCATCCAGGATGCACATCAATACAAGCTGTGGCAAGAAGGTTTGCTGTGTCTGTCAACGTAGTGTCCAGAGCATGGAGGGACTACCAGGAGACAGGCCAGTACATCAGGAGACATGAAGGACCGCTACCTCCGCCTTTGTGCAAGGAGGAAGAGGAGGAGCACTGCCAGAGTCCTTCAAAATGACCTCCAGCGGACCACACATGTGCATGTGTCTGCTCATAGGTCAGAAACAGACTCCATGGTGGTGGTATGAGGACCAGACGTCCACAGGTCCACAGGTGCTTACAGCCCAACACCGTGCAGGACGTTCGGCATTTGACAGAAAACAACAAGATTGACCACTGGTGCCCTGTGCTCTTCACAGATGAAAGCAGGTTAACACTGAACACGTAACAGACGTGACAGAGTCTGGAGACGCCGTGGACCATATGCTGGTGCTTTTGCCCTGGGTTCCTCCTAATGCAAGACAATGCTGGACCTCATGTGGCTGGAGTGTGTCAGCAGTTCCTGCAAGATGAAGGCATTGATTCTATGGACTGTCCTGTCTGTTCCCCAGACCTGAATCCAACTGAGCACATCTGAGACATCATGTCTCGCTCCATCCATCAACACCACGTTGCACCACAGACTGTCCAGGAGCTGGTGGATGTTTTAGTCAGGAGAGCATCCGCCACCTCATCAGGAGCATGTCCAGGTGTTGTAGGGAGGTCATACAGGCACATGGAGGCCACACACACTCCTGAACCTCATTTTGACTTGTTTTAAGGACATTACATCAAAGTTGAATCTGCCTGTGGTGTGTTTTTTCACTTTAATTTTGAGTGTGACTCCAAATCCAGACCTCCATGGGTTCATAAATTTGATTTCCATAATTTTTGTGTGATTTTGTTGTCAGCACATTCAACTATGTAAAGAACAAAGTATTTAATAAGAAAATTTCATTCATTCATTCATTCAAATTCATTCAGATGTAAGATGTCTTATTTTTGTGTTCCCTTTATTTTTTGAGCTGTATATATATATATATATATATCACTTTAATATATGTGTATATTTAATATATGTGTATATTTAATGTATGTGTATATCTAATATATGTGTATATTTAATATATGTGAATATTTCATATATGTGTATATCTATTATATGTGTATATTTAATATATGTGTATACCTAATATATGTAAATATTTAATATATGTGTATATCTAATATATGTGTATATCTAATATATGTGAATATTTAATATATGTGTATATTTAATATATGTTTATATTTAATATATGTGTATATCTAATATATGTGTATAATTAATATATGTGTATATATTTGTATATCTAATATATGTGTATATCTAATATATGTTTATATTTAATATATGTGTATATCTAATATATGTTTATATTTAATATATGTGTATATCTAATATATGTGTATATCTAATATATGTAAATATTTAATATATGTGTATATCTAATATATGTGCATATCTAATATATGTGAATATTTAATATATGTGTATATTTAATATATGTTTATATTTAATATATGTGTATATCTAATATATGTGTATATCTAATATATGTTTATATTTAATATATGTGTATATCTAATATATGTGTATATCTAATATATGTAAATATTTAATATATGTGTATATCTAATATATTTTTATATCTTATAAATGTGTATATTTAAAATATGTGTATATCTAATATATGTGTATATTTAATATATGTGTATATTTAAAATATGTGTATATTTAAAATATGTGTATATTTACAATATGTGTATGTTAAGGTAATATATAATCACTTTAAATCCTGAGAAAAGGAAATAATCCGCTTCTTCGTGGCATTCGGAGCCGGAATACGGGTGTGAAAAGAAAACTGCGGTTCTGTCCACACCGGAAGTAGGGCTCCCTCCCACGTGACTCGGCCGTGCCGCTGGAGGAGATCTGGATGGATTTCTCAAGGAGAGCACAGCCTGAGCGATGCTGGACCACGGACACGGGCCTCCTCCTCCTCCACCTCCACCTCCACCCGCGCACTGAGACCCGCGCCCACGATGATCGCGTAGACTACATCACGCCGCGAATATGATGCGCTTTATTCTGGACTGTCTGCGGGCGGGACGGCGGCGCGCGGCGTGCGCGAGGTACCGGTATCTGTCTCTCTCTGTCTCTCTCTCTCTGTCTGTCTGTCTCTCTCTCTCTCTCTCTCTCTCTCTCTCTCTCTCTCTCTCTCTCTCTCTCTCT
>JBBIGC010000013.1:2950638-2960638 GCA_037576955.1 Lepidarchus adonis | reverse complement strand
TTAATATTTGCATTTAGACTTGTAAAATATTTTTCTCTTATGCAGGAGACGAGGAATTGTCGCAAAAAAAACTTTTTTGATTGAAGAAGTCACCCGTCACATCTCCGTATATACTTTATTATAGCATGTCAAACATCATCTAATTACACATTGCAAGATCATAAAAATTATATTCCGCCAACATTTCAGGACGCAAATGCAATGATGCCATTTTTTCCAAATTGATTTTCAAATGGGGTACAAGAGTATCAACCAATTCTGATTCTCGCATGTGTGATTCTCGCATCAGCTTCAAGAGTGCTATCAGGTTATTCCCAAACAGAGCACAATGGAGAAATGACATGATGGTGGCAAATCAGAAGCGAGAGAACAGGAAGAGTGAGCACAAGTGGGGAAATATTAAGCTTCAGGTTGGCTACGAGATGTTCAAGAAGAGTCTCTGCATTTGCAACTGTATTAAACAGGGTCCAACAAGTTAATCTTCCAGATAGTAACGTACCCTATATAGTTCATGTTGTAGCACTTGACTTCAGTATTTAATGCACTAGACTTGTTTATAGCATTTAATAATGAAGAGGAAAGTGTTGGACTCTTTCTAGTTCTCCCAGATAGTAACATATATAACCTATATAGTTCATGTTGTAGCCAAGGTTATTAAAGTTAACGAAAACGAACGAAAAAACTAAAACTAGAATCGAAAAAGCATTTTCGTTAACTGAAACTCAAAGTAAAAAAAAAAAACGAAAACTAACAAACTGTTGTGTGTGTATACAAAACGAACTTAAACAAACTAATATTATAGCAAAAACGGCCTTCGTTTTCGTCTTTGTAATAAGCCTTTTAGGTTGAATTAAAATCTATTTATTTCACGCTGCCAGTTTTAAGCGTAGTCTGTGACGTCACATGTCCGCGATGCCGCTGTTGTGCCGAAATCCCCCTTACAAATTTTTTCCCCCTTACGCGGGCACGCGCGTCTCCGACCTTTCGCATGCTTCCTCCATGTTTTTAACAAAATGTATTCCCTAAAACATATGAAAAACTAAACTAAAACTAAGCTATTTCAAAATATACAAACTAATAAAAACTAGTAAATCTGCCTCTAAAAGCTAACTAAAACTAATTGAATTTGAAAACAAAAAGTCAAAACGAAATAAAAACTAAAACTAATGAAAAATCCAAAACTATTATAACCTTGGTTGTAGCACTTTGTCGTCAGTATTTAATGCACTAGACTTGTTTTTAGCATTTAATAATGAAGGGGAATGTGTTGGACACTTTCTAGCTCTTTCAGATAGTAACATGCCCTATATAGTTCATGTTATAGCACTTGCTGTCAGTATTTCATGTCTAAAATGTGTTGATGTTCTTGTAACACTTATATCAGTGCTGTGATGTGCAAACAAAATGCTTGATTGTTCCTATACCTGGAAGTCATTTTGGACAAAAATATGAGACAAATTAATAAATGTAAATGTAATCTTATACTAGAACTCGTTTTGCCATCACAGATAACGTAACAAGGCCCCGAATGACTTCCAGAGCAAAAACGTGTATTTGTTTTGCATATAATTTGCATCACAAAGTTTTGAATATAAGAAACAGCATTAGCACCATCCAGTAATCAAGGACAGACTGTACATGTATATCAACCCACAGATGAAAGGTAGCCTTCATGTCTGAATTTCTTGCTATTGATGGAGCATTTCTTGTATAAATTGTGCTTCATCTTAAGCCATTAACTAGATGTCTCAAATATGGCTCTGCCCATCTGCTCTTTAATGTGTTGGCAGCTGTATCGCATTGGGGATTCTCTACATTGTAAATGTTTTTATGTTCCCAGCATCACCATTTGGGTCGGGTTCTTAATAACTGTCCTCAGATGGATCAAGATGTTCTTACAAGGCAAGGGATTATTTCGTCTCTGCACAAGTCCCACAGGGATCCTTTCTTTGGCCCCTTCTATTCAACATATACCTGCTACCTCTTGGCAAAGTTCTCCAAAAGTACAAAGTGGTTTATCATACCTATCTTTATCATACCATACTTATCATACCTATCATACCTATCTACCTATTTCTAGACAACACTCAAATCTACAACACCCTCCACAATAATTGGCATCCCAGATAAAGATGTGTTAAAAGCCTTGAAATAAATAACATTTTTATTATAGGAGCATTATTAGCACCCCTAACAATTCATATATAAATATTTTTCTACTTTAGTTTTTTAAGCTGATTAGACTAAATAGGAACTTTTAATGAATGACTTTCTGTTTCCCTGGGGTATAAATATGACACAATGTCCTACTGCTCTTAGTCACATGGGAAGGACAAGAGAATGTGACATTTAAGTAAAGCAAATGTGTGTCAACTTTCAGTTAGGTAATTGCTGGACCTGGACCTAAGTTTATTTTGCCACTACTCACAGTGAGGAGAATGGTAAGAGAAGTAAAAAATTCTCCAAATCTCACTGTTAGAGAACTGCACCTAAGAGTGGCATCTTGGGGTCACAAAGTCTCAATGACAATCATAAGATTTTAAGTGCTGTCTTGTTGGCAAACAGGGATTGTACAAAATATTAACCGCAGGAGTGCCAATAATTGTGGCAGACATGATTTCATGTACAAAATGTGTGATTTGGCCCCCTGTAAAGAAATGTACTTCAATTAAAGGTTGGATTTTTCTCCTTTTTGTGTCGTAAGCCAATATTTTTCTGGAAACAAATCAATTTAAGAACACATCGTAACCAATGCTGAAATATTCATGTCTTGTAGTAGTAGAAACAATGACAACAATGATCATGATGATGATTATTATCATTGTTGTTATATTATATGCTTTGTTTTGTGGTTTGTTTTTATTATTGATTGGATTTTTTTACTGTATACTTAATACAATTTATGGTGTAATTTAGAAGTCTGGTAGAAGCAGAAGTATTAATCTATATAGTAGTAGTATTAATAATAATAATCGCTTGATTGCTAAATGTTTGAATTTTTGCTCTTGTGTTAACGGATGGAGACTTTTATTTTATAAAGCCTGAGGTCTGGGATCGAGGCTCGGGGCTTTTGCGGAGTTTCCGCTTCACACGGGCGGTTGATGGACGCGCTGCGGCCCGCCTGGAAGAGGCAGTTATTGTGGTAGTAAATACAGGAAAGTGTTTCCCCACGTTTCTGGCGAGAGTTGTAAAGCGGATACTGGAGATCGGAGACTCATCGCAGACGCCGTGTTTGTGAAATCTGTGCGAAAATGAACTGCAGCACGAACGTCGTTCAGGTGACCAACGTGTCGCCGAGCACAACGTCCGAGCAGATGCGCACCCTCTTCGGCTTCCTCGGTACCATCGAGGAGCTCAAACTCTTCCCTCCAGAGTGAGTAGCGGCACAAAAACACCACCGTTCATGTCTTAACACTTAAATATCCAACATATATTGTTAACTTGAATTCAATGTGTGTTGTGTTGTGTTAATCTTTGGTTATTTCAGGTTCAGCAAACCGAAGAGAAGTAGGCCGCGCTTTTTAGCTTAGCATTTTAGCTTAAGTAGCTAATGCTAACTAGCGCTTTACATTTTCTTTTAACCATTTAGTAGCATATATTGATGCTAAAACAAAACCTGACATTGTATATCGTATTTGTAAATTGTTGAGAACTTTGTGTGATTTAGATAAGGTGCCGCTTATATACGTTGTAATGTTAACACAATTACGGGCCTCACTAAAAAAAGACAGTTTCGGTGTCATCTTCTTGCTTGGTCAAGAATATCAGCAGTTTAACTGTGAAAGTGAGTGAAATTGCTTTGGTATTGTTTATTATCTACAAAGCACATTTGTGAGGAGTTATATGAGCAACGGGGACGAGAGAATGTGTGTTTTTGCAGGTTTGGTGCAGTTTTCGTTTCTGTGGTAAAAATCCGATATTTTTCAGTATTTATTTTTTATCAGATTTCTAATTATATATTTCCACGTTTTTCTTTCGTAAAAACCCCACAAAACGTTTATTTCAAGAGATTATCCGGTCGCAAATAATCTTAAAATTAAATAATGAAAATCCTCACATTATTTTCACTACTTGTGCATTCCTGGACTGATTATAGTGATGGATATCATGGGGGAAAAAAGCTTGTATATTGTATTAATAATAATTCTAATATTAGATGTAAATATATGCTTTGATTTTATTTAACATTGACCAGATATTTTTGCTGCTCGTCATAGTGTTGAATTTGTAGATATGGTAATAAAATGTATGATTTTAATTATAATGATATTGTAATAGATTCTTTTTAAAATAATATATTAATAATTTCTGATTAAACTAATTTGGACACCTCATTTAAACTAGCTTCTAAAAGTCTTTTTGCTTAACATATGTTCTCCATTTGTGTTAGATGCTGTTCGTAACCACTGTTAATGCATTTGGGATTTCACACCTGCGCTAAAATCATGTTTGAGAGAATTTGAGACCAAACTGTAACCCCAATCCTGTCTGTTTCCCCAGCGAGTCGACCATGCCGGTGACGTCTCGAGTCTGCTTCGTTCGGTTCCTGGAGCAAGAATCTGTGGGGGTTGCCCAGCACCTCACCAACACAGTGTTTGTGGACAGAGCTCTAATAGTTGTGCCGTTTGCAGAAGGTTGGTACCTTGATCTCGAGCTTTCAGGCGTGTACAGATTCCTTTTGAAGAAGCCTGTTTTTTTGACAATGTTGTATCTGATTTTACTGTGTTGTTCTCCACTGATTACGCATGATCCAGAGTTCAAGTCAGACCGTCAGCAGATAGCACAGCTGTTCTACGTAGGTATTGTGGTGCAGCAGAAGCTGGGAACCAAACAATAACTTTAGTCATGTGTACACTGTGCTGGACATGTGTTCACCAGAAGCTTGCACACTGACTTGTGCTCCACAAGACACTTATTGTGCGAAATGGGCTTTTTAATCTAAGTGAATTAACACCAGTTGAGCCTCAAAGCTCTACCAGGCATGTGCATGTGGGGTTTAGCGTATTTTACTTCAGTATTCACATTACTTTTCATAATCTTAGCTCTGGAAAACCTTTTTTTGTGTTTGTCTGGTAACTTTCCACTATTGAGGAAGTTACCAAAGTTTATTTTTCCTATAAAGAGACCAGATTTTATCATTTCATAGTCAAATTTGTTCTAAAATTAAACAATTAAAGGCATGTACATTGGGTTTTCCAGATAATCTTGTTAATATTATTAGAAAAAAAGTGCATTAAGTCATAACTGGGCCAAAGTATTCGTTTTCACAGCAGCTGGAGCTCCTTTCAGTGTGCATCCATTGTGTTTATTCACACACACACACCATCAGAAAAGTCTCCCAGCTGTCTTTCTACAGGGGAAACAGACATTGCATTGCAACCTTACTCTTGTGTGTGTTTTTATTTCCTTTTTAATACATTAAATAATATTTTTTTTTATTAAAAACATGCTCTTGCGACATGTTTATTGTTATTTTTGCCAGTAGAATTTCAAACTCTGGTTGAAGATCAAGCCCAGATGCACAGGAGGGACTAGACTGTGAGTAAGGTTTTCTAGCGCACCCTCTCAGGCTTCATCAGTTTCTTAGCGGCCTGTAACAGGACGTTAGAGCGAGACCGAGCTCTCAGTAGGGCAGGAGGCAAATGAACGGTTTTCTCATGAGTTTTTTTTTTTCTTTCCTCCCACTAGTTCTTCCCCATGTTAGACTGTCTCCTATTAAAATGTTCTCTTGTTTGTTTGTGTGTGGTTTTTGTAGTGGAGAAGGCAAACGCAGAGCCCCCTCCCTGAAGGCTGAAAGTGGTCCTCTCCCTGCCAACAGGCGACTGTAGGCAATTACAAAACGCCAGCCGCCACACCTTTTTGCCCCTTCCCCTTCTTTCTGCCTTTCATTTTTTGCTCTCTCTCTGTCTGTCTCATTTTTTTTTCTCCTTTATTTCTTTCTCTAGGTGTAAATCTAATTTGCATAGTCTGACAACATGCTACTATGCATAGTTACTCACTTAAGCTTTGTAGGTCTCTGCCAACCTTTAAAAATGAATGTTTTACTGTAACTTGTTAAGGAGGCTCCATATGGAGGTGCCACCATATGGACATGACAAAAATGCACGTGTATATATATTTTTTCTTTGATTTTCATATTTTCTACTCTTAAATGTATGCACTTGGATGGGATTGAATTCCTAGCATTTAGTCTTTCTGATGGAGCGCCTCAGAGAGAGTAATCGTATGAATGCACCTTTTACACTTGCCTGGTTTGTCATTGCTGGCTGAAATCCACATGATGTAAGAGACAGGTGTGATGTCCTCTCTTTAACAGTGGTCTCTTGTTTTGTTGTTGTGTTTTACAGTTCTTTTTCCCTGGCACTGCCAGTCCTGTTTACCAGGCCCAGCCGAAAATACAGCCCTACAGTTTTGTCTCCTGCAGCCTTCTTTCTCGTGTTGTTGTTGTTTCCAAATGCGTTTTTTAATGTGTTCTCTTTGTCAAGATTTGTTTTCTGCTAACACAACCATGTGTAGTGATAAGCATATTATTGGTGGAATTGTGACGTCCCCCTTCCCCCAGAAAAAAAAATAAACCTGAAGATGTTTTTAGGGCTTTTGTTGGGACTGACGCATGCAGACGTCAATTTTATTTAGCTGGTAAGAAGGTAGTGTTGATGTAAGAGCACTTATTAACTGATCTGTGCTTAGAAAATTGTTCCTGTGGGTTCGACAGGTAAGGACAGTCCACAGCAAAAGCCCAGAACTCGACTATGTGAGAAAAACATGTAGTTAGGCCTGTGAGTTTATTCATGATTTTTTTGTGAAGCTTATTACTGTTCATAGTCACAATCTCTTAAAGTGTTTTTTTGTGTTGTGTATCTCGATCTTTCTCTGTGTGCTTTTAGCGAAGCTGCCAACGTGAGTCGCTTGTTCATAAAACGTCTAAATGAAAAGTTGAAAGCACATCCCCCTTCCGGAGAAGCCACTGTGCTCGCTCACGTTTGGTTCATGACTTAAATAACACGCGTCCAGGTGATCACATCTTGGCAGTACCAACTGCAGTAGTGTGTTTTGTAATGACATTTCCTCCACTTAGTTTCTCACAGTGATAAGTGACTTGGACAGCTTTTTTGATCAAAAGATACCTAATAAGAGAAAAGAAACGCAGGTGGTAATGACTTGGGGGCAAGTACCTTTATTGGTTGAAAATCTGAATGTTCTCTAATGTTTCCCCTTCTTGAGCATGTTCTGGATTATATTTCTCAGTTTAATTCCGGGTTTTTTAATCTTAAAGGTGTCATTCCGGATGAATCGAAGGCTTTGTCGTTGCTGGCACCTGCCAATGCTGTCGCTGGGCTTCTTCCAGGAGGAGGGCTGCTGCCAACACCCAACCCTCTAGCATCGGTAACGTTGACGGGGTTTCACTTTACTGTATGGTCATAAACTCGAACAGTGGGGAAAAGTGTTGACAGAATGGGGTGGTAAATATTTTCGACATTGGGGTACAGTGTGTTTATGGTTTTGATGCTTATTATAAGCAAGATCTTGAAGTTCATAAAAATGATGAAAGCAAATAAAATTTTTATTTATACTGTAGATGGGAGGTGTTCCTCTGGGTGCTCTTGGTGGTCCCGGCATGTTACCAGGAGCTGCCATGAATCCCCAGGTGAGTTTTCCTCATCACTGATGCCTTGTATGTGTAGAACTTCTTCTTGTTCTACTCAACTTGAATGACTGCTGGTTGTGTTTTTAGTTCCATTTCAGTTTGTGCCTCGTCATGTGGTGACAGGTTTTTTGTCTTTCACAGGCTCTGTCAGCTGAGCAACTTCTGAAGTTAATGTCCTCTGTGGATCCAAAGTGAGTGTTTAAAAAAACGTTTTTTTGCTTTGTCCCGATTTCCTGATCTTGGAATATTTTCCAGGATTAAAACCAATCCGAGTTGATAACTCTCTAAACTTTAATTTCACAAAGAACAAAGAAAAGGTTTTCAATACCTACACAAATGGGCTGATTTGATGGCTGCAACACTCTTCACAAACTTTGGGACAGAGTTACAATAAGATTGAAAGGTAATATTTCTGTAATCCAGGATTGGAAGCAGGTTGATTATCAGCCAGTGCGGTTTCCAGCTAAGACTCAGTCTTTCACAACAAGGATGAGTTGTGGTTTTTGTCTTTGTGGCAGATTTGAGAGCGAACGTTTAGTCTGTTCAAAAATGACCTTTTTAAATGCAAGATTGTCTTTTAGCTTCTACAGTACATAATATTGTGAAAAGCTGTTGCTAGACCAGATTTAGTTGTTCTTGAAAATGGTGCATCATGAAGAGGAAAATCGAAGGACAGACACGCTGGTGAGCAGCTGAAGTTTAATGTCGAGCAAGAATCGACAATTTCCAATTACAGAACTTCTATTCGTTTCCTCCGTTCCAAAAATAAGGTTATTATAATTGGGTTTTACCCCTTTCTCAGCATAAGTTGTTGCAGCAATTAAGTTGATGTATATTTATAACATAACTAAATTAGCTGATAAAAGTAAATATTGTTGTTAAAGACTCTCTTTAATAAAGGCTGACATTTATATATTTAAGTATTTTGGACAATATGCATAAAAAACCCCAAAATATCTAGATTTTTGCTTTAAAACTCATTAGTATAATATTGATGATGGATTCACTGCTTTGTCTAATTTATTTGCAAAACCACCAGCATCAGAATCGGAGGTAAAGTTGCCCTCGTCTGTTACAGAATGAATCCGATGGCTGCCAGCATGGGCCTGAAGGCAGATGCCTCCAGTAAAGAAATTGAGGAAGCTATGAAGAGAGTCCGAGAGGCCCAGTCACTGATCTCTGCTGCTATTGAGCCTGGGAGTAAGTAGTTCAGTTCCTGAACACATTTTTATACCGTCGTTAATTCATTAACTACTTCAACATAGACAAGCTCTTCGTCTAATAAACTGTACATAACACAGGCTTTTATTAGAGGCGTGTCCAATTATATTAGATTTCATGCATACGACCAAAGTTTGACTCTACAGTGAAACGCTGACCTAAGATTATTAGCCATGTGATTTACAGTAGTGTTGCTTTTTTATAAAGTGTTGCCTGTTTTTCAGTCTCTTTTTTCATGAAAGTTTTCAATAAAGGTTATCTTCAGCAAAAATAGGAGTCCAGTATAACACCTCTCACTCGTTTACTCGTTTCCCCCAAATTCAATGTGTCAGAAAATTTTAATATCTCACAAGATCAATAAAAACGGATATTTTAAACAGAAATGTCAGGCTTCTAAAAGTATGTTCATTCCTATGCTCTCAATACTTGGTTGGGCTCCTTTTGTATGAACTACTGCATCAATGTGACTTGGCATTGTGAAATCAGCATTGTAGGTTTAAATTGGGTATATATTTACTCCTATATATATAAATACCTAAACAACCATTTACAGTTTATACTCTGACACAACTTTGAAAGAACATCAAAGAAGTGACCTCCTTTTCAGAAATTTAGAATTAAGTATTCTTATTATTTTCCTGACGGGAAGGTTTTAATATCTTTTAACGTGAGTTCTATTAAACACCCTAACCTTTTATTTTCTGAATAAAGAGATTTTCCACACAAAAACTGAGCAAGGAAACATTTTTGTAGTTTAAAAAGAATGGTCTTTTTACTCGCAGTTCAGAAGAAATACAGATCTTTCTCTCTGAGTTTTGGCAAACGGCTTTTCTCAAATAAGAGTTCTGGAGGGAGAAGGAGAGAATCTCGTTCTGCCTTTCATTACCCTGTGTGCCCCCTTTTATAAGAAAAACGGTTTGCCAAGCTCTTACAACACGTCAATCAAATAACATCCATGTTCACAGCCTAATGCTAACAGTTCAGCCGGGCAACTGCCAAACTCTAATCTAAAACATCACAAAGCATAGCCTAGCTGCTAACGCTGTGGCTCTCGGCTAACGCTGTGGCTCTCGGCTAACGCTGTGGCTCTCGGCTAACGCTGTGGCTCTCGGCTAACGCTGTGGCTCTCGG
>JBBIGC010000013.1:2932680-2945021 GCA_037576955.1 Lepidarchus adonis | reverse complement strand
AGGACTTGTGTGGGGTTTTTTTTTTTTTTTTTTTTTTTTTTTTTTTTTTTTTTTCTCCCCTCCCTTGTTCTTCCTGCAGGTCACACGAGACTATGATGAAGAGGAGCAGGGCTACGACAGTGAGAAGGAGCGGGAGATGAAAGATTCTGAAGATTCCGGCTCCTCTCCTGCGCGGTATGTGGACGACGGCGAAGGCGAAGCCAAACGCAGCCCAAAGCAGTCCAAGCAAAATGGAGACGATCACCGTGAAGAACAAGACATGGAAGTGAGCGACTGAGGCTCTTTATAAGAACGAACATTGTGTTGAACCAGATCTGATTACTTTTGCCGTCTTGGCTCTGTATCTTCTTTAATACGTTAGAATTTCACGTCCCATTCTGACCCTCCCTCCTGTTCCAGTGACTGAACTGCGATACGTCTTTTTTATTTTTTCCGGAAAAGAAGAAATAGACTGCGATTTCTTTCCCTCTTTCTGCTTAAATATATTTTACATGTATTTGTCTTAAAAAAGGGAAGGAAACTGAAAGTTTTTTTAGTACTGTTCAGACATCACTCAGTGTGTTTTTTTTTTTTTTTTTTTTTTTTTTTATTTTATAAAATGTCCTCTACTCACGATACTGTTTATTTTACATGTTTTATTGGGTTGATTTGCCTTTTTCGTGGTTATTTCCCCATTGCCGTTGATGCCCTGTCTGAGAGCAGGACTTGAGCTCCATGTCCAGTGTATTGTTTGTGTTGGAAAATATTTTGGGCCCCAGTTCATCTGCTTGGAAAGCGGTTTGGAACATTTGTCGTTTTAGAGTGGATTCATGATATGTATATGATTAGTGCTTTATATCCTTAGGTATCATATCCAGTAGTTGCTCATTCTGGAATTTAAAAGTGTCAAGTGGAATTTTTATACTGTAAATAAACTTACTTGAGTGGGAAACACACGTTTTTTGCCTTTTTCAATGGTTTTTCGTTTTCCTGCCTGGCAGAGCTCGCTGGGTAAGAAAAAGCAGGAAATTCTTTCACATTAGGTGCAGATTGGTTCGAGTGTTCATTTGTCATCGGCATCATTATTTGGGAATTCGTTGTCTTGGCACTTCATTTTTTTATATTTTGCTGTGGTTCAGAACCATTAAAATGATGCACAAGTGACTGGATCGATCTATTTTCACATTGTAATATAGACAATAGAAAACCATGCGTTTTAAATTATTTTTTATAATTTGTTTACTTTATAAATTTAAACAGTCTTCCTGCTGATCGTGATCGGTACCTTCTGAGTGCACAAATAGTTTTGATTTTACTGTATCATGTAGAAACTGAGAAATAAATGTGTTTACTCACAATAACCTATTTAGTCACATTTAAATTTTGCATATGCTATTAAATTCTAGATGTTTTAATCCAGATTTTCTGTTGTATTCGGTGTCTGGTGCATCATGTTGGAGTGTCCAACAGTAGTCGGCAAGCATTGATTAATTCCAGTTGCCTTGGTAACATTTCTCCATCATAGTGATGTCCTGGTGAAATCTTTCACCGCGTTCGTCACTGATGGCAAAATGCAAACAAAATGCCCTCTTTGATCTTAGCATGAGTTATTCTCGGGAACATCTGTCTTAAATAACAAAAACCTTCACCTTTATATCATGCTGATACAGCGTCAAGCTTGTTCAGATCCACCCAGACGTTCAGGATGTCATCTTCCAACCTGGCCTGATTCCGAGCCTGGACATGCCCAGGCTGCACAAACCGTTGTTGATAAGTCACTTACAGAAGCAAAAATGATCAAACGGAATATTTTTCTGAAACTACGCGATGGGTAAATTTTGATGTGATATTCGTCATCAGCACCTAAAAATCTATAAAACACCCAAGTGTTCGAGAAGGAAAAACTTTGTTGTGCAGTGATATTAACTCGGTGTTAATAGGAAGACCGGGGAGGTGCTAGAGGAGTTAAAGATCCTGAGGTTTGTGTTGGGAGTGAGTAGATCAGAGGAACAGCTCATGTTGGACGGTTTGGAAAAGTCAGAGAAGCGAGATTGCGTTGGTTTGGACGTGTGCAGAAAAGAGGCTGAGGAAGGAGCTGCCAGGCAGGAGGAGAAGAGTAAGACGGTTATAGATGTGGTGAGAGACAGGAAGAAATGGAAACGGGTTCCCCTGTGGTGACTTCTAACTGGAACCGTTAGAAGAGGAATTAACTCAATGTTCCAGGATTGATGGAGTTGATCACCACTTTTTTTTTTAGATTTTTTTAAAATATTGGGAACACCAAGAATTGGCTTCAAGAATGAAAAGCTTTGGAAAAACATTAAATTAATTTATTATGGTGCAAACTGTATTCGCAAATAGTCAATCAGGTCAGGTTCTCTATTAAGCACCAGCGTGTTGGAATAGGACATGTAGCAGCTTTAAGTGACACTTGTTGCCTCTGTAGAATAGCTCACTGGTTTCTCAACCTTAGAATAACAAGTAATTTGGGATATAATAGTAATATTGTCTCTTTTTTGTTAAAATCACTAGAATCAAGTACAGGGTTCCACGACTTACATCGGGGTTCAAGTCGAAACTTGTTTAACATGCACCAACCTGAGTAACGCAATGGGGCCTTACCTCTGTCAGTCCACCAGAGGGAGACATTCACCCACCTGAGGCTCTGTTATGCCATTTTCTGAGCGTTTTATTCACTTTCACACTGTAAATTTTATTTTTAAAAGGGGTGGGGGCTGCGACGTAACCATGAAATTCCGTATGTCGAGTACGAAGTCCGTGGAAGACTCCCTGTATTTCTACACTACTTATTTTCTCCAAGTTTTAATTCAAGTCAATTTTATTTGTACTGCGCTTTTTACGACTGATGTCACAAAACATCTGTATAGAATCTGAGATCAAACCAAAGGTGAAAAAACTCCCTGAACTTTAGGAAGAAACCTTGGGAGGAACCAAGGCTCAGAAATAATAAAGGATAAAAATAGTACAAACCATTTTATAAAAACCATCACAATTGATCAAACTTAGCTACTGCGCAATGAACACATCAGCACAAGACTTTTTTTTTTTTTTGTGATCTTTATTTCTCTTGTGGTGCATTGTTGGACTTCCAACCAGTTCCCTTTTTATCCAAATCCATCTCCCAACACTCAAGTGAGTGTGTTGGGAGCTGGAATGGAAGCGAAATGTGGACTAGATTAAGAATTTCTTCCCGATAGGAAAATATTGTGTTGCTTATGTGCAATCTGTACATTTTGTAACAAGATTATTTTTTTACATAGTTTTTACATGAGTATTTTTATGATGCAATACAGAGATTAGAGAGCAAAACATTGCTACACAGTAACAGAACTGAAATGCATTATGAATCGATTAATAGGTTTTCACAATGGTACACAGTGACATAAGCCATAATATATACATATAAAAAACAGATGTAGTGCTGGTACAGTTTCTATACTTCAGAATCTATAAAGTTATTATAAGTTAAGTTATTCTGTGTGATGGTGAATTACATGTTAATATATGTTAATAAGGGTGAAGGAATTCACTAGTGTTCAGATGAATTTGACCAGGTTTTCTAGAATTTTACTCATTTTTTAAAATCTACACAATTCAGAATGTCATTCAGAGAGTTTCGATGGGAAAATATTAATTGTAGATAAAATTGCGAATAAGATTATGTCGGTGATGATGGGAACCACAGGTCTCATTTTTTACAAGCAGTGTTAATGGTCAAATTAAGTTTCTTTTAGGGACTATTTGCCTTATAACACCCTGTAAGTATCCTTCCACCAACGATGATTTTTCAAAATCGCTTTCGTCTAAAACATCTCAAAGTTAACCAACGAAATGCTTTAGATGTCTGGTTCCAATCACCAATACTGTGGAACAGAGCATTTCATGTCAAAACTCTGAAGGACTTGAGTCCCAACTGAATTATGCAGAAATTAGACAAAATATAGAATTCCTGTTTAAGCGGTCCCTCATTTTGAACATACATTTAAATATCAAACAGCAGATCATCAAAAGGCTTTTGACCCCAACAACTCACAGTATTTAGTGAAGTTCTACTTCCATTTGACAGTAACGTGGTCTTACGGGCGTGTAAGAAAAAATAACTGAGCATCTGAAAGAGATATGCTACATATTCACAGAAGAACAAAATAAAAAAAATACACAAAGTCATGACACAAAGAGTAGAGCAGCTCTAAAACTACATCACCTGGAAATATTAAAACAAAAATATACTTAGTGAAATTAGATATGTCAAAACATACAATACACCCTTTTCTATTTATTTATTTATTTTTGCTTTTACGTTCCAAGAGTTTGTTTCACTAGTTCAGTAGCTCAAAAGCTTCAAGGGCATTCCATCGAAATCCAATGATGCCAATCAGTGCATAGCTCCACAAACTCGCCCAGAACGTGTTAATATACCTTCAATAATACGAACAGTACCTCATTCATTTAGGTTATTGCTTTTTTTTAGGGAGAAGTTACACAAAATAGCAAAAGTAAAATGCAGCTCTTTATAGAAGATGATGGACAATTGAACAACCCCCCAAAAAATGATTAGTTTTAACTGTGGGCACCCTTCCTGTCCATGGGATATTACTTTGTACTTTAAACATCTCTACTGGACACAACGCCCAATTACATCGCCATTTTGGATTGAGTGAAGCCCTCACATTGGACCCATCGCTAGTTCTGGAGATCCAGAGTTCAGATCCAACATGATTGGCTCCTGAAGGCCTACGTTAGTTTAGGGTTGGAGCTAAACTCCGCAGGGTGATGGATCTCCAGGATAGTTGCAAACTCCTCCTCAAGACCTTCTGGAAGGTACCAACCATCCACTGATGGTAAGCAGAAGCTCTACATCAGGGCTCTTTATAGAAGGAAACGCTGTAGAAATGCCACAGATGGCAGATAAGTTTTCAAGCTTCAGATCTCATTATGAAGCAAAAAATAAAGAAAAAGATGAGGAACAGTGTACTGGTAGAATTCCAAAAAGGTGATAGCAGAAATAAGCATGATCATGGTTTTCTTTAGATGTTATAACAGTTTTTGAACTGAAGAACTGACTATAAAAATCAAGCCATTCTCACCGCTAATTTTTGAAGGATTTCGTAGAAATTTCAAGCTGATTTTAAATCTGTTTAGTTTTTCTTTAGCTTGTGTAGTTGTTTTGATGAAGATGATGATCTATTGTGTAAGTGATTTAACCCAGGACTCTGGGAAAAACTGAAAACAGATCTGAACTCTGCGATTTCCAGCATAGTGGTTAGTGCCTTTACAATCAGAAGGTTTTGGGTTCAAGTCCCAGCCCAGGCACCAGTGAGGAACCCTTGAGCAAGATGAATGGGGTAAATGCAGGGGTCACATTTAGTTGTGGTGAACTTTGTATGATGGCGTTTTCACAATGACAAAGTCACTTCACGAAAAAAAAAAAATTGTTATTCGATTTAAGCTAAAATTATTTACATAAAAATGCATCAAAGAAATATCCCCCGCACATGAAATGCACCCACAGTTTTAGAGCAAATGTGGACAAATATCTACTGATTTGGTTGATGATTAGTGTATTAACTCAACAGTCAAACAGTTCCATCGTTTCCCAGTAATCCTGACAAAAAAACACACACAGCAGCATCAGATTGCGGAACTACAAAAAACGGTTGTTTTACGATATTTTTGACACAATATTCTCATACTGAGTGTTTTCAATGGCTGGTGAGTAGACGCAGTCCTGCAGCTAAAGGTCCTGAGCTTTAAAATGGTAAAACACCATCTCCTCTATTGGAGGAAGACCTTAATGAATCATCAGAGCCTAGTTCATGATCCATTTCCTCAAACCACACACACATGCATACACAGTTCACAGTTTCCACAGAAGCAAATGGCAAAAAACAGCGATGAGGTTAGGAGGCCTATGCCTTTATATCAAGGGAACACATGAAAACAGAAGAGAAATGTTTGTTTGTACATGTCCTGTCCCGGGTGCAGTTCACAGGGAGCTCCGCCTCCGCTTTTAGGATGGAGGCTCATGTGCCCTTAGTGTGGAAAGTCTGCAGTGATGTGGGTTTACCCTACATTCTGTGCGATACAGGCTCCATTACAGAGGATTCACCTGCTCGGCCAATGAGACGGAGGTATTCGGGTAAACCGTACGTTAGTGAACTGGTTGGACACAAAATCTGGACTGAACCACTGTGGGAAAACAAATGAGCTCATTTCACATGCGTACGATGCACGCGTGTCCTGAACGCATGCACTTCTTGACGGGAACACCACTGAGGCATCTGGTACAGGGTTCGTGGTGCCCTCTGGGACATAGGCTACACGCTAGTCGAGTCCACACGTTTTCCAAAATTCATGATGGAAAGAAGTCTGACGGGTAATACTATACTATAGTACAGTACTAATGAAATTATCGGTCCAGATACTGACACAAGTCAATTTACGTCATTCTGAGTGAAAGGCTCATTATTTAACAGCAAAACTGACATGTAAAGTCACTCAAGTAAGATTTCCCTTTCTTTATTAAGGTTATTGTTTCTAATTGGATTGATTTAGGGTTTTTTCCCCCAAAAAATGAACGTTTCTCAGTCTGAAGGTCAAGGCTGACGCTGAACCGAGTTGTGAGTTCGGTAAGGGGGGCAAGTCGAAAGTTAGGAAAGGGTGAGTCCATGTCAAGTCCTGAGTCAGTTAGGCCTTATCCAGACGGGCATGAGAGCTCTGAGCGACCTACGCAAGTATGACGTTAAATTTGCGTTCGTTTCACCACTGTTGAACGCCAACCTGATCCCCAGACTGGCTTTCCTGAAACTCGTGGGCTTTGAGGTTCCTCCTTTATATAAACACTATATTGCCAAAAGTATTAGCTCATCTGCGTTTACGTGCATATGAACTGACCTCCCACTTTTAATCCATAGGGTTTAATATAATGGCCCAACCTTTGCAGCTATAACAGCTTCAACTCTTGTGGGCGGGGTTTAGGAATGTTTGACCGTTCTTCCAGAAGCACATTTGTGCGGTCAGACACTGATGTTGGACGAGAAGCCCTGACTCGCAGTCACCACTCTAATTCATCAAGTTGTATCAGGTTCGAGGTCAGGACTAGTCAAGTTCTTCTACACCAAACTCGTTCATCCATGTCTTCACAGAACTTGCTTTCTGCACAGTCATGTTGGAACAGGACTGTTCCATCCGCAAACTTGTTTCCACAAATTTGGAGCAAGAAATTGTCCAAAATCTCTTGGTGCTAAAATATTAAGAGTTCATTTCACTGGAACTAAAGGAAAGGCTCCTGAAAAACAACCCCACACCATAATCCCCCCTCCACCAAACTTTACACTTGGCACAATGCAGTCAGACAAGTATCGTTCTCCTGGTAACAGCCAAACCCAGACTCGTCCAATTGATTGCCAGATTGCCAGGTGGAGAAGCTTGATTCGTCACTCCGGAGAACGCTTCTACAATGCTCTACAATGTTAATCCAATGCTTTGCATTGCACTTGGTGATGTAAGGCTTAGGATGCAGTTGTTCAGCCATGGAAATCCATTTCAGGAACTTTCTCTTCATTCCCATTCCCTTCCATTTTGTTATAATACAACTGACAGTTGACTGTGGAATATTTTGTAGTGAGGTATTTCACAACTGGACTTGTTGCACAGGTGGCATCCTATCGTGGTACCACTCTGGAATTCACGGAGCTCCTGAGAGCTCTTTCACAGATGTGTGTAGAAGGAAATTACATGCTTTTCATGCCATTGGCTGACTTGAAATTAAACATGGAAGTAATTAGAACATCTGAATTTAATTATTTTGAAGGGCGAGTAAATACTTTTGGCAATATGTGTGTGTGTGTGTATATATGTATGTATATTTGTGGTATGAGAATCATTTTGTGAATGAATCAACATGTGAATGTCATGGATCAGCCGAATGCGCAGCCAACCAAACGTGGGTCCTGAAAGCCCATGTGGACGATCAGATTCTGCAACGTCCCGTGTGGAAAAGGCCTTAAGGTCAAGTCAGAGCTCACATGGCTCCTGATTCTCCTCCGTCAGTTCCGTGGGGTGGGTGTATGTTCAACCGACTTGCAAACTACAACTTCGCAGTGTGGAACCGAGTTCAAAGCCTCAGAGTCGACTCCGATTCACAAAACACCTGCAACTGAAGCTCTTTTTGGCTCGACTCCCGGCCCAAGCTTACAGAGGTCAGGGTTAGAGGTCTGGGAATCGGTTGGGGTCTTCTTTGTAGTCGGCAGGGACGGTGAAGACGGACTCTTCAAAGTCAGTGTAGCGAAACTCCTGAAACGTCACCGTCGCCGTGATGGTTGGGAACACGGGGACGTCTTGTGAGTCAGAGATGAAGAGAAAAAGAAAGTTAATGTTGGACGCCAATCACAAAAGCACTCAGCTGTTCAGTGGGAGAAGTGAGGGACTGTCTCTCTGTTAGTAATGATGTGTCAAGCATGGACGTGCCCTTACCAAGTTTGACCGGAAATCCAGGAGGAAGCTTCATCTGAACGAATTCTCGGAGTTTGTTGAAGTGCTTGAAGGGAGCGACGACCTCCAATACATTCAGCAAGCTAGAAGAAGAAAACACACTCCAATGACCTTCATGACTTTGTTTTATCATCTCACAACATCTGCCTGTTCATCTTATCGTAGTTCAGCCCCAAACATTCAGCTACAGCTTCAGCAATGACTACTTTTATAATACAGGACAGCCAAACACAACAGAAATCATTTACATCAGTCTTAACGTCACGGTAACAAATCAGTAAAAATTAAACAAGGTTGGAAGAATGAATACATTTTATAATTTTATGATTTAAAATTGATTTGGGCTACATAAAAATCACAAAAACACCATAAAAGGAGCTTGAGGAAAAATAAATCCAGGATATGGGACCTTTATGAACCTTACCAGTCAGATATAGAAGTCTAAACGAATATAAAAAGTATAACAAAATCCAATGGTGTATATTTTAAATACAACTGGCACGATCTTGCCCGTTTTATTGCTGTTTATGATTTACTTTTGTAATTATTTGGGATCTGGCCTAATTTTGTTGTTTTCTATTGAGAATGATGATGTAAATGATGATTTAATAAACCAATTAAATCTCTTATTTCTTGTTAAATTATTATAATGTATTTGCTTAATGATACAAACTATTATAATAAATACTTCAAATATAATTTAACTGAAAAGACCAATGATATCACAAGTATTGTCTATTGTGGCCACAATCAGCTCTGGCGCCCTCTGGTGGCAGTAAGGGGTAGCACAATTCAGAGTCACAATCTTGTTTTCTTCATTATTTGAAGCCAAAATCTAATTATTAAAAAAAATTAAATAAAATAGAATTCAATAAATAATCGAGTGCTGTATAAATATTTGAGGCTTTATCAAACAGAATATGTTCACCACTGTATTTCAGAGTAGTTAAGAATAAAACGCGCTTACGATTCAATACCCAGTGGAAAGTCTTGGCTCATGGCTACAGTGGCCTTGAAGTTTTTCCTGCTCTCTTTACACAACTGCTCCCGGCCCAGAAGAGGAGCCCTGAGACACACAGACACAGACACAGACACAGACACAGACACAGACACAGACACACACACAGACACACACACAGACAGACACACAGACAGACACACAGACAGACACACACACACACACACACACACACACACACACACACACACACACACACACACACAGTGGGGCAAAAAAGTATTTAGGCCTTTAATTTTCATCATAGCTTTACCTCAACTATGAGAGACACAATGAGGGAAAAAAATCCAGAAGAACATTTTAGGAGTTCTATTAAGATTTAAGATGGTGCCGCTCACTTTCCCACTTCTGCAGAGATGTACTCCTCCCAAGACAACGTGTTGGGCTCAGGGGCAGAGAGAGATTGTCTTCTCACAGGCTGTGGAGTAAACAGAGAGAGAAAAAAGGAAAATATGATGTCATTTATGTATTCGGCCACTTTTCCCGCCATATTCCATCCTGTAAAACCCAATCCACACACGTCTCCTCATGAATTTAATGAACTAAAGTGGAAAAACAATGCCATCCAATGACGTGACTTGTTGAATCTTGATGATCTCAGCATCATTCGCCCATTTTCCCTCCAGGTCACTGGTGTTAACCCTAAACTAAGAGTATTCTCTCTCCCCAGCAATACTCTCTGCGGCTTTCCCAGGACAGATGGGCTACACAGTTCCTCCAGCAAGTTCTGGGTCTACCTAGAGGTCTCCTTCCGGGTCTACCTAGAGGTCTCCTTCCAGGAAGGAGACCTCTAGGTAGACCCAGAACTTGCTGGAGGAACTGTAAAGCCCAGTAAAGACCTCGAGGTCTCCAATGGCTTCCTTCAATGTGAAGGAGTAGTGTCTCTACTCCAAAGTTCTCTCTGGATGTCAGAGCTCCTCACATTACCATCATTCACCCACATTCTCCTCAGTGTGGTCTGGAGAACGCACCTCAAAGCTCTGCTCTGCTAGAGTTCCTCCTTTGCTCAGGCTCTCCATGATGGCCTTATTGCGAAGGATGTCTTCCTCGCTGAGATGCTCTCGCCTCTTCCTGGACTCCAGAATCAGACCTTTCACTGTGTAGAAATCTCCCACAAAGTTCCCAACCTTCTCCTGCCACAGAAGAAACAATCAGCAGGCCATGTGACGCGTGTGGTAAGTTCATATAATAGGATGAAAAAGAATGAAAACTGAATATGAATCTAATACAGAAGGGAATTTCCAATAAAACAATACTACTACAATAGTATAAATACAATTCTATACAATTAATATGATTATGCATATGCCTATAAGTAAAAATTTCCAATGGACAAAAAAAACTGCTGGATATATGTATGTAATGTGACAAAGAACAGAAAAATTGATTTACAATGTAATGCTTTTTTCTTTACGTTATTAGTTTTAAGGTTAAACCCATTACATACAATCACATTTTAATGTGTCAAATAATGTGTGAAAATAAAATAATAAAATCTCCTACAGTGAACACGCTTAAATAAGACA
Source organism: Lepidarchus adonis (assembly GCA_037576955.1). Taxonomy (NCBI): domain Eukaryota; kingdom Metazoa; phylum Chordata; class Actinopteri; order Characiformes; family Lepidarchidae; genus Lepidarchus; species Lepidarchus adonis. The sequence goes on along the minus strand of JBBIGC010000013.1, from coordinate 2,933,984 downwards.
TTTTTAAAATATTACAATTTAAGGGCATATTTTCTATGCAGATATTTAACATACTGTAAAAAAGAGAAATTAATACTATTCCACCCAATATATTACATTTAGCAATTCAACATTCAATGCATTAGAATGTGCTGAAGTGTCTTATTTAAACCATGGGTGCCAAAACTTTTGCTTGCTGCGAGCTGAACCGCGCTGTGCGCAGTGCTGGGAGTGTAAGAGGAGATCCGTACCGTTTTGTCCTCCCTGAAGACCCAGCCTATCTGACTGCGGGAGAAGGAGATGGACTTGGTGGAGAGAGTGGCTGAGTAGATGTCGCTGCTCATCAGGATATCCACCTCCTCCTCCGTATCCATCTCCGAATCCTGCGGGACGGGACAGAAAACCTCAGCTCATAACTTACACCCAAAGTCTAAGAAAATAAACACAGTCGAAGAAGAACTGATGCGAGGCTCACGACACATTACCCAGCTAATTATACGGATCCGTGCGAGAAAAAAAGGAGAAAATCAACTTTTGTTTTGCCGTTTTGTTGCACGTGCTTAGAAAATATAGTATAGTTCTGTTCTGGTCGTTGCTCGGCAACGTGCTAGGACTAACATTCACCAAAAATATAAACATTTTAGCATGTTAGCTAACTGCGCTAATGGCAATGTCATATGAAACCCTGTTACCATGACAACAGCCATTATTCATATTCGCACGTCCGGGACACCTTTCCATTCAATTTCAATGGTGCGTTCCTCTGCGTTCTGGAGAGCGTATTGCACAGTGATCACATGAACGTTCCTTGCTGATGATTTGCACAATTATGTAGAGACAGGAATGTCGTATTAATAATTTTCCCCAAAAACGCAACGTTATTAATCCAGCAGGACGGTTACTGAAGATACGTTGCTATGAGAGTGAGGAACAGAAGCGTGAGAACACAGCACTTCTCACCTCATGATGAATCCTCTGGTACACCTTCTGCTCGTTGTCCAGGACGATGAAGGCCTCGGCAGGAGGAGCTTCTCCGTTAAAAATGAAGCTCAGGTCGCCCCTCTGGCACCTCCTGTCGCTGAAGTCCACCAGCGTGGTGTCTAACCTGCAGAGCAGACCAGCGAACGTTTGATTTCCATCATCACCTGCTCAATTCAGGAGGCTTTGTAGAGATCTGCTCCTCACTCAAGAGCTGCTAGTCCATCAAGATCTCACCAGAGCTGAAGCTAATCTTTACACAGAGATCTCACCAGAGCTGAAGCTAATCTTTACACAGAGATCCCACCAGAGCTGAAGCTAATCTTTACACAGAGATCTCACCAGAG
>JBBIGC010000013.1:2910203-2928596 GCA_037576955.1 Lepidarchus adonis | reverse complement strand
TATTAAAAAAAGCCCTAGCCAATAGTACCTTATATATAAAATGTATATATATATAAAAACTAAAAATAATGTATATAAATGATATTTATTCAGTATTTCTCACACCACAGTACAAAAAGACCAATGAAGCTCTTTGACTTTCCACAAGTACTGACAAGATCACGATACGAAAATCATATCATGGCCACAATTTATCACGATTATTACAAATATCGTCCTATTGCCAAGATCTAGTTATACTACTCACAAAAAATGTCAGAAATTGACAAAAATCTGTCAGGTTAAATACTAAATTTGCTTGAAAAATGAACAGCAATGAAACCAACAGGATTTTGGTTTGATTGACTACATGCAGTGGAATTAAATGTTTATCCCCAGCACAAATATTAAGATACTATTTAGAATTTGAACTGCTGGGAGAAGTAGTTCAACAAAAATGCACATAAATAACATTTAAACAGAAATGTTTATACGTTGGTTATTCTGCCGTATGGCAATGCCTTACAGGAGACAAGATGGACGGTGCAATGGCTCTTTCTTTAAATAAGAATATTGTGATGGGGTGCAGTCACCCTCCCTTCTTTAAATATTACAGAAGTAATAGTGAGTGGTTTCCTGTCTTATAACAGCTGGTTCCACTCATTAGATGGTTATAAAGCAGAAACACTGAAACATGGGAAATATAAACAGTAGTGCTTTGGCTGTGGTACAGTCTGGACCTGCAGGTGGAGCAAACACACTGGGACATGTGATGGTAGCCATGGAAACCTCATACTACAACTGTGAGCCTACAAACCAGAAGATTCTCATCTGCAGGAAAGTGTTGTGCTGTATCTGAGAAGATCCCAGTTACACTACGGCCTTCTAGAGTGGAGCTGTCCACCCCACATAACGTATTACCCAACGTGAGGTCAGACTGGTCACAACATACTCATCTGTCTGTCCCCGTAGCTGATGGCCTCGGCGAGGGGGCTCCACCCAAGGGCATTCTTCACTTTCACAGGTGCATTGTGGGCCAGCAGCAGATGAGCACACTCTACAGGAGAAATAAAACATCAGAGCATCTCATTAGACACACGTTTCACCCATTTTTACAATAACACCCTCTACAGAACAAACTTAATACAGAATTTTACTTATAAAAACGTATAAATAAAATGTGGCTTTTTTATATATATAAAAAAATATATTTTTATGCTGTTGCTTTTCTTCTTTAATCACATTTGCATTTCTATAGATTTGAAAATGACAATATAAAAAAGAATTTAAAACATTATTCATTATATTACTCATTATTATTATTATATTATACATGAAGTTTAGGTAAACTAATTCTAATTCTATGTCAGTATTGTGCTCATGACAATGGGTGGAGAGTAAACTCGCTGGTGCAGTGAAGATGCGGTTTCTTATCCCAAAAACAAGTCAGAAATAAGAAAGAAAATATATGATTTTCACAGTGAATGGGAGGAAGAGTTCTTTATTACTACTGTGAAAGAAACCAGCATGTGTCTCATTTGTGGAGCGACTGTGGAGACACTTCACTACGTCACAAAAATGTTGAAGATTGAAACAATTGCTGACATTAATGTAGAATATTGAAATTCTGTTTCCGCCCTTATTAAGACATTGTTGATTATATTGTTGAATATCGTTAATAATAATATATAACTAAAGGTAAACTGAGCAGATGTGTTAAGTGTATCAAACTGGTGGCCCTTCATATGAAGCAGCTCTCAGTTTTGAAAAGGATGGAGACTGCTGCTGTAGAGGATGCTGCACCTTTCAGAAAATCAACAAGCAACGTCATTTTTATCAGGGGTGCCAAAACTTTTGCTACGACTGTACATGTCTTGGACTGTGAGGAACAGCAGCGCTAATAATGATGAGAATCTGGAAATAAATAAAGCAAGTGATAATTATGAATATTACTCTAAACATTTTCAACGTTTTGTTTAACGAAACACTTTGCGATAATTAACGTTTCAAAATGTCCTGTTCACTCCAGTTACAAAATCCTGTAACGGTGTAGCAGTTTAGCCCCGCCCATTCATGCTGAAGATATAGAGCGTTTTAACCACGCCTACTTATGGAATGAAAAACACTTCAGACTGGCCAATCAGAACAGGGCTCACTTAACATATTACATACCACAGCAACAAATACAGACGGATTAATCTAACACACTAAACAGAGTTCGGAAAAAAAAAATGTAAAAGGTGCGTTATTGAAATACGTCAAATATATGAAATTAAATCTGTTTTATGTACAAATTTTTTTATTTTTAGAATATCTGCACTTTGGTTTAAATCTCTATATGCATCTGATATTTTTTTTAAACATCTGCAGATCAATAACTCACCTTTATGTCCCAGCATCACAGCCAGGTGGAGGGGTGTGTTTCCTGTAACAGAGAGTCGTCGTTAAATTACGTCCTTCACTATAGTGCAGTGTCTCAAATCTGATTTTTCACTTCACAATCCACATGAACCTTGGATTAAATTTATATGGCCAGTTCAATATGGCCCTAGCTCATTACGACTCATTGATGGAGTAGCGCCACCTAGTGAACAACAGGGGTGTAAATCACAAGAGTCTTTGTGAATCGATACTATGTCAATTATTTTAGCTATTGTTTCAACAATTTAGGAAACCTTCCAATTTTGATTGGATGCTGGAGTTTGGGGTCATTTAATAATTCAATAATTAAATTTGACGCATTTAAATGGATTATAATTTAAACACGAAGTTAAATACTGCAATGTAGTCGTAAGCAAAAGTAAAAAACACTGCCCACAATAAAATGAAGTAAAATTAATTGTGGAATGAACATACATCGTTTTTTGTGTGAGATCAATACGTCACTATCAATACAGATTGATTAATTGTTACAACCCTAGTGAATAATGTAAAATACCAAAAAAAATTGCATTGACCAGCCAATACCTTTTCGTATAATGGCTCAAACATCACAAAATTTTACATGTAGCATCACTACAACATTATCTGGACGCCCACCAAGTTTTGTGAACTTCCATCCATAGGTAGCGCTGCAACTAAAACACTTCTATATCTTGGATACCACAGTTGCAATATATTGAAGTTCGTCAGTTGCAGCGCCCCCTAGCTTAAGCTAAAATTGTGAAATTTGATACGTTTATAATCAGCTAAGTTTGCTAACATCTGCTATACTGTTATCAATGGGACCTTGGCTGGGACTTGGGTCATGGTGGCAGCAGGCTATTGGAGACGTTCTGCTCTCGAGCTCCTCCTGAAGAATTCCCAGCCTAGATGGTGTATAGAATCCCTTCAGCTGGGTCCCTGTGTTTGTGTGGGTTTCTTCTGGGTTCTCCCACTGTTCTTGTGGTTTAGGTTGACTGGCTAATCTACATTGCCCATAGATGCGAGTGTGTGAACTGTTGTCCACACCAATTGTTGGCCTTCTGTCCAGAGGCGTAGCCTGTAATCAGCTGGGATCAGCTCCAGCTTCCCCACAACCCAAGATGGATAAAGCACTGAATATTTACAAACCTTTTTACTAAAACGAGTGACTTTAAACTCGATGGTAACAAAACGTTTTGACTCGACCTACGTGTACGGGTACGTGTGCCGTTGGCATGGCAACAGGCGTGCGGACCTCACCGTGTACGTCTTTCTGCGCGATGTTCTCCGTGCGGATTAAGGAGGAGAGCCGCCGCACGTCGCCGTTATACACGCACTCGTGCACGGGAAACACGCAGTCGCCCGCGGTCACGTTCCCGTTCGCGTCGTTCAGGGGCCGGACGCTGACGCCGCTCCGCCTGTGGAGGTGGTGCTGGTGGTTGTAGATGTTGTTGTTGTCGCCTCCTTTCAGCTGATCCTCCGATATCTGCGGCGGTCCCTGTGTGTTCCCCTGCTCGCCGTGGTCCCCGCGCAGGGCGCAGATCGTGTCCCCGGTCATTTCCGCAACACGCGGATAATAACGACAGCAATGAGGACAAAACCGCGCCGGTCGCTTTAACTCAACCCCCCGCGACGCAGCTGAATACTAAACATATCTACAGTCCGTCTAATTACTGCACGTATCCGGAGCTCTGCGGTCAGTCCTCACGGTGGTTCCGCAGCTCCAAACCGCCGCCGCGGCGCGCCAATATTTACCCACCGCCAAAGATAGCACCCTCTGGTTTCTGGTCCGTTTGACTCGAGAAAGAAAGTAAATTTGACGTACACATAGACAAACAGACACATACATATATATGTGTGTGTGTGTGTGTGTGTGTGTGTGTGTGTGTGTGTGTGTGTATGTATGTATGTATGTGCAAAAAAAATATTCTAGCTGTGCCACTTCAGTGATTTTAGGTCAGGCCTGCACTGCTGCTACCACAGCGGTCCTTGGGGATGCAGGCTGTGACACGGGGTTTCTCTTGATGCACCACGCCTCTTATTTCTGACCTGGTTACTGATGTGGCGGCATTTATATATCGGTAATATTAACTGTTTAAAGACGAGTCAATATGCAGGGATACATTTTTAGGTCTACTTGATTTAAATAGGAAGTATTTTGAAGCTCTGTCGTTGCGTTTCGTTTTAAGGGACGCGCGTGACGTCATCACCCTGCGCCCACCAGCCCGTGTTTTTGGCTTTTAACGGTGGAGAAGAAGTTTCTCCGGATTCTGGTCTATGTAACTATTATTGTTGCTGCTGCTGCGTCCCCACCGAAAGCAATGGCGCCGAAGGGCAAGAAGGCGGTGAGTCAGGAGGAGCTGCGGCGGCTCATGAAGGAGAAGCAGCGGGGTGCGGAGCGTCTGCGCCAAGTGCAGTCCCCGTTCGCCAAGCGCACGAGCGCGGGCAGGTTGATGTGCACGCTCTGCGGAGAGCAGGTGAAGAGCGAGGCGTTGTGGCAGGCGCACGTGCTGGGCCGGGGCCACAAGGAGAGGGTGGGGCAGCTGAAACAGGGCCAGGGGTCAACGGGGAAGAGGAAGAAAGAGGAGGAAGAGGAGCAAGCGTTGAGGAAAGCAAAGGAGGTGGTGCAAGCAGAGAAGAGAAGAAAGGAGGAGGAAAAGGGGGAAGGAGTGTCAGAAAAGCCCAAGAACGCAGATTTCGTTCAGAGCAAACCAGCTGCTGGCCTTGGACTCCTGGCTGGACAGTACGGTGAGGAGGATGAGGATGAGGATGAAGAAAAGGGAGAAGTTAAGTCAGCTGTTGGCACTGCTGGGCTCCCTGCTGACTTCTTTGAGTCTGCTGAGACCCCCTCGGAGTCGCCCCAGGACGAGGAGGAGAAGAAGGCCAAGGCCGAGCCGTCGCTCCCAGAGGGCTTCTTCGATGACCCGGTGAGGGACGCACGGGTGCGTAACGTGGACACCCCGCGAGAACAGATGGACCGCGAATGGGAGGAGTTCCAGAAGGAGATGCGGATGGTGAACAGCGCCTCGGACGCCATCGTGGCCGAGGACGATGAGGAGGGCCGCATCGAGCGCCAGATCGACGAGATCGATGAGCAGATGGAGTGCCTGCGCAGGGTGGAGCTCCTCAGGGCCAAGCAGGAGGCTGCTCATGGTAGGACGGACAAGCACAGCTCCCAGGAGGCCCGGGAGGACGAGGAGGATGTGGAAGATGATGAAGAGGAGCTGCTGCATGTGTTGTCTAGAGACTGGAGAGCCAAAGGGGCACTTGCGTAACAGGGGAGAACGTGTGGTTGAGCAGGGGGGGGTGTGAACTCCTGGATTCTGACCCTCCTGGTCGTTTTCGTTGTACTTGACATATTTGCTGTCAAGAAATGTTTCCAAAACTCTTTCACCCAGGGTTCTATTTTCTTTTTGTTCTCCAATAAATCTCGCAATGTCAATACACTGCATTGCGAGCACTTTTGAAATCTTCTTAAATCCCATCCATCCATCCATCCATCCATCCATCCAATCATCTACTCAATCACAAACTGTATGAAAGTAATCGATTGGGTCATTGCTTCTCTTGGGTCATTTGGGTTTGTTTCCAGCTAATCCAGTTGAAGGCCTTCAGACTGTTTCATCTTCTACTCCAGTCTGGCTCACGTTGGATTAACTTGTGGTCTGTGTCATAACGTGAACCCAAGAAATGTTCTTGCTTCCGCATATAATGATCAGCCATAACTTTTAAACCACCTGGCTAATGGTGTGTAGACCCACATTGTGCTCATCAGAACATCTCAGAGTTGTGGAGACATGGAATCCATTAGATCTCTAAAGGTGTGTTGAGGTATCCGGCACCAGATCCTTTAAGAGCTTTAACGTTGTGATGTGAAGCCTCCATGAGTCGGACTAGTTTATTCCACAGATGCTTGATTGGATTAAAACTTGGGAAATTTGGAGGTCAACTCTCAAACCATGGTTCCTCAAACCATTCCTGAACAGTGGGCCTCAATCACCAATATTATTCTTATTTCTTTTTTGCAGTTTTCACATTATTCTGCTTTAATTGTTCACCAGTGTTTTCTTTATTTGAGGTTAATTCTTCAGTAAAAACACTTGAGAGGACACATGGCCATTGGACGTGCTGGAACTTCTTTCCATTTTCTTCAGTTCTACTGTGGTTTTGTTAATAAAGAATTTAAATTACAGTTTTGGGGTTAATAATATTATAAATAAGTAATTATTTAAACAGCATTATGGTCTTTTAATGTAAAAACGACGCTTCAGAACACGTGCAGCCCAGACTCTCAGTTTATGAGTTTAGTTCAGCACTAGGAGAACGTTTTTATGGTTGAAGATCATGTAATGAATCTGTGCACTTCCATTAGTGGATTCTGCTCTAATGAAGAAGTATATTTGTTCTCAATGTTTAGGTAGCTGGTGCTTGTCAAAGTAACCTCCAGTTTGAATGGCCTGACCCAAAGTTTCCCAGCAGAACGTTGCCCAGAGCATCACACTGCCTCTGCCGGATCTCGTTCCACAGTACATCCTGGTGTCCTCTCCAGAAAAGCCGACTGTCCACGGGATTTAATGACCAGGACTCCTCCTTCTGCTGCTCCAAGGTCCAGTTCTGATGCTCATGTGCCCAGTGTAGGGTTTCTAATGGTGGACAGGTGTTCAGCACGGACAATTTCATTGGTCTGCAGCTACACAGTGGCCGTCTATCATAGCGAACATGAACGTTTTCAGGAATTTCCAGGATCTTTGGTCTCCCACATGCATCAGTAAGCCTTGGGTGACCATGACTCTATTAAGGGCTTATTTGTTCTTCCTTTGTGCACCAGCAACTCTACACAAGACCTGCTGTTTGAGAAATGTAGAAATTTTTAAAATGTGGCTGATTTTTAAGTCTATAAAAAGAAAAAAGGATCATATTGACTCAGTTTTTAATATGTTTAGATTTCTACATATGTTTAGATGTTCCGAATGTAGTATATGATCATCAGTTCTCAAAAGTCATGCTTTTTTAACTCAATCTGAAACTCACCTGAAGGAAGCTATACGATGCTTAAAACAGTGATGTATGAGGGTTTTCTTGATTTAAACTTAATTTTAGATCATTTTAGGGCACCAGAGCATTAACAAAAGCAGATTGAGGAAATGATTTCACTGACGTTTTGGAGATGCTACAGATCATGGTGATCTGATCAAAATTGGTAATTACACAACGTTGTTGGAGACGTTCACTTTCATTCCTTAAGGCTACAGAAGAAGTGAATGTTAGCTCGTTATGCTGCATCTATTTTCCTCCTAATAATTGAACCACAGCTTCTCAGATTCAAACTCAGACTTCAAATGTTCATCCACCTTCAGTCATTGGTCAAGAGTCAACCCTGACTCCCAGATGCATGAAGATGAGAAGAACTGGCAACGCCCACAACCAGTGGGAAATTCTGTAGAAGCCTCAGCCTCAGGTGGCTTATTGCTTTTATAACCCAGGACACAAACAATATGGTACTATCACAATACCTGGGTCGTGATGTTTATTGATGATTATGTATGTTTATCAATCTATCAATCAGTCCATTTTATTTGTTTAGTTACTTTTACAATAGATGTTGCCACAAAGCAGTTTTAGAGAATTCAGCAGAGCAAGCTGAGGGCGACAGGCATGGAAGAACTTCCTAAGCTGTAGAAAGAAATCTTGCGAGGAACCAAGGCTCAGAGGAGGAACCCATCCTCCTCTGGTCGAGACTGGACACCAACAATAAGCAGGGAAATGAAACAGTCGCAGTTTCCAGATCTAGAAAGAGAAATGGATTTGAATCGTAAAGTACAGGGAACTGGTCCATGGCAATTAAAGCTGGTCTGATGGAGGTGAGCAGGAGGCCCAGTGATGATGGGTGGTCTGGACATGGATGATGAAGGGCAGCTGTTCTGGGGAACAGGTGAACCACTGTGGCTATTGAAGGAGTAAGTAAGCTTTTGTGCTTGGAATATGCACTTGCATCAACTTTGGATTTAAGAAGTAACATTATCAGATTAGACATGTACCTAATAATAGCATTTATACAATTTTTAAATGATTTAACCCTGTGGGGATGAAAAAAACACTGATTTAATGCATGGGTGCATTTAATATCTCAGAGATAATTCGTCATAGTAATACAAATAGTTTCTATTGTGTGTAATTGCGAGACCACACATGACTCGTGGCTGGAGATAACAAGAACTTGATGTATGCACTCAGGCAACATTGGAGGCACCATTGGGGAAAAAAAGCAGTTTACAGCTGCGGAAGATTGAGAAAGTTCACATTTCTATTCATCAAATTATATTCTACAATTTAATTTTAGAAATGTATGATATATCTGCTAAATTTCACTATTTGTGAACCCAAGACTCTGACTAAGTGAAATATTCTCTAGAGAGCCTTTCACAGACAGATGTCACGAAGCATTGTACAATAAACCCTTGCGAAACACCAGAATAATTCATCCACAAATAATATTGTTTTCAAAAGAAATCATATATAAAACCTGATTGGATTTTATCAGCTTTAAAACATGTCAAAATCTAGAAAATATCAAGTGCTAACTAAATTAGCTAACTAGATTTTTTTCTCCTAACACTAGTAAAAATACAAAAATTCAGTAAATACATTTAATAATTTAAAAAAACCTTTCTTCTAAGATCATTTAAATTTCACTGTAGATTTAATAAAATAATTAACTTATTAAAAATGTTTAATGAACAAAGCTTAGCTTTTAACTGGTTAGCAGTTTTTGCTAACCAGTTTACCACAGCTGCAATAGTACTACTCATTTCCATTAGCACCTCATTGTGAATTCTTGTGCCACACAATCATGTCCTATGGACAGCTCAAACAAAAACGAACACATTTAACATTCTTTACTTTTTCTGTATAATTTTTACAGTTAACCATTCACTAAATACTACAGTTGAAAGCTTGACAGAGCATATAACGGAGGATTAGCTGTGCTCACTTAGCTTAGCTTATTAGCTTAGCAGTTGACAGACCCTCAGTTTAAATCAATGATATTCTGCCAGTCACAGGACAGGGGATGTTAGCATGTTTGCACACTGGCATAGAATTCAGTTACTGTGTGGTATATATACAATAATTTTTTTAATTTTACAGCACTTGGTAGATGATGTTACCAAGAGCAACTTACATGGATTGTACTTGAACATTTTAAATCATTAGTTTCACTCAAGTGAACTCATTGCACTGCAGCCTGAGAAACACAGAATAAAAGATCATGTGTATAAGTTATATCAAAGACATTCCTCAAAGTATTGCGATATATTTTTGCAATAATGTGTACCCCTACTTATAATCTATAAAAAAAAAGCCTGCTCTCCAACTAGCTATTCTAAAACTAGAATTAGGATCTGCTAGTTAACAAATAGTCGACCAGCGTTGACTCATCCTCTACTAGGACCCGCTTTTAAACATAACCAGCAATGTGCCTCTGCCAATCAGACTTCAGAATCAGAAAACTTTATTGATCCCAGGGGGAAATAGTTTAATACTGGTTTATATTAAGTATTGTGACTCCAACTGGACTCCCCGGTGACACAAGCTGCAGATAGAAATAAAATGATCGGTTGTCCAGAGTATTGGTTGATGTCAATCAATACATACAGTACTGTGCAAAAGTCTTGTTCAAATTGTTTGTTCCCATTTCCCATCAGTGTTCTGCAGCAAAAACACAAGTTATCATCAGAATAAATGCAAAAAAAGCATTAAAAAAATTCAGATGTGTGTAGTCCATATGTGTTGCGAGCTGTTAGAACAGTGCAGGTGATTCTCCCTCAGTGTCTCCAGCCATAGTCAGGATGTGAATCTCTCTCTCAGGCAGCAGAACTTCATTTAACCACTGATTGAGCCCAAACCAGGGATTTGATGGATCCAGATAATTCTAGCTTCCACGAGGAGAACTCTGGAAATGGGAACCAAACACACCAACACATACTGCTCTTGGTATTCATTTTATTAGCATTGATTCTAATATTAGTGAAAATAAACAAATAAAAACACTCACTGCCTCTAAACAACTCTTACATACACATTTCTCAGAGCCTAAGACTTGTGCACAGTACTGTATACAGCCCAGGCAACAAAATAGCATGTTGCTAATTGATAACGTGCCTAAACGAAGTGTCTTAAGAAAAAAACCAAATTCTTTATAAACAGTGAGACAGCGGAGGCAGATTTGGATAAATTAGACTTTTATACATGTTATGTTAAAAGCAAAATGCAAAGCAAACCTGAAAGAATGTACAATGCTGAGTATTTTACACCATCAGGTTCGCCGACCCACCCCTTCAGAGGAACAATCTTTATTAATACATTAAGCAGTTAAAATTAGCCTGAGCACCAGCCTGCTAACAAGGCATATTGCTCCTAACTAAACACATTCAGCCAAGTCTTTTTTCGCCATACTGTGATTCCAATTATAATGAGCAAAGACGATGTTCTGAACTCAAACAGAATGTAGGTGGGAGTGGCTGCCTCAACATATTGTAGTTTGGATTAGAAACAATAACTGGATCAAAACATATCAGAGAGGATATGAAGCAGTGCTGCTGCCACATGGCTGATACTTAGGCTAATATGCATCGTCACATTTACATTACTAAACACTGGAGAGTTTAATGTAGCTGGAACGTATGTGAAGCTTTAACATAAAACAACTACACTTTAAATAAATCAGTGTTTTATCACTACCTGTCAAGACCTGCTCCCCTACATGGACAAGCTGTGTTCCTGATGCACTACTGAACAATGAAAGAGTAAAACACTGATTCCAATTCAGCCTCTGGGGCCAGTTTCTCAACTTTCTCAATTAAAAAACCCCATTCACTCAAAGATCAGGGCTTAATCTGAGAAACTGGCCCATTGAGTCTTATTCTTGCTACATCTGTTGAATGAACAATTCGTTTGTGTATGAAATTGTTTCGAAAGCTTCAAACCAGGAAATGGGATTGAATACAAGGGAATCGATTTCAATAGATAAAAAATAAAGGGAAAAAAAGCAAAACACGATTTCGTTACTATTACTACAGAACCTGTGAGCATGATTGCGAACATGATTATAAACGTTCTGAGGGAAATTGTGTGACTCTTAATTTCTAATGGGCTCTCAGGAAACGTCTGATCCTGATTCCAATCTGATTAACTATTCATATCGGTCTAGACTAAAAACTGATCATCTTCAGATAATATCCATGGAGCTCAATTATAGTTCGTCAAATCTCCTGCTGTCGAAAGACGACGTCAAAGTAAAAAGTTCGACTGGTGACGTACCCTGTGTTGGTGGCATGCAAAATGGATCCGTCCACCATTTTACCACTGAAATACTGATTTAAAGGAGTAAGAAAGTGCAGGAGTCATTGGGAGCCGCCACCTGAACAGTATCCACTGAGGCAGCGGGTCGTCCAGCTGTTCATTCAGGGCTCTTCTTTCATCTTCATGTCCTGACCGCTCCACGATCAGGACCCCAACCCCACCCCATCCGTTTTCAACGGCTATGAAAAGGCTCAGCTCACAGAGCAATAGCGGCCTGGAGCTCTGCCAAGGAAAACCTAAAGTCTCGGTCTACATCATAAGGCTGGAGGAGGTGGGCCTCTGGAGTGGACGACCCGAAGATCCTCTTCAGGTCCTCGTACGACATGGCTTCAGAGGCGTGGTCGTGAAGTAGCTTCTGCAAATCTGAGGAAAAAAGAAAACAAAAGGTTTATGGAAGAACACTTGATGCCACAGGAAGAAAGGCTCTGAACTGAAGCCCAAACATGAGGAACGTTAACAGTGTTTAAACCAGAACTCATTGGTTTACAATGGACGCTGGGCAACATGCTGTGGTGAGTGACATAGCGACAGAATCGCCAAAAAGGTCTTGACGTCATGGAAACAAGGAGCAACAGAGTTAAATGACAGCCAATCAGAGCTCAGATGTGATCACTTCTACCTCTTTCACTGTAAAACATTATCTTAAACTTCTCATTTACGGTGCTAATGCAGTGTTAGAGCAGGGGTCCTCAATCACCGGGCTGCGGACCGGTCCCGGACCATGGAGCGTTTTGTACCAGCCATACAAAAAATTAAAAGTTAATGATTTTTTTTTGCAATTTCCAACAACATATCTGTGTGAAGTGGGGTTTTCTGCAGTCATAGCAACCGAAACAAAATGGCGGCGTATACTGAGCATAAGCAACACACTTTGGGTGTCATTGCCTCCCATTATGCCTCGATGGGACCAGTGCAGAGAAGCAAGGTCAGGACTCCCACTGATTCAGCGTTATGGCGAGTTATATATTTTCGTGTACTTTATATTTGTTTTGTAGTAGTGCCTCTTATTTTGAAAGGAATGTTTACGCATTACCATAGCAACCAGAGAGCATTGGGGGCAGAGAGGAGGATGTTACTCTCATTTCAGGAGGACGCTGCTCAAAAAGTTACATAATTACACAGTGGTTTCATGTTTATTATTATATTTACAAAATACCACAGTTTTTGTGTTGGTTGTATCATTTTATTTTCTTGTATTTATCTGCGACACCGACAACCGGTCTGTGGCGCAAAAAAGGTTTAGAAGCACTATATACAGCAAATGTTTTTCAGTGGAAAAGCAAACTATTTAATGCATGTATTAGGTGATATAGGTCTGCACAAACAAACATTAATATAGCTACTGTATATATAATACCTGATGTATATTAATTATAATAAAAACATAGTTTCATTAGAATATACTTTTTAAAGAAAATTGATGCGTCTGCTGTTTGTAGCCCATTTTCTCAAAATTGTTTGCTGACATGGAGGAGATAAATGGAAGAAATCCATAAACATTATGATGTTGTAAGGCTTTTCTACTGTCATTTGTAAACCACATAAAACACCTAAAAAAATCACCTTCAACAGAGCTGACGCCAGGAAACTTTAGACGCTGCGGTGCAGGTGCATTCTCTCTCTTGACCCGGCTCTTCAGAAACCGCGGATACCGAGTGGGGTTAGAACCTGAAGGCTGTGCGGTACCTTAGAGAAGAGGACAAATTTTCACACACACACACTGCAAATGCTTTAATAACCTTTCTGAGAACAGTATCTACATCAGAATGCTGAAATAAATTCATACCAGAAATGCCTTTGTTTTCTGTGCCCTCAATAAAGCTTTGGTCACCGTCACGATCCGATGATAAGGGCGCGTCCTAAATACAGCGAATAGCAATTAGTCATATTTTCAGGACATCACAAATAATCAAAACATATGTAATTAATTGATGAACAAGCTCTTGAAAAATGTAAAATGGTCAAAAAGATGGGAATATTCCTATTTGGGAATTATTTTCAATACTGGCAGTGGTACTGAGTAATAATTAATTATACTTCGCATAAAGTATTGTCCAAAGTGCAAAGAAAATTAATAAAATATCATTAAATCTTCCGTTTTAAAAATCTGTGTTGGTTAGAAGTAGTCATCTGTTAAACAATATTCTGAGCTGTTTATGCTAACCAGGTTTGTGGGGGAGCTGGAGCCTATCCCAATGCTCAGTGCACCCTGGAAAGATCTCCAGTCCATCACAGGGCAGAAGAATACAGTGAGAAGGACACGTGTGGTCCTTCTCATCGTTAGCATTGTTAGCATCATTAGCATTTAAAGAAAGACTGAGTAGATCAACTAGGTTCTGGATAGTAATTATAAACCTTGTGCCGAGTAGAGCTTTGGAAATGGTACATACTCACACAGGAAATAGTTTTTGCAGGAGATACTGTTTCTTATTTGTTAATGATCAAGATTTTTGCTGTAGGTCTAGAACTCTAGGCCACTTACCGTTTGAGTCTTTTGTTTGCTCTCCCCTTTCTTCTGATCATCTATAAAGGTCTGAATCATCTTCACATCATGCTGAACACTGGTAAGTGTGCTTCCAATTGTGGCAACACTCTGTGGGGCAAAAAATCGTAAGACAAACGAAATGGGCCAATGAAAACACTTATTCTTTCTGACCATAGAAAAGTATTGGTCTGAGCTTGTCATCATTACTTTCCTCCTTACCTTCTGGAGTTCTTCAACTGTTGTTGGCAGAGTAATCAAATCTGATGCTGATTTAATGTTTGCCTTCAGGTGGTTAACAGCGGAGTCCAGTGTACTTATCTACACAGAGCAGAATAAAATAACTCAGCATGAAGCAGCCCGAAGGCAAATCCATTTCACAGCAAATAAACAACTTGCCGTCTAAAGTGAACTTCATCCAGTATGTAAACATCTACAACTTTCTAAATGCACCGTTCACTCCCCAGAACATACCAACCATACATTATAAGCTTGATTTTACAGTGTTTAAGGTCCCAAAACCAACCACTTTTACAAATATCCACCATAAAATATCCAAGACAAGTCAGCCAATCAGAGCACAGCACTTTACATATGGCAGCCAATCAAAACGCAACACTTTACATATGGTCTTAAAAGGAACCGAACAGCCTAAGGGATAAAGACAGATGAGAAAATGGTTTAAATAATATTAATAAAAGATTCTTTTGATACAAAATGGACTAAAATCAATAAACTGTGATATAACACAATTATAATGATCATAAAACCAAAGCCTTTGCTTTACCCACTGCATTACACTGAGAACAGACTTGCCATCAGTGTAACCAGTATGTGGCCATCGCTCCTAATGAAGTTATGCTCAAAGCAGCTGGAACATCTGTTGTTGGGTTTTTAAAACCATTTTCAGCAGAGAAAAAGAACAGAATAATACTAACATAAGCAATTACACAAAAGAATGTGCAGTTTTTACAGGGTACAATGCTGTGAGCATATGCTTTCCCTTATTTTTGCATATTTGCACTAAAAGGGTTCAGATCATATTACAAAAATGAAACATAAGACAAAGCCAACATGATGAAAAGTGCATTTTATGTAGTGAAGGAAAAATGTTTGTAACACACGTGTCACCCATATGAAACAGTAACTTCCTCTAAACTACAACCAAACACTTCCTGTAACCTGGCATCAGTCGTTCACATTTTCACACCGTCTTTAACTCCGAGACTGAGGAACTGGCTTCTCAGTTTCCTGCCAGACTCTCAACACAGTCAGGACTTTTATTTTGTCCTTCTTTATTTGTGTTAATGTTGAATTGCTACCTGTGCTTTGGACCATGACACTGCTTCATAGAGAACGTGTGCTCAAGGACTGAGGACTAGATGCAGGATTGTATAGAATTCCTTTATCTCCCTTTTGTTTTAAAGTATATGTAGTTATTATATTTTGTTTTTGTAGTTTAGATTTTATCTCTTTTTCTTTACAAATGCACCAGGGTGGGGGCTGCGTGAAACGCTATTTCAATACACTGTGTACTGTGTATACGGCTGTATTAACAATAAAAACCTCTTGAATCTTGAATCTTGATTGCAACACAGCGCGATGTTTGTAGAGACATTTTAGCTTCACATTGCTGATTTTATTTTAGTGTTGTTTAGATTTAACAGACCAACCAGTAATCAAACCTGTGTGCTTCTAGTCTAACTGATCCTGATTATCAACTAAATTTGGACAACTGGAGAAACTAAGGGGGGGTACATTGTCATACAGGTCCAGCTGGAGCTGGATAATGTTTTTCCTTCAATAAAATGAAGGTTTAACAAATATACCACGTTTTTCAGGCCTGTTGTCTTTAAAAATGTTATTAAATTCTTCTTAAATAAAAGGAAATCAGCAAACACTGTAATGATGAGGAATAGTGCAGTCGAGAGCGGGAGGTACGTGTACCTTTCTGTTGATTTCTGTGAGATTGGACCACAGTTTATTCAAACCCTTGTCTCCGCTCTCCATGTTTTCCAGCATCCGCTGTTTGGCCTTCAGCTCCTCACTGAGCTTCGGGATTTCATGGGAGGAAGCTTTCTGAGTTGACTCCACTGTTAATACAAACATAAAATCCTTGAAACATTTAAAGTGAGCAAGACATAGTAAAAATGGACCTTCAGGACGATTACGCAAGACATTTATTGTCATTGCAGGAATAGAAACTGAACAAAGTACATAGTGTTTATTCACCTGTAGTGTTACATCATTTAACAACTAAACTGCAGACGACGTCGTCGTTCTCTCAGCTTTTAATGTGACTGGTTTATTTTGGGTCAAAGATGAACTTGATCACAGTGACGTGTGATGTATGTAGAATTAGAAGCGTGAACCTACTGGTGCGAAGCTTCTCTTTGAGGGAATCCAGATCCTCTTTAAGTGCAATCTGCATCCAGATCAGTCCAGCACAAGCCATGACACACGCAGCCAGAATAATAAACACACATAAAGGGTAGCAGACCGTGCAGCACTGGGTGTAACTTCTGCAAAAATGGAAAAGAAAAAACACAAATATTATATTTCAATAATGCACAATAAACAGGACGCGTAGAGTCAACAAGGCATTTCCTAGCTGCAGGATTTCTCCATTAACTCAGTCAAACTGAACTACAAACTGTATGGACGCTTCTCAGCTATAGTCGTGCACTGTTTTCACAATCTCCTCAGCTAATAATCAGTCTAGAACTGTGTGTGTTGGCGCAGTGTGTATCGCAGACTTCAGCTGAGAAGAATCACTGGAAAAGAAGCAGTAAGAAAGCTCTTATTGGTCAGAATTACTCCCCAGTCCTGGAGAGCCCATGCTCGACATGTTTGCTTCCCCTTCAGTGGAAATTCAACAATAATGGAAAATTATAACATTTATTTTTAAAAACTGCATTATTACATAAACTGTAATGGTAATTTAGAGAAGTTCGATGTGATATGAGTCACTGTAGATAAAACATTTTGTCTGTTTTATGCCACAAGTCTAAATAGCTTTGAAAGCTGCTTTCCAGGAAATTGTTACATAAAATGTTGGGGAATGAGCTGCCTGACATCCAAGAAACTGTTGGATAAACCTTTGGGCCTAAACTGTATTTTAAACACATTATTTGCAAACAGCACGTACACACACACACATATATATATATGGTGGGAAAAAAGTATTTGGTCACCTTCAAACAAGCAAGATTTCTGGCTTTAACAAACCTGTAACTTCTTTTTTAAGCTCTTCTATCCTCCACTCGTCATCTGTATTAATGGCACCTGTTTGAACTCGTTATCAGTATAAAAGACACCTGTCCACAACCTCAAACAGTCACACTCCAAACTCCACTATGGCCAAGACCAAAGAGCTGTCAAAGGACACGAGAAACAAAACTGTAGAACTGCACCAGGCTGGGAAAACTGAATCTGCAATAGGTAAGCAGCTTAGTGTGAAGAAATCAACTGTGGGAGCAATTATTAGAAAATTGAAAACATACAAGACTGATAATCTCCCTCGATTTGGGACTCCACGCAAGATCTCACCCTGTGGGGTTAAAATGATCACAAGAACGATGAGCAAAAATCCCAGAACCACACGGCGGAACTAGTGAATGACCTGCAGAGAGCTGGGACCAAAGTAACAAAAGCTCCATCAGTAACACACTACGCCGCCAGGGACTCAAATCCTGCAGTGCCAAACGTGTCCCCCTTCTTAAGCCAGTACATGTCCAGACCCGTCTGAAGTTTGCTTGAGAGCATTTGGATGATCCAGAAGAGGATTGGGAGAATGTAATATGGTCAGATGAAAACAAAATAGAACTTTTTGGTAAAAACTCTACTTGTTGTGTTTGGGGGAGAAAGAATGCGGAGTTGCACACTACCTACTGTGAAGCATGGGGGTGGAAACATCATGATTTGGGGCAGTTTTTCTGCAAAGGGACCAGGATGACTGATCTATGTAAATGAAAGAATGAATGGGGCCATGTATCCTTCCATCATCATTGAAGATGAAACGTAGGTGGGATTTTCAGCATGACAATGATCCCAAACACACCGCCCGGGTAACGAATGAGTGTCTTCGTAAGAATTTCAAGTTCCTGGAGTGGCCTAGCCAGTCTCCAGATCTCAACCCCATAGAAAATCTTTGGAGGGAGTTGAAAGTC
>JBBIGC010000013.1:2878890-2891872 GCA_037576955.1 Lepidarchus adonis | reverse complement strand
CTCTCTCTCTCTCTCTCTCTCTCTCTCTCTCTCTCTCTCTCTCTCTCTCTCTCTCTCTCTCTCTCTCTCTGCCTTTTAAACATCACTCACTGAGCGGCATTCAGCACCGCCGTTTCATGCAGGGCACTTAATTGCAAAAGAAAGTGAACCCTGATATAGGACGGCGTAAATAAATGAAGAATCCCATCAACGCCCTTTGAAATTCAGCTGTATTTAATCACTTTCTGAGGGGACACACCCCTCCTACCCGCACCCCACATGGCTACTTCAAATAACTCCCCGCTGCTAATGTAATCTACACTTTTCACATTCATTAATAATTATAAAGACAGTTTTAGACTATTATTATGGGCCCGTGTTCGCTTGGTAACCCTGGCCGTCCTGCGCTTTCCATTTCCAAACCTGGGTAGATTTTGTGTCATTTTCGGTATAAGCTTCATTGGCATTCCCTCAATTTCCAGGTTCCATGGAGAGTTTCATGTGGTATTTTGATATGGAGTGTCTAACTAGCACTGTTGCTAACTCACTCACTAATAACAGGCCTAAAATCTGTTCCCTCACTGGCCACTTACATACAATTGTACCCAAATGTTTTCTAAAACCCTGGACAAATTATATTCAGTTGATTTTTTTAACGTTTCCTCTACAGATAACAAACTTAAATATTGTATTTTCCTCAAATGTGTTTAGTTTAACATCTTTGGGCAAAGACGATAGAGAATGAATAATAATTTCCACACAGGACACTTCCTTTGTTTCATTTTCTCCCATGTAAAATTGAGCCAAAAACAGTCATTGTTCTTGAAATTGGGCACATGTGTGTTCAAGATTCAAAGATTGATATCATATGTACAGTAGACACCAGGAAATTCTTTCCTTGCTGCCAGTAAGACCATTAAATGGTAATAATAGGACATTCTACAAAAGAATGGGACACAATACAGGTTATTGACAAGAGAAGAACAGCGCTGTGCTTATTGTGTAATAAATAATAGCAGAGGTTCATGTCCATGATGTCTACTATGTTTAAACATTTGCATCCACCACTTAGACAGTGGTGTACAGCTGTGTTTCCAAGCCCAGGTCCTGAAGGAGCCATGTCCTACACATTTTAGAAGTTTCCTACCTAGACACATCCACCCCAAGCCAGGAGAGACCCGTTAATAACATGATTAGTTGTAATCAGGTGTGTTGGGAGCCAGAAAAACTAAAATATCTTCAAGACCTGGTGGGCAGAGACGATGCTCCATCTGTTTCTGCACTACATGCTGAGCAATGTTCACTACCCATGTAATATTTGATGTCCAGGGTCAATCAGAGAAGAATGTGTTCTTGCATCCTCTTCTAGTTTATTCCCGCTGCTTTAGGAAGTTTGCCTCTGTCGCGTTTGGCTTCCTCGCTAGCGTCTCGGACCCGAATTCTGTAAAGCTGCTTTGTGATGAGGTCAGTTGCGTAAAGTGCTATAGAAATAAAATTGTCTTGACTTGAATTGTGCTGCAGCAAATGAGTCTGTAATTGTGCACCTGTGTAGAGACTTCGAAAAGAAGGCGTTTGTGCAGAAGTGAATGGAGAAATGTGTAAGATGTTTACAGAGATTTAATCTCACCAAATCCCCTCTCAGTCACTGAAGGCGTCTTTTGCTTCACGGATTCTGTGCCGATCAAATTATTTGCAAATCATCACCTTCATGGATTGTGATAAGCTGCATTGTCATTCTGCCCAGGATCTTCTCAAACTCTGTAATTATACAAACCCGTCCCATACAATTTCCACCTATTGAACTGTTATTATTTTCTTCCACCATCATCTGAATGCATTCGTGAGAATTCACTGTCAAAAAATAAGGAGACACAAGAAGGTATGTTCTAGATTAATATCATCTGTATAGAAAAGGATTTCTTTCTCATCGTGTCTTGAAACAGATTAGATTAAGGATTGTGAAACACAAAATTATTCTGCAAGATCTTTCTTAAGTCTTCTGGGAACCACGAGTGGGAACTGAGGTTCATGTGAAAATGCCCTGAATGGAAGATCTCTCACAAAAATATGAACTGGTTTAGGCTGGGTTCTGTAGAGATGGTTGTAGTTATCATGGTTTAGAGCAGAAATCTCTTTGTTTTTCCCCAATGGAGCCATTCATTCAGGAGAGCACCAACAGCACAGCCAAATGAACCGCAAATCACCATAGGCCTTTCAATACAACAGACCCGACTGTTGTCCCCTTAATGCATAAAGTCCACCCCTATAGTGTAGCCAATACAAGGTGAAGCTTATAGTGTCTCATTATCAGACGTCTACTGACACCAAACAATACTAATGTGAACCATTTTTTAAAAATTCATTTTTAATCAGTAAAAAATGCAGACAATTTGACATTATTTCACCTTTAAATAAATAGAATTGTGTTGAAAGAGTACGGAATAATTGCCAAATTGCAGAAATCAGAAGCTGGACATGGGTGACTCTTCTGCTTTGTTGCAACCTACATAATCAACCAGTTTATTTTTTGCCACTTGTCAATTTACATTTACAGCATTTAGCAGACGCTCTTATCCAGAACAAAGTACAGCCAAGTCTGTTCTTCAATCTGTAGAGCTATACATCATATCAACTGTCATCTTAGTACGTTACCATTAGCTAAGTTATACAAATCACCGGTGGCTTGAAATACACTCCTGCAACATTTTCACTTGCTACTGACATAAAAGCATATAAGTCATGGAAATGTTCATGCTATGTCATTTCTGGTATTAACATTGGCATTGGTGTGGGTATACATTGTTCATTGTTCAATATTAAAAACTAGCATGTATGCTAGCCTTGCGTTTAGCCTGTAGGCTAGGCTTCCATTCAGTATTTATTAACTGCCATGCTAACTCAAGCTTAGTGAACCGCATGCCATACACCAAATACCATTGTGTTAAAAGTTATGTAAGTGTTGTTGTTCGTGATGCAGGGTATCAGAATTTGCAGGGGCAGAATTTATAATTAGCAAGCATTCTTTCTTAGCAACAACCACTATTTTTTAGCTTAGGTTGACCCTCAGTGTGGTGCTAATCAGGGTGAATGTGAATACAGCAATGCTGAAAAACAACATATTGCTGATCTGAGAGAGGCATAAGGGGCCAATAATAAAAGGACACAATGGCCGAAAGCCGGACTTAATCTACGACTTTTATGCTAAGAAAAATACTGGAGATGTACAGATACGCTAACCGCGTGCCCTCCCTGCTAATACTACAACAAGGTCTCCTGGCATAATTCAATAATACAAGGCCACGTGGGAAGAGACAGATAAAGAGAGGATTAGAAATAGATGCCGGCTAGCGCTGTCCCGCTGAGGCGGACGTGTTCGAGGGTTTCCAAGTGGCTGGCAGGGCAGGGGGTAAGAGATTAGCTAGAGCTTTGGACTTGTCTAAGGCAATTCCACACAAAGCCAGGAACCCAGCTGGGAAGAGCTGTACCCCCTCCTCCAGCTTCTACCCATCCGCATCCACAATGACCAGGCCTGCGTGGAGAGTTCTTCACATGAGCTTCATACTGCTTTCTATGCATCCATCTATCTGTCTGTCCCTCTGTCCTTCTGTCCGCCTGTCTAGAGTGACTGACATGGAAAAAAAATCAATTATTTTTTACAATGTATGATCGAACAAACAATTAATCAATACTTTATTAGACTAGCCTTTGGTGGAACCACCACCAACAGCTTTGTTGTCCATTTTTACCAGTTTTGATCACTGTTCGGAGGATTTTCAGTCTGATTTTCTGGCAGATATGCTGTAGGTTGTTATTTCTGGTTGGATGATGTTTGTGGAACAAAGCTTTCACTAGTGACACAGAACCTCAACTGCTTCTTGACTTGCACCATCCATCTGTCCTTCAATTTTAACAAGATACTCAAGCCCTGCTGAGTATAACCACATGATGTTGCCACCCCAAACTTGTTGGGTGGTATGTTGAGAAATAGGCAGTGTAAGGTCGGTACCTCACAGTTAATGCAGTTGTTATGTACTGGTTCTATTGTCTCTTTATGGAGTATAATATTTTATCAAGAGAACTGGTGGATCTACTTAAAAATTGCAATTATATTTTAAATTAACTATAAAATATTGTCAGATTATGATTTTAAAAGTTTAAAAAGCATCTTCATGTAAGGTTAAAGTGTAAAGTTCTTTATTATTCTTAAATAATCCTTAAAAAGTAAAATAATCTTTAAAATGTTATATACATCCATGTTTCTTTAGGGAATCAATAGTGAGTCTTCTACATTTACATTTACATGCTTTATTTTAGCAATGGCAGGGCTGCCCAAATGTCTTTTTTTTTGATAGCCCTATGAATCAACCATCCTGTATCCTGTATTTTTAATGTCCCTGATTTATTGCATCCATTTAAACTGTTAATACATTATTTCTTTAAAAGTTTTACTGTTAAGCTGTGATTGAACACCGAATCTTTAAATCAGAGGTGAGAAAAATCAAAACTTTTTTTTGTTTGCTGATCTTTAATTAGGCCAATAATTCTTTCAGAGAACTGACTTCACCCTGTTATTCATTTTAACATTCATTATTAACATTAAGCTGCTCCTCCATCCATCTTTCATAATAATTATGTCGACCAAGCACTGTGCATGGGCTAAATGGTGATTAGAGAGATGAGAGAGAAGAGAGAGAGAGAGAGAGAATGAGAAAGAGAGCGACGCTCTCTTGAGGAAAGGTAGGTCTAAAGTAGCGGTTAACTTCTTCATTAGTGTCCCTTCTGCTCATGCACTTAGTTTCACAATGAAACGGCTTTGATTGTGCACTGTTCTCGGCTTTGTGTCAATACCCATCGTGAAAAGAAAATGTTGAACAAATAGCGCTGACATTTCGCTCGCAAACATCACCCCATCGCTGAGAACGCTGGGGCGTGTTGCACGACTGCCAGAGAATTACAATCATCAGCGGCTTGATTAAATTCCTTTGCTGACTGGTAATGGGCCTAAAAGATTTGAAAGATTTAGAAAATTCTCCGAGCTCATTGTGAGCTGGTGTACAAAAGGACTAGTGATGCAAATGACCAGAAGGCCTGCGAAAAAAAAAAAAACCAAACCCAAGATGGTTGCCATGGCGAACAGTGAGACCACTCGGGGAAATCACAGGTTTGCATACACAATTGCGCTCAAAGCGGCGACAGAAAATCTTCCTACCACACTCGCACTCTTCTACTGCCCACAAATCATAAAGAAATAAATAAAACATCCAATAAGGGGCTAAGTGTGGGGCTGAAAATCCATTATAGCTGCATGAGTGAGACTTTATAGTGGAAATGCGGTGACATCATCACTCCGAGAAATTGTAAAACTGGCCTCGCAGCTTCCGCAGCCGTATCAATCTAGATGCTGTGGTCTCTCTTCAGACTTCAAAGCGGAGAGAGGTTTTCGGTTTAGCCCCGAGGTGTGAAGAAGGAAGTCTTCCTTCCAGGGGTCTTTTACTGCCCTCGTTACCTTCAGACCTTCAGAAACTCGTCACCTGTACGGTGAGGAGAGCTGAAGGCACGCGATGATGTTCTGGCCAAACGTTTGGATGGTCATGTGTTTAGATTTACCATTTCTAGGACGGAGGTCTGGGAGGGTGTCAGGATATGACATTAAAAAAAATATGCCGAAATAGCTTTGCTGTAATGGCGAGACAACGGCCCATCTTCACAAAGAGCTTCAGAGATCTCCACCATCATTTTATTAACACCAGATGACTTGTCCACCTGATGTCAGTGTAAGATCTGTTTTGAGCCAAGATTCATAATAAATATGATCTGAGACATGAATCACATGCTGCATGCCTCAGCAGATGGGAATGCATGGGAACAAGGTGTTTTGAATCAAATAGACCGGCGAGGAATCCCGCTGTGCTTTGAACACCGCAGACTCGTTAGAAATGTGCTTGAATGTGATGTGCCATTTTCTTTCCCCACAGATTAAACCATCTCCTTGTCCAAAAGGGATTTTTAACCAAGCGTCATAGTCACTGTCGCAATTCACCGCAACACTAGGCTTAATCTGCGTTTGGGAAAGCAGCCCTGTAGTCACGTTGACGGCTGCGACGAGTTCACCAAGCGACAGAGCACTTTTCTTCTCCAGTCAGACATCAGAAGAGCTTGTATAACCTGGAATGCACTACGTCTATAGTCTGTATGCTTCTGTCATCCAGCTAGCATCACCTCAGTTAGCCCTGCTTCTTAGCAAGATGCTCAACTCCATCAAACGGAGATTAACTTTCTTGTTGGCCATGAAGGGCAGTTGATGCGTGTACAGCACAGAATAAGGCTTTGCATGGATTACAGCCGGGACTTTGCAAGAGAGCAAGAGAAAAAAAAACAAGAGCTTGAGCAAATATGAACTCATCAGGCCTCGTATAAAATCCTCTATTTTCAGAGAGGAGCCAAGAGCGAGTATACTCAGGGGAACATGAACTCCACCTTGGGGCTTAGTTAACACAATAGAGGGGAGACTGTTATTTCGGAAAGTATTCCGACCTCTTTACCCCTTTTCCATTCTTTGTTTTCTTGTAGACTTAATTAAAAACCCGCTTCAAGTTTTCAAGCCTTTAATCAGCGTCTTTGGCAAAAATGGCGGTTGGGTATGTCTCTACCAGCCCTGCACATCTGGGTATTGTCCATTCTGACCCACAGATCCTGTCAGACTGTTTGGGAAGTGACCGTGGCCTCTCCAGAGACTTTCAGAAGGAAAAGCTTTGGCCACTGAAGGATATTCAGAGACTTGTCTCAAAGACTGTTCAGTATGTTGAGTTGTTTTTGTGCTGAAAAGTGAAACTTTGCTCCGGCGCATTTTTTATTTAAGGCCAAGAATGATTTGTCAGTGTTTCCCAACACTCTAGAAAGAAGGATAGTTCTCCACATTTCATTAGGAAACGGTTTGTTTGGGGAATAAAATGCCAGACCTTGAGAGACACCCTTATATTAAACGTGTCTAGTCTCCAGTCTCTGCTGCTGGGAAGTTTTCTCATGAGCATAATGCTGTGATTTTCCATCTGGGATAGGAATGGTATTAGCGAGGCGATGAGAGGCTTTTGCCAGGACGAGGAGTTTATGTTTATCTCATCAGACCGCAGAATGCATTTCCTCATGTCCTTAGAGTAAGTGTCATCTCGAAAACTCCAGGTGGGCTGTTAAACGCTTTTTACATAGATGTGCCTTCCGTCTAGAGAGTCTATTAAAAAGATATGATTGATGTAGTGATGCAGAGATGGTGGTTCTTCTGGCAGGTTCTTCCGTCCCTGTACAGGATCGCTGAAGATCTGGGAGAAGTGGCACAAACCCAAATTGCTTTTGCCTATAATTGAAACAGATCTGATTGAGCACGGTGTTCATATAATGGTGAAGCGATATGTTAAGGAGAGTATGCGAGACCCAGTTTTGTGGTATTGATCATGTATACATACACAGGTTATGGAATTTTAATATATTTGATGAGTTATCTCCAGTGGGATGCCTCTGTAGCGATGCCCAGGGAGCAGTAGGGGTTAGGTGTCTAGGGCACTTCAGTCTTCTGGTTGGTACTGGGAGTTTGGAGTAATGCCTTCGTTGGGTGTATGCAAAGTAAAACAAGCTTTAATAATTGGTTTAAAAAGAAACACTTCAAAACAGAAACTTTGCAGAAACTTGTGGGACATATTGATATATTTTTCCCGCAAAAAAGTCATTTCTGTTCCTCAAACCATTTCAGAGCTTTGATCTTTTCAGATCATATTTGTGTCAATCTGCCCTGATCCCAGGCTATGTTTGTGCTCCACACATCTTCCAGTATCATTCTTGCTTTTCACTTTGAATTATTTGTAGATGCCTGAATGTGTAAAACAGATGACCAATCCAAAAGTTGATAAACCACTTGTCGTCTGCTGTTTTAACCCATATTTTTCTTTCAACTACCTTTTTTGTGAATGTCTAGCAAACATGCATAACTCTCTTAAAAGTGTGAAACATATGGAGAGTTTAGTTTCAAATGAATATCACACCATTCATGAATATATTTCTTGACTCAGAAACAAATGTAACAAGATTCACAAAGATAATTCATGACTTACAAATAAATGTAACACCATTTACAAAAGCATTTGTCAACTCCACAAAATGTTATGTGATGCACGAATGTCAGTGCAGTTATATTTATTCACAAACCGATAAACCTGCATTTACAAACCGCTGTATATATTTGTGAACTCCCCTACATTTATTTGTGGATTTTTGAGAAACTCCCTGACGGCGCTGGATGCACAAATTTGTTTTTTCAAAAGCTAGCCTATCATATGTCTCCAAAGTTTACAGCCAATCAATGATATTCATTTGATAATATTGAAACTAAACTCTCTCCATAGAAACATCCTACATCAAGACTACAAAATGTTTCACGAAGTTTTAAACTCAGTACTGTGTTTCCCCAACAACGGCTTACACATCAGTTTTATAGATGTGCGCATTGGGTGCAGATTACTTTAATGGGGCTAAAAAAAATCTAAAAACATAAAACGCATTCGCTAAAAGTATAATTCAGTGACAAAAAGACGATATCCGCAAATGATTAGTTGAATTTAAATGTACTGTTTATTGCAGCACAAAGCAAAGTCACCTTTCTCCAAATCCTTAAAAATCAGATCGATAAACATCATCGCCGTCAGATTCGCCGAACAACTCTATTAGTGCTGCTTTGCTGTCACTGATGTCGGATGTGCTAATGCCAGGTATAAATTCGGTGATGATTTAATGACTAAATGTGAACATATGGGTTCTTTCAGTTCAAAGTTCCTACTAACAACAGATGTGCTTCACTTGGAAAGTATCACCTCAAAGACATTGGAACAGAGTGAAAAATCAGAAATGAACAATAAGGTCTTGAGTGTAAACATAGCCTGAGGCCTTTTTATCTGGTCATGGAGTTTGGCCACAGGAGCTGCTCTGCAAAGCCTGTTGGTGGTTCCAAAGTTCTTCCATTTCACAATGATGGCGCTCCGTGTGCTCTTGGGAACCATCAATGGGTTGGCAATTTTTTATGTCCTTTCTTAAATCACATGGCTCAACACAATTCTGTCTCTGAGGTCTACAGAGAGTTTCATGGACTTTATTGCTTGGTTTTGTTGTGACACACTGCAAAGTGTGGGACCATTTAAGGGCAGGTGAGGACTTTTGATTCATTTTCAGCTGAATTTGCCACAGGTGACCACCATCGAGAACTTGAGGCCCACTGCAATCAAGATCAAGCTCATGGGAAATGAATGAATGAAATCGAATGCCTGTAGAGTCATCAAAGGATTTTGATAAAGTAATTCCCACAAACATCACAGGGCTGATATTTTTAATAAATGATTTTAACTGTAGGGGAGGGAACTAGAAAATTTCCCATAGCCATTGCTTCATTTATTTTCCCTTTTTTGATTCACAAATTCTACAGATACACTGTACTGGTTATCCATGTGTTCTGTTGCTTTGGTCAGTAGGTTCAGCACATATACTGATGATTTTAAAAAGCTAGGTGTAGGGTTAGGGTTAGGGTTACAGAAATGGAAGATAATTCCAGATATCTCTGAAGTGAATGAATTGTCTCCCTGTCAAAGAACTTCATAAAAGACAAATATATTAAAAACAGATTCAACAAATGGGATGTTTATGCATCTGAATGTGTCGAAAGTTTGGGAGTAAATAGTATTCGGAGTAAATTGGATTGTGGTAGAATTTCACATGCTGCTTGCTCCGATTGTATAGTTGGGATTAGAGATTAGATTAGGGATTAGAGTTTTAAAAAGATAAATAATTATGTGCTAAAATGTTTAAAATGACAGAAATTTCTGTTTTTTTTTTTTTTTTTTTAAATAATTCTAGACAGTATATGAACAAAATTGTTTATCCAATTTTTGTGCAGTACTTTGATTGATCAAATGTTAAAAAAGCATAATAATACTTATTTTTATGTAATTATTTATTAATTTTGATTTGTGTAGCCCCTTTGTCAAACCCAAATTTGGTTTACAGAGACAGCAGGTAATCACTGGCATTGTATAACAAGTAATAACAGAATTTAAGTAAAGTTCAGGTGTTTTAGTTTAGTTTTGAGAGGAGGTATACAGAGAGATAATAATAAAAATAATAAAAATAACATTAATAATGATTTCCCAGTGGTAAGTAGATTTCTGTGCTGCTTCAAAATTGTTGATTTTCAGAAAAATTGCATCTTGGCTGTTAAATTAAAACTCCTAACACACTGTTGCTTTTATGTGGTATTACTGAGTAACTATACTTGTTTATGAATTGTTTCATTCATTCATTTTCTGTGCCACTTATCCTAACAGGAACCTACCCCAGCACTCAAAATGTGGTGAAACACTCTGAACAGTGCGCACACACACCAACAAACACGCTCACAGTCAGCGCTAGGGTCAACTTAGGATCTCCAGTGCAAAGATACTGGAGCACCTGGTGGAAACCCACACAGAATGGACCTTGAGCTTTGGGAAGTGACCGGGCTGGCACCTGAAGGTTCTTGAGAGCAGTTCACATCGTACAGAGGCCATGATGCTGCACAGTTAATTATAAAGATAAATCTGCAGTTGGACATGGATTGCATCATAGAAATGCGGCATAATTTCCATTCCATTGTTCCAGTAGCTGTAGACGTTTCCTTTCTAGTGTCGGCTCCATTGTATCATAGTAAATCACCTACATCTCTGAAAAACTGGTTGATCACCTGTCTCCCCCATAGCTTTTAGTTAAACAGAAGCTCTAATTTCATTCTGTGATCATAACCTTTCATCTGTCGTCATTTCAAACCTTTTAAAACTTGATTTTATTCCTCACTTGTCATTATGTCCTTTTTCTACCTCTAATGACCGTTGAATGACCTCTGTGTTTGATTAATATGCTATATAAATCATGCACATGCCTCCCCTTCACTGTTTCTGTTTCATGGCATTTCTAAAAGGCTAATTTGTGTTTTTCTTCATGAGTTAAAAATGGAAATTTCCTTGCCTGTGCTAAAATAAACATTTAGAAGGAATTCTACTGAAGGGGGGACAGAATGCAAGCTGCATTGCTGTTGGCACTGTATGTAAAACTAGTCTTTAATTATTATCTCATGAATAAAGCGGTGTCAACGAATAACCTTCCAGTAAGACTAACCATTGCAACTAAGGTCTTTGTAGGAAAGAGCCTAGAAAGGTTTTACTTGCAGGTTTTGGAATTATGTCCCTCAGATTACGAGACCACAGTAGAGTCTACTGGGCCAACGTGACCGAATCCTACAAATGACGTGAAGTAAGAAGTGCAAGAATGAAGTGTCCCATGTTCACACTAATGCTAATAAAACAGTAATCCCAATGCATTATTACAGTAATAAATAAACACAGTAATGCTGTCTATTAGTAAATAAGAGATAAAGCTTATTTTTTCTCCACATTCAAGAAGCACCTCAAGACTCAACTGTTCCATGAACACATCAGCATCTAAAAAGTTTACTTTTACGTTAACTTTGACTTCAATCAAATACATATCAATCTACAGATTGGACAGCTTCCCACTTACACTCACCCATGTTAATACCACCTGCAACAATATAATTGAATATGGTACTTGTGTCGTGCCTTATCATAGGTAAAGAAGGAAGCAATTAAAGTACTTAATTTAAACTGAAAATCTTATGACAAAGAAGAATGTCCTGGACTCTTTAGCTCTCGTACATATGAATAGACCATGTTGTTTATGCTGCAGCACCTACTACCTGTTTAGAATTACCTGTGTAGAATGGGTTTCCTTCAGACAGCATTGTTATAGCACTTATCTGCATTGTTGCAGCACCTGGCAAAGACGAATGTGTTGAACTCCTTGTATCTCTCACATTAGTGATATCATGTCTTTGTCCGTACCTGGAAGTCGGTTTGGACAAAAGCATCAGCCAAATTAATAAATGTAAAATTAAATACATTGGAGGATACAGCCATAACCAGAGTTAGCACCATTTTATTATCTTAATTTAAATGTTATTTTAATGCTTTCTCTCTGGCTTTTGTGACTTTGTGGATTCATGCTGGTTCTTTTTTTAGTGTGACACATACAATTAAATTAAAATTGCAAAGATCGAGCATGTTCCGTGAAATGTCAAAAGTACCAGTACACCTCCTGTGGGGAAACGTGGACCCTGTCATTTGAACGAAAGAAAACCCCCAACTTGGTCCCTGTTTTGTTGCTAAAGCACTTTCAGTGGCAGAAATGTACAACCCCCTGTGTTTTTCAGCTCTCAAAACTAACAGCAGGTCTTTGGATTTTGACATGAAGTTGGAAGTAAGTGGCAGCTCAATATGTTGTGGACTGAACATCGTATTACTGCCAACCACTGTAAACACTAAACACTAAGGGGCCTATACACAATTCAGACTTAAAAACAACACAAAATTTACCTTTTGTATTTTTAGTCTTATATTCTCAAAAGCAAATTTCAAGATGTTTGATGTGTTTGTTATTTAAATGTGGATTTGTGTTCGATTTGTTCGGGCTGTTAACGTCGGTCCCATTGGTGGTACTTCTACGTCAGGAAGTGTGAACCGTGTTGGAGGATAGATCACAATATAAAAAGAAACTGTAGTGAAGATAGTTTCCTACATTTCAGCATCAGATGATATAATCATACACCTCTGTTCAAACAATTAAAAAAAAACGGTTCTTTTATTCAGGAATCACTAACAGGGTCAGTTTCCCAGATCCAGATGCAGGCTAATCCTAGACTTTTCATCATGAATTATCATTGAAACTGTAATTAAGTCTAAGACCAGGCTTAAATAAGCTCACTGTACAAAGTGTTTAACAGTTTACCATCAAATAATAATTCATATGGTAATAAATGGTTGAAGTGCTCAAATGAACATTCTGAACCATTGCAATTGGATTTAAGTTTACAACAGCAATTTTATCAATAAAAATCTTTAAAACAAATCACTTCTGCTCT
>JBBIGC010000013.1:2859642-2872666 GCA_037576955.1 Lepidarchus adonis | reverse complement strand
TCTTTCATTCTCTTTCTCTTTCTTTCTTTCTTTCTGTATGTATGTGTGTGTGTGTGTATGTATGTATGTTTTATGTGTGTATGTATGTGTGTGTGTATGTATGTATGTGTGTCATATCATATGTTTGTGTCAACAAACCATCTAGTCTGTAAACTTTACAGAATGTAAATGCGTTAATGTTTGGGTCAAATTTCTTGGCTTATTTATGTGCTCAGACAGTGTAAAGTATTAATATCGGATTCAATCTGAGCAGCACTTTACAGGCTGAATACTCATTGCTACTTCAGATGAGAGTGTAGTGCTCAAGTACTGGTATCAAAATCCCTGTTAAAGTGATGGTTTCCCAAAGAAAGAGAAAGTTAAAGTAGAGAGGGATGTTTTAATTGTGTATATGATGATGGTACAAACCTTTGCTGTTTTCACTTGTGGATGTGGATGCTTGGTATTAAATCATGAGGAAATAAACTAAACCAATTCTAATTGATATTATTTTTTAAAAAAATTCAATAAATTAACAACCCCTATTGAAATGTCTGTTAGTTCCGGCTAATGTTTGAAGGCAAAACAACTACAAATGCTTCGAAACACAAAACGGAGACACAAATACCGTATGTAAGAGACACATGCGTATGTAAATAAATAGAGAAAAAATAAATAAATGGGGTTTCATCCTCGAACATATAGTTTTATTGAAGTGTATAAAGACTGTATTCCAAGTTTTGGACATTTTTATTGCCATATTGGGATGGTTTTGTGGGAAAAAGTGATGATTTTTGGATGATATGTTTATTTACGTCTACTTATATTCTTAATATGTATTTTTCTTCTGTGGTTTCTCTCCAGCCTG
Organism: Lepidarchus adonis; assembly: GCA_037576955.1. Classification (NCBI taxonomy): domain Eukaryota; kingdom Metazoa; phylum Chordata; class Actinopteri; order Characiformes; family Lepidarchidae; genus Lepidarchus; species Lepidarchus adonis. The sequence goes on along the minus strand of JBBIGC010000013.1, from coordinate 2,871,819 downwards.
ACGTAGCTTGGCCTATATGGGGTCTATTAGGCCAGAGGCGGAGTGCAGGAACAACAGAAGGCTGTGTTTTTTTTGGGCTCTGAACTTTTGCACTCGGATCCTGGGCTTTGTTCTGACTTGGTTGAATGCACTCTGAGCAGGAGTGCTAGCATTCAGCCGGACTTCTGATATCCGGTAATGACCACGCACCCAGTAATGTGTCCCTACGCACTGTCTCTGTGTAAAAGGAGGGGTGGTGTGAGGGTGTGGGTCTCCCAGTACTAACAGCGGATTATGAGGCCAGGAACAGGTATTTTCACAGGCTTTAGTTGTGTCAACAGTGAGTATGAGCGTAACAAAGCCTGAAGCTTTCAGAGCCCAGGGTTTGCTGGGCTGGAACAGAATGCAGGAGGGAGATTTACGGCTTCTTAGCATTCTCTACAGTTGTGTGTGCAGTACTAAAGAGTTCCTCTCACCGTCACCCCAGGAGAGAAGGCGAGTGGGATTAAAAAATGAAAACGTGATGGCGCTTCGATTTCCTCACTAACGTCCTTGCCAGAACAGGAAGATACCACCTCCCCCTTCCCACTTTATAGGGCTCTACCTCAAAGATACAATACGAGTGTGGCTTGGAAAAAGATTTACAAGCTCGAAACCGAAACGCGACCGCAAAGCTAGAGCGCCTGGTTCTGTTATCAGATCGCTTGTTCGAAACCCTTAGAGGCTTAGAGTGTACATGCTGTAGTTTTCTACCCTTCCATTTATATTATACCACATTTATATGATCAGTTAGTTAATTACACAGTAATTACATCATTATTACACTTCTATATTAAAAGGATTTCCTCTTTTTTAGTAGTGCCTTTTTTTTAAATGCAACATATTATGTAAGGGATTTTTTACACAACTTTAATTTTTAAATTACATTTAAAGTAAATAATTTTTTTTTTTTAATTTATAAATCTGCACTTTTAGATGCATTTTTTCAATTAATTCAATGAGTCACAAAAGGGGGAACAGTCCTGAGCAGCTGCCAGAATTTCTATACGTCATATTACGTATAATATTTCATCATAATTATTATTATTGCAGTTGTTTCTTGAATGACTAATAGAAATTAATTAATACATGAAAAATGGTTTCATTAAGTTACAATAAGCTAAGTGCAACAGAAACGTGTGAATATTAGCAAAGGTGAGATGTGAAGATAATTGTTTCAGATGTTAAACCTTTGTTTAAAGTAATAAACTGTTTATATAATTACACATTTGATTACAGTTATTCAATTACATTCGATTCTTCAGCTTCAAGTCCTCACGTCAGACATTTTCACATTTTTCTTTTGAAGTCAGACTCATTGTTCTCACTGGTGTTGAATGGAGAAGTGCTGCAAATGGAATCAGACATTTTGGAGCAGTCACAGACAAACCTGAGATAGTCGATGCCCAGTGCCAAGCGTTGGCTAGCGGGGGAATGGAAGCCCCACAGCAGTGGTCAGTGGAGCAGTGGAAACGCGTTCTCTGAAGTGATGAAGCCTCATCCAGATGCTTTGGGACGAGCTGAGTAGTGACTCTGATCCAGAACTAATGAGCATCATTACCTGACCTCGCTAATGCTCTCGTGAGCAATGTAATCAAATCCTCACATGTTCCAGCATCTAGTTCAAAGTCTCTCTTGAAGAGGCTTTCACTGCAGCAAGATTTTACTGCAGTCTTGTACTGCAGCCAAAGGGGGAAATTAATACCCTATTAATATTCCTGATTTTGGAAGAGCAAGTGTCTGCAGACCTAATAATATACTACATTCCCTCTTGTACTTTAAAACACAAAGTGGCGTTGAAAGATGGTTTAAAATCACCACTAGTGATGACCTGAACTTGCAAAAAAGTTTAAAATGAAGGAAATCGTCATTCATATGAATTTGGAAAAGATTCTTTATTGATAAATTTAAAAAAGTGACCAAAGCTAATTGTCCTTAGGTTTATCTTTGAATAGCATTGGTCAGTGTTCCACTGGGGCGGAATGAGAACCCTCTACTCTGGCACAATATAAAGGGATCTGGTCACCTAGAGACCGTCTTTCCTTTATGGAGAGAGTTTAGTGTCAATATTATCAAATAAATGACAAGATTCAGTACAATTAATTCCCTGCAAAAGACTACAATGCGCAAATGTAGCGCAATGTAGTCAACATTAAATCCCGCTCTCGAACATCAGTTGATGTGATTGGCTGTAAACTTTGGAGACATATGATTGGCTACCGTTTGAAAAAACCCATTTGTGCATCCAGCGCTGTCAGGGAAGTCTCAAAAATCCACAATAAAATGTTGGGGTGTTCACAAATATATACAGTGGTTTATAAAAGCAGGTTTATCGGTTTGTAAATAAATATAACTGCACTGACATTTGTGCATCACATAAAATTCTTTTGAGTTGACAAATGCTTTTGTAAATGATGTTACATTGATTTGTAAGTCATGAATTATATTTGTGAATCTTGTTACATTTATTTGATAATATTGACACTAAACTCTCTCCATATTCCTTTAATCATTTCAGACTAAGGCACAAAAAGGCTATTTCTGCCTTAACATCTGTTCTTCACCCTTTAATAATGTGATTCCTTGCTGCTCACCTGCTGTTGCATATCTGAAGCACATCCTGTGCAAAAGTCTTAGCCCCCTACGTTAATGGTTTAAAGCCATTTCTCTCAATGAGGCTCTTTCTGCAGCGAGAACATTATTTTAGAGTAAAAGCAACAGTGAAGGAGTAAAAAGGATTAAGAGTTTGATCTGTATAAAGGTCATTGAGATGTTGTGAGCTGGTTAGAAGAACAGGTTTGGTTCCAGATCTTCTCTCCAGGCCTCCAGCCATTGCATAGAACCTGATTTAATAAAAGGAAGGTCTGAACCAGGGATTTGATGGCACTGGGCTTCAATGAGGAGATGGTCATTGTTTACTGTGTTACTGTTATTTACAATGTTACTAATATTAATATAATATTAATGCTTTATTAATTAATGCAAAAACATTTTGGATTCTTTAGTACATTTTGAGAGATCATGAAAAACGGAAATGTTCTCCAGTGGTATTATTGTGATTAAACAAATTCATAATTGCATTTGATATTTTACTCACTCAGTAACTAACCAATAATAAAGGAGGTTCTATTATTTAATAATGGAAAACAAAGTAGCACATGGAAAGCTCCCATTCCACGTACTGATCCATTTTTGTCCAATTTGCACATGAACACAACCACTGTATGTTAAAGGACGCAAAACAATACACATAATGTAGTTAATTAGGGAATCACATATTGGTTACAGGTTTATTACGTATTAAATGTATATTTTGTGCTGAAATGTTGTATATTTTTCCATATAGGACAAAACAAAAATGTTGAGTGTATGGTCAACTATGATGTGTAGAAAGAAAAAAATGTTCAGTGGAGTTTAGGGTATATTTAATTCAATGTACACGTGGGAAAACTATTTCCAAATTTCTTCAACCTCCGCTAATATCATCGTAGTCAATCTTAATTCTAACTACGTTTGTTTGTTTGTTTTAAAAAATGCGACTGTATTCATTATAACTGGATAAGAATGGTAGAGAAATGTCTATGGAAGTTACTGTTGACCAAGTTAATGAAGCGATGCTTCCCATGCATTTCAAGTTTGGGCCCCAGCAGATCCGCGTCTCGGTAAGTGTACGAAACTACGAAACGGGGGCACAACCTGGTGGACAAGGCTAATGGGTTGCTGACAAGCCCAAGTGACACCTGCTCCTGGGCTCCTTGAGAAATTTAGTTGCCAGCTTCGGAATTTACCCTCCCCAAACATTTGCATATACACAATAAGATGGCTCCATACGTTGGGCTGAGGAGACGCCTGCGGGCCATGGAGACGGTGACCAAAACACAATAATTGTGAGTCAAATTCTTCCTGACACTGATCCTGTCTTGTATGGGGACTGGCCCGGGAATCGGAGGCGTCCCTCCACAGCTTGTTCCTGTCACTTGCTGCCCGGGCTGCTGTGTAATTTGCCTGCACCCTCATGCCTAGACGACATTACCGTCACCACTGCCACCGCCGCCGCCGCTACCACCCACCCCACTACGTTCAGGAGACATAATCTGCCTGTCAGCGCCTGCCCCGCCACCACCTCATGCTCCTCAGCCCCACCACGGGTTTTTAGATAAACACACGCAGAACCGGGGCTTCATGTAAATACAGCTGTCAATAGCGCAATTACGATATTGCTGGCAAAACAGCAGTTTACCACAACATCGCTCCAAACACAAGGCTCGCTTGGCAAGCAGCATGAACAAGGGCAAGAAACAAGAAGTGACTAGACGTAAGCGGGATGCTAAACAGAACAACCGCAGCGAGGATGTCAAAACAAAACGTCCAATTGACTGACATTAGTGTCAAGCTCTCTGTCATGTCTGTTTGGGAGATGGGCTCGCATAACAATGCTTGGGGAAAAGGAGCGATTTAGAAAGTCCAACAGATCCTGTCAGACTGCCGACTGCACATGCAGATCTCTTGCCGCAGTGACAGGAAGGGTTTTTTTTTGGGCGCCATTTTGTGGAGGCAATAGCAGTCAGGACCTTGGCGCCGCACCTAAAATGTCGGCGTGACATTTATTTCAAAAGCCCAAATAGCGTATCTCAAAGAGGCGGATTTGGAGAAGTTTAGAGCCCATTTTAAACGCCTCGTGCAGCTGCAGCTCAGGATGGACAAGGCTTTTCTTCTTCCCCAGCGACAAAGCCAGGCGACCCGTACGATAAAGCAAACTTCCGGATTTTTTTTGTGGCCAGTAACTTTGTCAACCAACATTTCAACTTTTGTTTTGCCTTTGAATGTCAGTTGTGGATGTGTTTCTTGGGGATATGTGCCCATGGTCTCATTGAAACAGTGCGGGAAACATGACTGATACTTATAGTTACCGAAAACAAGACTGAAACCGATTCCTTCTGAAAACAGGACTGAAACTGGTTGGTTCTGAAAACAGGACTGAAACCCGATTGGTTCCGTAAACAGGACTGAACCCGATTGGTTCTGAAAACAGGACTGAAACCCGATTGGTTCTGTAAACAGGACTGAACCCGATTGGTTCTGTAAACAGGACTGAAATTGGTTGGTTCTGAAAACAGGACTGAAACCCGGTTGGTTCTGAAAACAGGACTGAAACCCGGCTGGTTCCAAAAACAGGACTGAAACTGGTTGGTTCTGAAAACAGGACTGAAACCCGATTGGTTCTTTAAACAGGACTGAATCCGATTGGTTCTGTAAACAGGACTGAACCCGATTGGTTCTGAAAACAGAACTGAAACCCGATTGGTTCTGAAAACAGAACTGAACCCCGATTGGTTCTGTAAACAGGACTGAACCCGATTGGTTCTGTAAACAGGACTGAAACCCGGTTGGTTCTGAAAACAGGACTGAAACCCGGCTGGTTCCAAAAACAGGACTGAAACAGGTTGGTTCTGAAAACAGGACTGAACCCGATTGGTTCTGAAAACAGGACTGAAACTAGTTGGTTCTGAAAACAGGACTGAAACAGGTTGGTTCTGAAAACAGGACTGAAACCGGTTGGTTCTGAAAACAGGACTGAAACACGATTGGTTCTGAAAACAGGACTGAAACAGGTTGGTTCTGAAAACGGGACTAAAACAGGTTGGTTCTGAAAACAGGACTGAAACAGGTTGGTTCTGAAAACGGGACTAAAACAGGTTGGTTCTGAAAACGGGACTAAAACAGATCCTTTTCAGAAACAGAAGTGAAACTGATTATTTTTAGAAACAGGAGTGAACAGGAGTTGTTTCAAAAACTGGACTCAAGCCCGTCATTTATGAAAACAGGACTGCAACCAATCAAACTTTCTCTGGAAACAATCATTTCTGTAAACAGTGTTGGAAACAATAGTAGGTGAGATATCAAAGTGATTTTAATGTACTTAAAAGCTTTTTTTGTTTAAGATAACACATTTTACTTTTGTTTTTCAGTGATTTTAATCTGAATCTTGCCTTGTGACTGAAACCTTTTTTTTAGTTATTTTTATTATTATTAAATCTTTATTTATCCAGGGAAAAAATCCATTGAGATTAGTGAACCTTTTTTTCAATGATGTCCTGGATAAAAAGCAGCAATAATGTGGAAAGTGCAAAACAAACTAAAATGTTCACAAATACAACAATGCAACAAATTTCTCACTTTTGCCACAGAAATAAAGCAATAATATGTATTATATAATATAAAAAATCCATTACACATTTAAAACAATTTCAAGTCCATACATTAGAATTTACTAGCACAATTGTTGACTAAAACTTCTTTCAACTTTTGTTTAAAATGAGAATTCAGCCTCAACTTTAGCTGCAGATCGTTCCAAGACCATGGTCCGAAATAAAAACCACTTTAAACCGCAGCCAGCTACTGGCTCTGAGACTGGAGGAGTTCTGAACTGCAGTAAATTTGGTGTAGATGTACAATGGCAATTTTCCTAGAATGGCTTTGTATATAAAAATATACCAATGGTACAACCTTCGATTATTAAGTGAGGTAAGTCCAGTAAGGGTGTACAAAGTGCAATGGTGAGTCTGGAAATGTGATCCTGTTATAAACCTTAGGGCAGGACGGTAAATGGGACCCAATTTAGCTAAGGTAGTAGGATGAGCAAACCGGTGGATGGCATTACCCATAGTCCAACTGTGATAAAAAAAATTACTTCAAGTCGTTTACGTGAAGCAATAGAAAAACATGATTTAAATCTATACAAAAAATGTAAAGGTGTCTTTTACCTGCTATAAAATGAGGCATAGAAATAACTCCAGGTTATTAATGCCACAATAAGGCTCCAAATATACAATAAGGCTCTAAAAAATATATAAATAAATATATATATATATATATATATACACACACACAGGTCCTTTTGTCTGTCAGTCATTGTGTTCATGTAAAACAGTGAGGTGCATGGTAATGGTAACCAAAATACTGGTGATATTAAATGTTAACACTTTTTTTGGAGCAGGCCACTTCCATCTCCGTCATGAATACCAAATTTTTTTTCTTGTTATAAACATTATAAACATGGCAGATATTCCATGTTAAAATGACATCTTGTAGTACTTTAGACACAGTACCATACTTATCTACATTTACTGAAAATCAATACCCATTAAAAGTACTGTTCTGCAACTTTTGGCGGCTGGATTCAGGAACGAGCCCCCGTGCTTAAGGATACAGCTGGAACTGGCATGAATAAGTGGAATTCTAAGTAGTTGCCAAGAGACTGCAAACTCTAAACTGAATCTGAATGCGCAGCTCTGTGAGGGAGACCCGTCTGAAACGACTGGAACCTTTCTGATTATTTACCAAACCTACCGGGTTTAATTACATCTGTATACTTTCTACAATCCCAGACAAAAACAGCAAAAAAAGTATAAAGGCGTTTTTCCGCAATATGTTTGTACTGAAATATCAAATCATGAAATATCTCCTGAACACAAATATTCATTCATCAAAAGTCTAGAATCCATCATTTTCCTATTTGTTTTTGCTATGACAGGAAAATTATTTTCTAAATGACTAAATTAATCAGAGAGAAGTGTAGCAGTTAAAATCTAAAAATGACGTGTCAGCAGATTTTTTAATAACCTGAATTATTATTAATGTCCATATCAGTAGAAAACAGAAAAATTGAAAAGAAAATGATATAGAAAAATATCAGTGCTGTTAATCAATGCCATAATTATTTCAATTTCATAAAAATCATGGTAGTAAATTTGACATGTGAGTCTTGTAAAGCTATAAAGGACTTTTATGTAAAGTTCTTTACCAGTTAGTTTCTCCTAGAATCAGGTGGAGGTTCATTTTTGTCATTTTTAAAAGCTGTACCATTAACTGAAGGTTTTTATAGGGAAGTAATAATGTTATTTATGAAAAACCTCCCTGTAGAAAGTAGAGGACAGTCATTTTGTTCTCTTAAATTACACCCAGTTAAGCTCTGTAACTTTAAACCACTGGAAGGTGAAAGAATCAAGGCACCTATATAATCTTTTCACTGCAGATTCGTTGGACATGCAACCGTGTCGACCTGTATGAAGAATGCTTCGCTCATCTGAAGTGACAAACTTGTCAGGCTCTGAAGGGATTCTGTAAATTGGTTATGACAGTGCATGTGAAGGTCTGAATAGCTGTATCTCCTGGACCTTTTACACCACTGACTTGGTCTTTCCGCCAAAGTTCTGTCCGTTCCGTGTGTCCTTTCAAACAGATTTAGCAACACTTATGAATTAAAAATTGGAAGAAAATAAAAAGATTATTTTATTTTGCTTGTCTCCTATAAATTAGTCAAAGTTTGGGTTCACACCACCTAACATTTTGTTAATTTCTTAAGGCAATATATCTAATTTAATCTATAGTTATAGTACATTTGCAGAATTTAACAATTAAAACTAAATTGGAAAATAATAAAATGTGGCCCGTGCAAAAGTTATGGTGCATTTGATGTTAAACTATTAATAATTATGCACTAAAATGTGTAGAAACATGGTGTAGGAACATGTATGTTCTCTGTAGAGGATGTGTACTTATTTTCACATGGAAAATTTATTCAAACGAGTTTTAAAAATGGCAGACGAATGAACTAACCAGTGAGACTCCAGCCATGTTGGATTTAAGGTCTTTTTTTAGGTCTAGTATTAGTTAAAGACAAACATATACACGTACATTAACATATACATTTATATAAACAAATCTCCATCTTTGATGTAATCATCACTACGCTTTTGTCCAGTTCTGAAAATACTGGAATTGAGCAAAATTGCCACTTTCAATAATAGCAATTTTTCTGCAAAACTGACTATTATTTTGAAAAATGTCTTTGCCAATTTTGTGGTGGAAACTTCGCTTGGAGTCACATGCATTTTGCCGTAGGAAAGGCTTGAGTGGCAGCTGGGAAGCCTGCCTTCCTCCCGCTCCGCTCTATAATTCATGCCAGTGTAGGTTTATGAACCGTCAGAGTTAAACAAAAGAAATAACCTGGCTCCTCTCAAGCTGTTTGTTGTTGGGGCCATTTTAGAGAAGGATTTAGGAGGGACTTTTATTTATTTTTTTATTTGAATTACATAAACATCTTCCAGTAAACAGCGATTTACTGTCTAACTGTTTCAAGCTGAAAGAACCAGCATCTGTATTTTACTATAATGAGGCTGTAGAAATCACAACGAAGGTGATTTACCTTCTTTTGACTGAACTGGCTGCAAATATTAAACTGAAAAATGGAAAATTGTTGCGAGGTTTTGACAATTTGAAGTGGATGAAATGTAGTTTGAATTGGTAAGGATTTTTTTTTCTGTGAACATTATTGTTGGAGAAGTATTCAAACCACATGCCACAATAAATATGGGAACTGTCATTTTATGCAGTGTGTGTGTGTGTGTGTGTGTGTGTGTGTGTGTGTTAGGGTGGAGGATGAGGTGTTAAGGGGTTGAGCGAGGTGCTGCAGAACGAAGACGCCTCCGGACTGAGTTTCTAAGACACCCATTAATGAGGGAGTGATGAGGCTGAGAGTGAGAGAAACAGAGGAGTGGAAAGAAGAAACTTCTGAAAGTCTGAAAGTTTTATGAAACTTAAATAAGTAAAGAGTCAAGAATTAGAAAGAAAAAGAATGAAAGAAAAGAAGAAAGATGGTAAGATGAAAAGAAAAGGGGAAAGAAAGAGAAAGGAATCGAATGAAGGAACAGTAGAATGGAAGCAAAGAAAAGTGGAAAGAAAGATGTAGGAAAGCTGAAAAGGTGTAAGCTGGCTGATGGAGGTGTAGGAGCAGCATTAAAGAAGATGGAAGAAGCCTTGATTGGACCATTCAGACACATCCGAATCCTAGTTACGAATTAGTTACGAATGTTTGGGCTGCAGTGATGACATCATGGTTTATATAGATGGTAGTTTGTAACTGTTGAGGAAGCATCATGTATCTCAGACCACTTCAGAAGATGCGTGATTGGATTGGAATGCAATCCCATGGGTTCCTCAGTGATGCCTGGGCTGGGACTTGCACCTGTGACCCTATGTTCACAAAGGAAATGTTCTTACCACTAGGCCACCACTTGCACATGCTGCATTTTATGAACGTTCTTGCACTTATTATTGCGTTTATCGTATATCTTCTGTAATAACCCACTGGGAAGCTCCCCAGAGAACTACACACTTTAAGAGGAGCTTCCATTTCCAATAAACAGCAGGTTTTAGGAGATGTCACAACGAATAGACACCAATAGTAGCCTCCCTCCTACTTTCATGGGTATGTGCCTCTGAGCCTTCACTTTCTACCGCTGTGTTTTAACAAAATTTATTCCCTAAAAGGTGTGAAACAGCTTAAAACAAACCTCTGATTTCTGAAGTTATATGAGTGACGTGTTTAATTACTCATTTCTGTCGTGATATCTGAGGATTATTGACGGATATTAAGCGTCTCTGTTTAAACTAATCGTTGCATTCGGTGCTAAACCCCTCCCACAATAACAGCAGCCAATCACAGACAAGTATCACCGCCGAACAGACAGAAAGATGATTTTAGTCGTGATGTTTTATCTTCTTTCTAAATAAATGAGAAGAAGCTGCAGGACATTTTGTGCTGTAAATACCATCACCATTCTGTCTGTGAGGAGAATAATAGCCCGTCTCCAATAAAAGCCTGTCTCTATTAAACGCAGGGTCGTCCCAATAATTTTTGGAATAAACGACGGGGCTACTATTGAAAGATATACGGTTTAATTTTGTGTGTGAACTAGTTGGTGAACGGAGCGGACGAATACATGTAGTCACAAAGTGTTTCCCATTTCTTCATTGCAGAAGCTCATCTCGTATGTTTACTTCCTGGTTCTGACCCGACTCCATTTTCTGCCCTTGTCTCGCCTCTCACCACTACATACGGTCTTCAATTCCCATCATGCAACACTGGTCTCATCCAACAGACTCACTCCACTGTCAATGAACTACAATACCCATCAGGCCGTTCTCCTCGCCCGCTAGTGATCTCCGTCCTGCTAGTCACTCTCGGCTTTGCTAACAAACTGTTTTATTTCATTGTAGGTTTGTGCTCCATGTTTATTTTTCATTTACCACAGTAATAAAGAATTGTTAATTCGTTACTGTGCTGTGTTTGTGCTCCATGTGAGTTACGTAGGTGCTTGTGTAATGTGGGTTGAACGTGATTTTTCCAACTTACAGTAATATTTCAGAGTTCAGAACGAGTCGTAACCCGAGGAACCGCTGTACTTCATATTACGGGCTTTGTTTTAAATCTCATGTTCTTGTATTCTTTTATCATTTTATTTTATTTCTCTCTGTAAAGCATATTGAATTACTTGTGTATAAAATTTGTCTATATAAATAAATACATTTTTCTTGACCTGCACCTCTCATTGTTCCGCTAGTGTGAGAAAGTACCTACCCTGAAGTAGGGGCTAAAAAGTCCAGTCAGTTCCCGAAATGCGAACACACCAAAAAGCAGGAACTTCTTCCAACAGTTCTAGGAACCATAAAGTTGCTCCGATCTGAAAGCGCCAATTCTTTCCGCACTTAGAGAATATACAACAGAGCCTGAGAAAACCTGGAGATTCTCCACCGTCAGTACGAGCAGAGAACGTCTCTCTTTTTTTCTCGTGAGTTACACTTTCCGGATTTTTCTGGAGTGTGTTTGAGTGGGTGTGTTTTTGAACTCCAGGAGGAGTGTGAGAATGTGAGTGGACTTTTTTCAGGATTGAAAGGAATAATTGGTTCCAGGAGCGAAAGCACTACTTGAGAAATGCAGGGGGAAACAGAAAAAAGGAAAGGGGGAATAAAAAGGAGAAGGAGCACAGCAGCATCCTCCGGTGAAAAGAAACAGCAAAGTAAATGCGAGTTGACAGGCAAAGTGGGGGACAGTTAGGCTTAGTGTTATTACCATAACAAAGTGGCCAGAGATCCGCATCCCCTCCACATCAGCACTGAGGACACGACAGCAGGGGGAGGAAGTGTCCTGCAGGGAATCTGTGTGTGCGTGTGTGTGTGTGCGTGTGTGTGTGCGTGTGTGTGCGTGTGTGCGTACGTTTGTGTGCGTGTGCGTGTGTTTGTGTGTGTGTGTGTGTGCGTACGTGTGTGTGTGCGTGCGTGTGTGCGTGTGTGCGTGTGTGCGTGTGTGTGTGTGTG
>JBBIGC010000013.1:2846797-2859542 GCA_037576955.1 Lepidarchus adonis | reverse complement strand
CTCTCTCTCTCTCTCTCTCTCTCTCTCTCTCTCTCTCTCTCTCTCTCTCTCTCTCTCTCTCCCTCCCTCCCTCCCTTATTCTCTTCTTTCTTTCCCTCTGTTCATGCATTATTCTTTTCTTTTTTCGTCTGTCTGTCTGTCTTTCTAATCCCTGTTTTTCTCTACTTTTTTCTTTACCTCTGTTCATGCATTCTTTCTTTCTTTCTTTCTTTCTTTCTTTCTTTCTTTCTTTCTTGTGTATTTTACGAGTATGATGGATGATGGTCCGGTATTGGTGCTGTATGTTTAAATTATAGTTTAATAAAAAACTATAATTAAAAACTCTTTCTCTCTCTCATGGGATGTGAATAATGAAGGGCAGCTCCTCTAAATGAGACGACTGCAGAGGCCTCTGTATAAGATCTGTGACAAATCTGTGTTTTAATGATTTAAGAGGGAAACGTTCTCCCGCAAGCTCCTGCAAAAATCCCCCTCACCCAAATGGTTGGGAGACCTCTAATGGAGAATGCTACACTTAATAATCAAAACTGTTTCACTTCTCTGCATCCTTTGTCATAATGCTGATGTTCCAGGCGTTTTCCGATGCCACAGTTCTCAGAGGCTTTGCCTTTCTCTTTATGAAACCTCTATTGGTCTTTGGCTGTATGTATTCCAAAGTTCTGCACAAACGCAGATAAATGTGTTGTGGTCAATTTCTTCGTGGAGCAGGCGATTTGGAAGTTTTTCAGTGTGTTGATGGCAACAAGGATATAGGCCCAGTTCACGTCTGGCATTGACCAGCGACTCCAGAATCCAGAATCATTGTCGGTCACGTGACATATTGAATGCATCTCCAGTGACCAGTGAGCGTTTATTGTCATTCTCACACAGCATTTGATATTGAAATGTCACGCAAAATCCTCACCAAGCTCATTAATGTAACTCGCTTACTTCTGATAGTAGGCGTTCATCTCACAATCGTTGGGAATATTCCAACTTTGGTGATGATGTGGTTGACAAGGTGGTACATTGTTACTGTTGAGGATTCATCAAGATGTCTTAGTGCTCACACTGTAAAAGTATTACTGTCATTGGGTCCCAGCCAACCTCTGAAGGTGGTCTGAAGGATTGGACTTCAATATATCTCCAAGCCTTGTAATGTCACATCATCACACAAAGTGCACCATAATGTTCATTTCCAGTTACGTAACAAAATAAGCTAATGGCCCTGTAGAAGGGGAAGTGTTTGTGGGCGGGCAGTAAGGAATGGGGACTACTTCAATGTGTCTATGCTTTGCCATAGATCAATGTAGAACATTTTAAGATAAAATAAACTTTTAAAAAAGTTTCTAATTCATTATTAATAACAACAACAACAACAACAATAATAATATAACAATAATAACTATACGAGTTTTAACTATTATTATTATTTTTATTATTAGTGAACATATAAATTAAAATATTGAGAAAAGAAAAAAAGTAATAAACAAGTGTGTAGTGTTTTGTTAGAGACAAAAAAGACTACATCTCTAACATGATCTTTTTTCATTTTCATTTTATTAATTCTTTCTTTACTTGTTTTTTTCTGTCTTTTTATTCCTTCTTTTTTGATCTCACGCTCTCTCTTTTCTCTTCTTTGTCATCTCTCTCCTTCTCCATCCTCTCTTCCACTATCTTTCTCTCTTTTTCTTCACCTGTTTATTCTCTTACTCCTGGGCTCTTTCACTCTATTCACTTTTGAACTTGCCCACTCACACACACTCACTAAACTTGGTATTTAACAGATGAGTTGAACCAGGTGTGTTTCAACAGGAAGATCAGCGAAGTTCTCTGGACTGAAGAACCCTGTCCACACTCAACTGGACATAAAATTATTATAGATAATACAATCCATTTCTTCATTGTCCAGTTAGTTGCTATTTAATCATCACCCTCTCACTTCCTGTTCGACACACATGCGGTACATACATGACTGAAATCCAGAGCTCGTAAAGGGTCCACACACTGTGCTCTGACTCTGCTCTGACCACTTGAATGGGGCAGGTGTGGCCGGGTGTTGGAAACTGACAGCAGAACTCTTTAAATGGGCTCTTTGGACTATGAAGAGACGGATCTGCTCCTCCAGAGCTCAGGATGACTTCACTCCGGCTGGAAAACGTTATTTAGCGCCTGCTCTGTGCAAATGCTAAAGAGACCCGTGTGGGTTTGGAATAGTTTGACTGACTCTTAACCCTCTGGAGATGTCTGTGGATTGTTTCCTTCACTTCTTGTGCTCACTGACAGCTGGCCCATCTACCAAATGAGACTTCCTGATGAGCATGACATACTTACATGCATACTTTTAGAAACCAAAAATGTCAAAAAGGAAGCTATGATATGTTTGGTTCTTTGAGGAACCTTGATTGGTTAAACGTTTGGGATGTTCTTTAGTGAAACCAAAGAAATGACTCTATGGCTTTGCTCCATACAGCACTTTTTGGTGTGAAAGTCTATGTTAAGGTTCACTGTTGGTTCTAAAGAGCCCAATACAAGAAAATAACTCTGGAATCTGAGGAAACCTTGTGTTAAATGTTAATTACAATATTAATACTTTTCTTATGAGAGCTTGAATGGAGTATGGTCTCTTAAACGGAAGACAGATTACAGACCAATCAGCTAATAGAGGGTATGATGTCATTACAGTCAATGGTTGCACCCATTGATGTGAAAACATAATAAAACATGAATATTACAAAGGAACCGGCTGTTTTATTATTGTCCAAACAGATTCAACAAGAAAACTATAATTATGTGCAATATATTCGTTTTTTTACTGCCAATTTATATTTTTTCCTGCTTATTTCTTGATAAAACTGTTTTTAATCGGTGTAGTGAACTGCTGGTTGGACCATTTTTTTTACGTTTTATTTTTCTTTTTGTTCGAGAGCCATTTGCAATGAAATTCCATTCAGAAGAAAAGGTCTAAAGGTCTTTTTACAGACTGAAGAAAATGGTTCAGAGCAGCAGAATTGAGCTGAAACCACTGACATGGCAATGAAGTACACAGTTCCTCATCGTGGATCCTCAATCTAGAGATAACACGCCTTCCAAGTCCTGCCTTGTATGTAGAATGAGCTGTCAACAGTGTCCCTGCAGGTATCCAAGGTCTCAATCAGGGTTCATTCCTTCTCTGACGTTTATCCGCATTAGTGGATGGCAGCGTTAGCTCGGTTAGCTTACAGCTCTTCAAATAAAAAAAAGAAGAACATGTGTATTTGTACACACTTGTCCACATCCAACCAGAACATCCACTTTCATTTTACCAACAAATGCTGACTTGAAGTTGGACCAAGAACAAAGTCTTTGGCATGTCTTCAGGCGTTATTCTGTGTATGTGTCTTGAGGTTTTAATTTAGTGAATTAATTTTTTTGTGCATTTTAAGTTAACTGTTGAGGAACATGTCAAGTTCTGTCAATGCCCCTGTAGGTAGAAACTGCAAACTGGCAATATTTTTAGTGAAAATGCTTTTTTTTAAGATTAAGGTGGCATGATGGTGCAGTGGTTAGTCGGTTGGCCACAGGTGCCATTCTATGTGAAGTTTGTAAGATGTCCCTGAGTTTGGGTGGGGTGCTCCATCTTCCTCCAACTGGTTAAGTGTAAATTGCCCATAGGTGTGTGTGTGTCTCTGTGTTTTCCTGTGATGCATTGGCCTCCAGTCCAGTGTGGACCCTGTCATGACCTGTAGACAGCTGGGATTGGTTCCAGCTTCCCCATAACCTGAATTGGATTAGCGTTTTGGAGGGAACATATTTTACTTTTGAATTTATTTTATTCTATAAAAATGTCAGCTTTCTTCTTTTCACCTGGTTGATTAGTTTCCCTCCATTTTCATCTGGTTCAGCAGTGTTTGA
Source organism: Lepidarchus adonis (assembly GCA_037576955.1). Taxonomy (NCBI): domain Eukaryota; kingdom Metazoa; phylum Chordata; class Actinopteri; order Characiformes; family Lepidarchidae; genus Lepidarchus; species Lepidarchus adonis. The sequence goes on along the minus strand of JBBIGC010000013.1, from coordinate 2,855,669 downwards.
AAGAAAGGTGTCTGGTTTAACAGCAGTGGCCTATTTTTGTTGAGTTGGAGCATTAGCATGACGTGACATGACACACCAAATATAGAAACGGGGCATCCGTCAAAAACGGCACATCGCAAATGTGTGGTGCAGACGTTTTCATTAATTCATTCTTTCCTGTGAAAGCGTTTTGCTTTTGTTGCTTGCCTTTGCCCTCTGCTGTTAGGACATTCTGACCATTTACAATAAAAATGTTCATTCAGCTTTATTTTAGCATGTTCTTGTTACCTGTCAAAGGTTTGGGGACACCTGATCTCCTTTTGATATGTCATGCTGTTACTTTTCAGTGTTTGCAGTCTGCAAAATCTGCCCATTTACTGCTTATTTAATTCATTTAACATATTCATTGAAAAAATGTACATAAAATATGACCTGTATAAAACATTATAACAAAATGTGTTGTTTTATTGGTCAAATTTGTTAAACTCAACAAAAAAATAGAAAGTTTCTAGCCGTTCTTCGACCATTTGATGCCGACTCGGACAAAAAAAAGACAAAAAAAATATGTATAACAATTAACCGAACAGAAAATAATTAAATATAATGAAGGCAAAGGATGGAAACAGTAATATTTGCTGAAAAATAAATGAACTTGTACTAAATGGTCATTTTGACTGGAAAAGTGCTGTAATTACATGTGATATTGTTTTCCACTTAATAATAATTAATATGTTGAGTCTTTGTAAAGACAGCATACATATTATATTAATATTAAAAATGACATATGTATTTCTGCAGTGTATGTTAGCAAAAGACTGATGCGCAATAAATTATGTTTCAGCATTGCATCAGAGTGGCTAAAAAAGCAGGAAGTTCATGCTCATGACAACTGTATAAAGTGACAGTTTAAATACAGTGATTGTGGTGAAATTCTTTAACCAGGGCTTATTTTCGCTGGTTTTATTTATTTGGTGTCGCTGTATGAAGAGTGCAGTGTTTGCACCTTTGCTGCTGTGAAAGATTTAACCGTGCGAGACAAAGAGTTGTCAGTCAAAAGGGAGAAGGAATGTGTGTATGTGGGGAGTGAAAGCCCATTGCGTCAAACATCACAGTTTCAACATTTGACTAGAGGCTGTTGTTTGCAGGGTGCTTCCAAAACATGTAGGATCATATCAAATGCTCCTGTGTTCCAACATACACTCTTAAAAAGAAAAGGTGCTGGAATGGAGCGACAGCTCCACGTTTGGTTTCCTAAAGAACCCTTTTTTAACCCATTGTTTTTCAAACTAATCTTTATCTGCGGCATTTCTAGATTTTGCCTAATTACTGTACTGCAAAATGATAAGTAAAAATAAATCCTAAGTAATAAATAAATAAAATAAAATTGTCTTAAATATATAAAATTTTTCTCACTTTGAGGTTGTTGTGAAAATATTATATTATTTCTGGAGAATGTTCAGAATGTTTTTTTCTTTCCCATTTCTTTCCTCCCTTTCTTTTTATGCAGGACCTGCCTATTCAGGTGAGATGGTTTCTGTTGATTGGTGGAATCTGGGTGTGTCAGTTATAAATGAATGCTGGTTGGGATGTCAATCTTCCCTTCTGGCTTCCCTGTGAAATTCAACTCAAGAGCAGACTGTTTGATGTCCAGAACCATCAGAACAGAACCACAGACTTTCATTACAGATCCATAGGTAACTCTTGCAACTATTGGTGTGAAATTGCGTACATGAGGAGGCTGGACAAATCTGACATGCATAAGAAGTGTGATGAGAGACTAAACAGTACAGCAAGACTACAGTTTGCTAAAGACTAGAAGCAAAGGAATAATTTAGATTGATTTGTTTAGCAACAGTAACTGTGGTATAAACCAATGAGAAGAACCCAGTACCAACTGTGAAGCATGGTGGTGGAAATGTTATTGTTTGGGATTGCTTTAATGAGACAGCTTTAATGAGCTTTAATGAGGCAGCTTGTAGTACATAATTCAACTGCGAATTTCTCATTATATCAAAGTGTCTGAAGATAATGTGAGGCCATCTGTGCAAACGTTGAATTTGAACTGGAAGTGGAGCTTTCACTAGCACCTTCACCAACTAAGTTCAAAAACTGAAAGACTGAGTTGAAGGAATTTTATATGGAAAAGTGGTCAAATCTTCAGTGAGCTCATGTCAGAGACTGGTGGACAATTATGCTAGATGTCTACATAAAATTATTACTGCTAATGCTTCTGAAGCCAAGACTGTGCTTATTTCTTCTATAGAAGAATATTCCATGTGTTGATAATGTTGAAAAAATGATTTAAAAGCTACTTTTTTGTTCAACTCTATCTCCTGTATTGAGGAGGTTTCTTTGCACAGCTGTGATGGGAAAATCAACCAATTCACAGGGGTGTACATATTTTTTCACGCTGAAAGTATGTATTTACAAAGCCCAACATTCACAACAGTGTAGTAGGGGGTTCATTTGTTTTTATCCTTTTTCCTATTTATATGTTAGACAGGGAGGGAGGGTAGTTGTTAGTTTAGTTGAGCTTATTTATGCGGTTTGATAGTACAGGGTTTTGTTTGTTATTTTAGGTGTTTACTTATGCCTGATGAAATATGTTTCCACTAAGAAAATAAACAGTGTATTTGGATTGTGCTTATTGGCAATTCTTGGGTTTGGAAGCAGGAAAGGAGACACGGGGTCTGTCTCAGGGTTTGCTTTCCAGGCTTTTCCAGACTTGTTTTAAGTACATTTCTTACGGTGGAATCATTTTCTATTGGCAGATAATGTTGCTTGTTCAAAACATTATTTCTTTTGATGAGCAAAATGATCTAACAATTGAATAAATCTTCTATAGAAAATCTTCAAAATCTACACATTTTAAAAGATCTGACAATTGATTTCTCCAAAATGACAGATATGATATATATTGACTAAATGTTTTCACTTGCCAATATGCTATTTTAACAGTGTATGGATAATAATTTCTGTGCTTTTCCCTAAGCTTAAAAAAGAAGAAAGGAAATTAACTTAAAATCAATTTCTAATAGAAATCAATGGGCTGTTGATTCAGTGTCAAGTGGATGTTTTCAGCCCATTTACCTAATACAGGGTAATGTAAATAATGCTGAAAAATGCTGAAGTACTGATGCTGTTCTAACAAAACCTTTTCTTTTTCTTTTTTACAAAATCTTAAAAAAATAAAATAAAATAATAATAATAATAAATAAATATATATATATTATCATATATATATTATATATATTACCAAAACATCTTTGCTCAGTTATTACTAGAGCTTTTCGCATAAAGTCCTCACTCAAATGAACAGAAATGAATCGTAAGCTCAGGTAAGGAAACCTGCCATTTCATAGATAAAATCATTTTCACTTGATTTTTATTTGATTTATGGTTGTTTTTGAGCATCTGATGTTATATATATATGAAAATGGCTCAAAAACAACCATAAATCAAATAAAAATCAAGTGAAAATGATTTTATCTATGAAATGGCAGGTTTTCTTACCTGAGCTTACGATTCATTTCTGTTCATTTGAGTGAGGACTTTATGCGAAAAGCTCTAGTAATAACTGAGCAAAGATGTTTTGGTATTAATTCACATGATTCAAAAGGTGGTAATCGAAGATTTTTTGTTACTAACTGTTCTTCCACACACCAGACGACACATGGAAGGATTCGGTTAATAATGTGGGACCGGTACAGAAAACATCAGCCCGTTTTAAAGTCCGTCTCCTCGCCTCGTTTTCACCCGCGTTATTTTTGTCTAACACAAGCTCCCGAAGGGCTGGTTTAAAAAATTCAGCTCTCCATATTTGGTCGAAATAACACTAGACGCACTGTCCAGACGACAGCTTCAGGAAGTTCCAGTGATGTTTTAATATCTGTAAATGCATGTCCACTGCCAGGCATGGCCTGGTAATAATAAAACAGCTGCACCCTTCCCCTTACATAGCACACCGTTTATCTTCTGAGAAATTTAATATGGGGCTACATTCTAGAGTGAGTTGCCGTATTCGTGAATAATAGACAAGTCCGCTCTATCTGTAATGTGATTCGCTTCACCCACTCAGCAGAATATTACAGGGTTTAATTCCAAATTACTTCGCTATCACTTTCCATTTCATAAACATTTAGTAATGGATGAGGCCGTGGCTTTATCAGATGCTGGGCTTTCGGTGGCCTGCTCAGGTTATGCACCAAGTTTGTTTAGTATATATTAAGGGCTGTTTTACTTAGAGACAGGCCGGGAGAATGAATGATTGTGTTGGAAGCCCATGGGGGAGACTGTAGCCAGAGTTATCAAACTGAGAGGACAGGGCTATTCCTGGTGTTTTGATTTCATCTGCAGGGGATTAGATGGAGATTCGTCCTTCAGCTGAGTTTTCCAGCAGGAAATGTTTTTCTCTGGGCAAAACACGTCAGATCAGCTCTAGTGGAGGAGATGGCTGGATGCGATGATGGTGGCGTTGGTGGAAATCGAAATAACGATCATTATGTATATATTTCCATTCAGGGTTTAGGTTTTTAGGTCAGGGAGCATGCTAGGCTAAAGCTAATGTTGCTATGCTAAATGCTAACACATTTCTACCAGTTAAGATACTTATACTAAAATGCTTTGGCAAACTTGGCCCAGGTAAGTGAGGTAAGTGTGCGGTACATGCCCCAAAGCAGTAGGCAATTATTCTCCACAACATGATGGGAAGTTTCAAGACAGTTTAACTAAATTTCACTGAAATGCCCAACTGGTCTGTGGTATTAAGGTGAGACTGAGAAGGTGAGACTGATACTGGATATCTGTCAAAGCTGTTAGCAGGAAGTGAAATCAGAAATGTCTATTATATGGAATAAAAAGTTGTGCAAAGTCTCTAGTACATATACTGCAGCCAGAGCACTTGGGTCGTCCGATCCGCCATTACTCAAAGACCCAAAGATCAGACCGTAGCCTGGTCCTAGGCTTTGGAACAGCCCACCCTGGCGTATCATATCTACTCAGACACTGGAAACTTCTAAATCCACTCTGTGACAATCCAACTTTTTTTCTATGGCTTTTAACCCAGAGTGAGCTTTTACTTTGACGTGTCTTTTTTTGCACCATTTCTCAAATCTCTGTTTTATGCCCCATATTATATCATCTTTACTTTATGTCCAACAGTTTGTCTCCTTTTGTCATGTCCTATGTTTTTCTGTTTTTTTCTGTTCCTGTTTTGATAATATAAATTTTTATGTTCTTATTGATGAACTTTTGAAATGTGCTGTATAAATATACGTTGACTTGTGTTAGTTTCAAACTAAACTGAATCTGAAATATTGGGAATTCCATCATCTATTGTTTCTATACTTCAGGGTTTGCTTTGTGTGATGTCAGATACAAGTAAACAACAAGGAACCAAATTTCTGGCCTCATATTGATGTCCATGGACCAACTTCTTCAATGAAGTAGAAATTGGCTCTGGACGTCCATCGTGCTTTCGAACACTTTTAACGTAATTGATTACATTTCTTTCCCACCTCAATATGTAACTTTAGTAGCACCGTCGGCTCTGTTTTTATCAACTTTAAGAGCTCTCATTGTCTTCTCTTTTTTATTCACATGTGTTCCTTCACTTAACACTGTTCCTGAAGTATTTCCACCATGACCCGTATGCCACCATTCATCACTGGTTGGTGGCTGGTGCTCGAGCTCGGCGGTTTGACTGTCTGAGAGCGTGTGAGGACGTGGAGGAGTGTGAGAGGAGCTGCTTGACATTCTGGTGCAAAACTCCTGTGTACTTGTGGGCTGTGGGTTAAAAGCAGGCCTCTGTAATTATGGCAGGGAGACCTGAAGGAGCAGGAGGATATTAGAGGTAAGGTGTGTGTGGGATAGCGTTTACAGCTCAGGTAGAGCAGCAGAAGCAGCGGCGGTGCCCTTCCGAATCGGACAGTTTTGTCCTCATGATTTATTCAGCGCTGGCAAGGTGCCCTTTGAAATGGCACATCCCAACAATTACGCAGTCACCTTTTTGTATCGGAAAATGACAAGTCGAAATTAAGTGCTCAAAAGATGGATACAGTGCAGCAGTTGACATTTTGCTAAAGCAAATTATATTTGTCATTTCCAATTGGGATAAACAAACACATACCCATGGTAATTATGTTGTCAGCAATATTGCATCAAGCTATTCATATGCGATTGTCATGGGCTGTTTGCTCTGCAATGCAGAAGGCGGTTTTGGGCTGCAGCATCAGATTTGATGATATTTTCAGCTAAGCGGCGATCTTCACTATTACCTACTTCCTTTTTTAGGCACGGTACATGATCCTGAGGATAATAACACTGTGGAGTTTAATAGAAATGCTAATTCCAAAATCGAGGCTGCTGATTGGTTGCCTGAGGTACATGCTGCCTCCCGTAACAATGAGCACATCCAAGACTAGAATATAGGTTTTAAACAATTATATGAGTCATGCGTCATTTAATTTTTTGGTTTAGTAAACCTTATGTACACAGATCAGCCATAACATTAACACCACTTTCAAAACATAGTGTAGACCCCCTTCATGCTGCTGGAACAGCTTGGACTATGTGTTCGGACCCTGTTCTATCAGAGTCAGGAGATCCTCTTTGGGAACAGACCTTCATGCATCAATGAGCTCTGGGTGCACGTGATCATTTCACCGATTCTCCTGTTGTTCTGCTTTTGAGACGTACCTACTACTGCACAACTGGAACACTGGAGATGCTCCAGACCTTTGTTGAAGTAGCAAAGATCCTTACGTTCGTCCATTTTCAGTCTTCCAGCACATTATCTTACATTGCATCCTCCTGAGAGGTGTAATTAAATAACTATATAATCAATGCGATTCACATTACATATCAGTGGTGTTAATGTTGTGGCTGATTGCTGTATAAATATCAATGTTGGATCATTTTAAAAATGAAATTAAAATAAGAAGCTGTGATTTGATTTGAAAAAGATCAGCTTAAATGTAGAATTTAACTCACAAAATTTGAGGCGTGTTTACCATTATACTTTTACTCATTTAGGAACCGAGGATACTGATTGTTGCAGTTTTGCAATTGGAATTTTTTTGGCCATTCTTTTAAAAAATGTACAGAGAAATGTTTTTAAAGAAAATTTCTGTTTATGTATAAAATGCACAAGACCCGTAAGCTTGGCCCAGTAAATAAGATAAAATAAGACTTTATTGATAACCTAAAGGGAAAAGTAATGTGATGAAAATGGCAGTACAGATTAAAAAAAAAAAATTAAATCACTGATAAAGTAGCTTTGTAAAATATACTGTGAATGCTGACATGACAGAAAATGCTTTATTCTTACTAGGACTATATAACATCTGCCTATTGATTTCCATTTTAAGTGTAAATAGATGTTCTCTATTTGAGGGCTGCAGAAATGCATTAAAATTCTTGTCTGTGGTTCCAATATATATATATAATTTTCCCCTAAAATCTTTATAAAATTTAAACATGGGAATTTGTCTATATACTGTATATATAATAAAATGTCTTGTGTATTTATGGTGATGCCTCTGAATTCACCCACTCATTTAAGATACTTGACTGCTTTAAAGATTTTGAAGATTTGGAGTATAATTAGGAGTCTTTTCACCCTACTGCCAGGTCCCGCCCCCACCAAGAGGATCAGATCCTGACCTTGTTTTTTTCTTCTCTTTACCGAAGCCCCTTCACTGCACAGCGACCGCCCTACAGACGCGGTTGCAGCGCTGCTCGGTGGCAGGTGTAATCAGTAAAGTCAGTATTAGCAGGAGAGCCAGGGCCGGTCAAGGTGAGAGCAGTGCCAGAGCCTCATCCTGGCTGTCACAGCTGTCACGGCTGAAGAAGGAGTTTTGTTGAATGCGTTGAAGGCTTTAGTATTCTTTAAAGTGCAATTGCACCCTGTCGTTCCAGACACTTCTCCTCCCCTCTTGTCTCGAAAAATGCTGCGAATGAGGTGGATTTGAGGGTTAGGTTATTGCTACTGTGGGGTTCAAAGAGACATGACATCAGCACAAAAATAACACAGGATTCTGTAAGAGTAATCCTCACAGCTGGGGTAGAATTAGAAAAAAACGAAGCATTCAGCTGGTACACAGTGATTATGCCATGCACTACTCAAGAGGCTATTAATGAATTTCAAAGAATATTCCAGGATTTATTTTCCCAAATGTACCAAATCTGCTTCATGTGTTAAATATGATTGAAGACCATGGACAATCATTTAGCAGAAAACAGGAATAAATCATTCAAAACATATTTATAATCAGCACCTGCCTGTTTTTCTATTATAAATGAGTTTTTCTTTTTCTATCTTCTCTTTTTCTACTCTTCTCTCCTCTTTTCTTCTCTTTTCTTCTCTTCTACATTACAGATGCAGTAGACAGATGAAATGTGCACCAGTATTCCTTCATGGAATTGTTAAAAGCTGATGTAAAACCATGATTTGAGAGTTTTTAGGTGCTACTGCTCTATAGATGTGAAGTTCCATACAGTTTTTATATTTTCAGAGTTCTGAATTAGCCCAGGAGAATTAGCTTTATAGGATTGGAAATGAGCTAATGAGCCAAAAGGTAATTAGAAGACAACCAGCAACTACCTCTTTAACACAACCAGGTGTTAACGGTGTGCTGAATAAAACTCATAGACAGCAGTAACTTGGATGGATCACTAGGGGTCAAAAAAGAGCCAGACTTGCCTCTATGCCAGATTATCATCTCTGAACTAGAATGGATGAACAGTCCCCAGGTTACTGATATACAAATAATGTATAAATAAGTTATATATATATAGTATAAAAAATATATATATATAGGTCCTTCTCAAAAAATTTGCATATTGTGATAAAGTTCATTATTTTCTGCAATGTACTGATAAACATTAGAGTTCC
>JBBIGC010000013.1:2821850-2831854 GCA_037576955.1 Lepidarchus adonis | reverse complement strand
TTCTCTTTCTTTCTTTCTTTCTTTCTTTCTTTCTTTCTTTCTTTCTTTCTTTCTTTCTTTCTTTCTTTCTTTCTCTCATAATTTCCTCTCTCTTTCTCTTTCATGCCCTCTTCTCCCTTTTCTTCTCTTTCTTCCTCTCTGCTCCTTTCTGTTGTGGTCTTTCTTTCTTTCTTTACCCCCCCCCCACCACACACACTTTCTTTACTTTTTATCTCTCTTTATCTTCTCTTTCTTCTTTTTCTTTCTGTTATTGTCACTCTTGCACACACTCTTTTTTCTTCTTCACAATCTTTTCATAAATGTCTTCCTTCTCTCTTTCTCTCACTCCATTTCTCACTCTTTCTTTCTTATCTCTCTCTTACTTCTGTGTCTTTCTAATTCTTTTCTCCCTTTTCTCTGTCTTGGTTTGTCTGTCTGTGTGCCCCCCTCCCTTGGCCTCGGGGTCTCAGGATCTCGTCCAGCAGTCTTGCTTGTACGCTGCGAGTCCTGACTGTCTGTCAAACAAATCCACGCTGGCCTTTTTCTCCAGCACTTTCATTTGTATGCACAGGCCCACGAGCTTGGCAGGGACTCGCACAAAGAGAAACGTGTTGATAAAACACAAAACAGCAGCAAGGCCAGTAAACATGTGTCTAACCGCAGCCAACACATTTACCTGGGAGATGCAGACTTTGTGTGTGGTGATCATTTCTCTTTTACAGGTTTAGACTTGTAATCGTTCTGATATTATTTGTTTTTAATTAATAATCAGGAGGATTTGTAAAGAATTGTGATAAACATGCATATGTGATGTGGGAAATAAAGAGTAAATTGTTAAAAAAAAAAACGTTAAAAACACACCTCACAGTCTAAAATTAAGGTACAAGTCACAGAATTTTTTTTGTTGTTGTTATCCTATGTGGCTTTGTCCATGCCCCCATAAACCAGTGTCATTAAACTGTCACAAAGAAGACACCTGGAGATTCTGTGTCAAGTGAAGTGGTGATATTTCACCTCCCGTCTGCTTGCCGCTCGATCAGCGTTGTCGGGGCAGGTGAGATCGCGTTAGCACAGATAAGATTGTTTTTTCTTTAACACTTCGCACATTGGGATGTGTGGGGTGAGTGCAGAAAACAACAGCTGTCATGCAGGCCTGGCCATCACCACCCATAATGGCTCAAACGAGAAGAAGGGCAGTGGGAGGGGATGGGTGTCTCTTGGGTTTTCTGAGAGAGATGCTATTTATAGAGTGCTGGTCCACCTGGTTGTCCAAAATTTTACAACACTTTGGATTTTTTGGGTTTGGGGGGATTTGCATTTGCATTGGTTTGAGATCAGCATTTCAGAAATGTGGACCCAGCCCCCTAACACTGCTCAGGAAATGGAGCTCTACCACCCTGCAGAGTTTAACTCCAACTCTAACACACCTGATCCTGGTAATAAAGGAAGTCTGAATACGAGAGCCAGGTGTGTAGGATCTGAACTCCTTCAAGGTGTTACATTTCCAGGCTCAAGAGTAGAAATTTCCAAGAGTATGAGGCAGAAACATTATGAATAACCCCAACTGAAATAAGAAGAAATAGGAGAGACTTTGAAACTATGTGGAGGAACCCGAGCCTCAAAAGAAATACATCTCTTAGAGCATGAGGAAGAAACACAGAGGAACCAAGCCTCAAAAATAATATGTCTCTTAGATCATGAGGAAAAACACTAAGAAGAACCAATCCTTAAAAGGAATACCTTTCTCAGAACATGAGGAAGAACCACAGAGGAACCAAGCCTCAAATGGTATACCTCTCTCAGAGTATGAGGAAGAACCACAGAGGAACCAAGCCTCAAATGGAATACCTCTCTCAGAGCATGAGGAAAAATCACAGAGGAACCAAGCCTCAAAAGAACAACTTTCTCACTGCATTAGGAAGAACCACAGAGGAATCAAGCCTCAAAATGAACACCTCTCTCAGAACATGAGCAAGAACCACAGAGGAATCAAGCCTCAAAATGAACACCTATCTCAGAACATAAGCAAGAACCACAGAGGAACCAAGCCTCAAAATGAACACTTATCTCAGAACATGAGGAACAACCACAGAGGAACCAAGCCTCTAAAGAAACAGTTTTATCAGAGCATGAGGAAGAACCACAGAGGAACCAAGCTTCAAAGCAGGGCCTGGCCTACACTGGATGGTGGCATTGTATTTCATGTGGGATACGTAGGATTAAACATGTTGATAGAAGTTTAAACATGAGATTAAACAAAAGTACTTTGATGAAGTGGAGGAAAAGATATTCTAATGCTGAATTCTGAAAGTCTATCAGAAGATTGCCAGAAAGTGATCTAGGGAACTACCGATTGTGTTAGACATACACAGGATGTTGAATATGAAAACATTGGTAAGAAGTTCAGTATGAACTTTCAGAAGCAGGTTTGGAGGAAATTTCGAAATTGGCCGTCAGGAAGGAAATCAGATTATAACAGGAGAGTCTTGCAGAAAATCTCAAATGTAACCAACTACAGTCAAACCTCGTTGGCTAGCTATCGTAACGGGTGTATCGTGATGTAAATACATCGCAGGAAACCTGTCCTGTAGACTTTCATGGGTTGGCGAGATAATGGGGGGCGAGCTAAAGGGGGTTGACTGTATATGTGTGGAAAATTAACTTTAGTTGTACCAAATCCATACTGTGGGTTGCACTGAGTCTAAAGAGATTGCCAGAGGTGAGTAACAATGTACATTTACTTGAGTATTGTACTTAGGTACAGTTTTGCGTATCTGTACTTTACTTAAGTAGTCTTTTTTAGGAAACTTTTACCTTTCACAAAAGACAAAACCGTACATTTTATGATTTTAAGATTCTCGTTACTTGCATTCAGTTCTGAAAGTGGGTGTTGTTTTCTCTCTTTTCTAAACCGTGATTGTTTTTTTAGCAGATGACAGATGATCAGAACTCAGCAGTAGTGTTACATCACACTTGTTCGCTGTAACACTTCAACGCCAAACATGGATGGACGGAGACGGCGACTCTTCATACTCGCACCCATGACCATATTTCGTTGTTCAATGTTTAAGTTTATGGAATGAATAAAAAATTATATTGTTCTAAATGTGTGCCATTTTGCCTAAAACAACTTTTAGTACAGCAAACTCGCTGCCTAATCTATGGAAGCATATTGAGGTATGTTAATGGTTTATTAACTACAACTGAAAGTTAACAGTGATATTGTGCAAGCTTTTAGATATGAATAATAAGTAATATTACAGTTACTGTTTGCAGTGTGAGCAGTGAAATCACTTTCTGTGGATTTGCTTGCCCAGTCTGTAGTGCTATAGTGCTGCTGAATGAAACGTTGTCATGGCTATATTGTCATGGCTATGGAAACAAATCCCCGCATATAGGGAAAAAGCAAACGATCCAGTATGACATAGCGTAGCTTCATTAATATTAATGAAAATGAAGAAAGAGAAGATAAAGAGAGAAAAGAGGAAAGAGAGAGAGGAAATGGTGAAACAAAGAAAGAAAGAGAAAGAAAGAAAGAAAGAAAGAAAGAAAGAAAGAAAGAAAGAAAGAAAGGGCAAGATGTGGAGATAGAGATAAAGTGAGAGAAGGCAAGACAAGGAATTTATGAATTAATGTTCATTAGTATTTTTTTATGTACAAATACTTTTACAATTGTATCATGTGAGACAGACCTTTCACAGCTTCACTGTGTAGTAGCCTTTACTATTTTAATGACCAAATGTTTTTGTGTTGACATGACCGAACCCGAGTAACCATTGTGAAATATTTGTCCGAACCCGACCCGACCCGTTGGGTAGCCATGCTCTATCCCAGTCCATTGCTAGGCTTGTCTACTAACTTTAACACTTAATGATCACATGTAAAATGGAGCTACTCCAACACAAATAACGTTTACTGAAGTCGGTATTGTAAGTGTTGTGGCAATAAATCAATCAGTAAAAGATAAACTTTTCATACTTAAGTATTTTTGGAAGAAAAGTACTTTAACTTACGTGAAATTTGACTTTTTGACTTTCACTTGTATTGGAACAACATTTGACTAGCGGTATCTGTACTTTCACTTAAGTAATGAAGTTAAGTACTTTGTCCATCTCAGTGCCTTTAAAGCTCGACGTATTGAAAAGTGTCCTGACGGTTGGAACTCTTCCTGATTGGGCCTTTCATTGAGCTCTAATTTAATGGATGTAATTCAGTGTTAGTAAATGGAGCTCTGTGGGGCATTTGACGTAAAGCTGTTGACTCTACAGCATCTGTGTGACTGCTTGTCTTTGTGTGAGGGAAGCTTTACCCATGTGTAAATTCTGAAATGCTTCATTAACAGAGGCTCTGATAAGCGGTTAATTAACTCCAGCTGGTTTGCGGTTTCTCTTTTTGGATGGGTGTGGTTTGCCATGGCGTATTAAGTCTCTGCATTTTAGCTGCCACTAAAAGATGCTAGCTACCCAACGGTCAGAGAACTTGACTTGACCATGGCTCCAGGGGTTGCAGGGTAGTGATCCCCAGATGGTGGCGGCTATTCATTTAGTGCCCTTGAGCAAGACACTTAACCTCAAGCTGTTCTCACAGTTGGTTAATGGAGGTAGCCCCGGGCTCATGTAAAACAACAAGTGTTAAATGAACTCCTGCTGAGTAAAACACAACTAAGTTGGGACTCTTTAGTGGTAGATTTAACTCTCCTGGAGTTGATTTCACATTATTGATTTTACTGTGTGAGGGAGGGAAGGATGGGGAGGCAGACAGAGCCCTGGAGGTGGAGGCGGGGGAGGGGATTGGTAGAGCAAGCGAGCAAGAGGGATAGCTTCATTCCATTTTCTGCACAGGCTAAAGGAAAAGCGAATATCTGTGGCCTTCTTTTCTGATCCTCCCCAAAGCCTCTGCCGCTTTAATATCCAGAGGATTGCTTCATGGCAGTCGTGGCGGGTGAACTGGACAAGGGTCAACCCCAGTTCAAGCTAGAACAAAGCCAAACTCCGGCAACTATATGCAGCTAGTGTGTTATCTGATTGTTCCCAACCTAACGTGAATGCGTAGTACTGGCAGATATCTACACTTTCGTTGAGGAGTCAGCCTTGGCCAACGTTTAAAAAAAAAAAACGGTTGTGTGGGATGGCTTGAGTGTGATTAGTCATTTAAATGCAAGAATACAACAACTGTGTTCACAGTAATTAGCATGTGGCTATTAGCGCATATTCTAGCAATCTGGTATAAAGTGCTGTGTCATTGTCCATTATTAAAATTCCACTAAAGAATTAAAGACAACGAACGACAGTTGGCTACTTAAGGGTATAATTAAGCAATTAAGCAATTTCATCTGGGATAGTTTTTCTGATTCTGATTCTGATTTTAATTACCCTTCATTTAGCATTTAGCATTTAGCACAGTTAGCGCTGAATACTGGCCCTTACTTTGGTCTGAAAGTGATTGAAGACCTGGGATAAGCATTGTGTTGAGAACATCGCATCCAAGAATGACACAAGCGCATGGATAAGACAATAAGAAAAATGGATAGCAAGAACAAATGCCCGGAAGGCTACACAGCAGCCGAACCATTCCCATAAATTGTCATAACACCAAGGAGTATCTGTTCCATTATTAAATAAGGAAGTGAAAGGAAAAATAGGTTGGAAAGTTCAGAGTCTTTGTTCCTCCCAAGCTTCCAGCGACCCGTTCTTCGAGGGTCAGGGATTTGTAATTAAGTCCAGCAGATTTTGCTTTTTTGGCAACAGAAAGTGTGACTAGTAATGTAGTTTCAGAGGAGTATGGGAAATTTGCGAAAATAGCCCGAGGCTCATGGGCTTGAGCACAGCATGGGGCTCTGCCTAGTCGACAGAACAGGCAGAAGCCAATTTGCTGTCACCCACCTCCAGCTGTGGACACCCCTCAAATCAATGACCTGTGTTTGTATGGATGATCGCGTGTGCAGAGACCACAGGTACCTCAGCACCTTTCTGGCTATTGTCTTTATGCTGTTGACTGTACCACAGGCTCTCAGTGTTGTTGCAGCAGCATATTTCATAAGTAAATACATTATTGTATAATTACTTCGGTACTTGCATAGTTATATTTATTTATTTATTTTATATTGACGAGTTCAAGTATATGAATCATTTTTTGTGACGTGAGGAAGTGATAAAAACATGAAAAAGATGCAGAAATATGCAGCTCAGTAAAAAGACGTGCCCTAGTATAATGTTGTCATGTTCATACAGAAGAGTGTTAGGGCCACCATGAAAATATTATTTTCATATTTAATATCAGAATTCTGAATTTAATATCAGAATTCTGAATTTAAATTAATTTTAAAAAGTCTGAATTTTGAGAAAAAAAATCTGAATTCTGAGATTAAAATCAGAACTCAAATAATATTTTCATAGTGGCCCTAATCCTCTTCTGTATGTTCAATTACAATCATGAGGAAAAATAGGAATTCTTTTTCTAGTTTAGACCACACCAAACATTATAGCCGCCCAAATTCAGTACAGACACTACTTTTCCCATAATGCATCAGCATCTTTTTTGTGACGTTTAGTATGCCACTTGGTCAAAGAAAAAGTCCTTTTTCTTGAGTGGTTGTGTTAGCGTTACACTCAGAAGAGGTGAAAACACACATACAAAAAAATCACCCCACAAAATACATCTAAACTGAGAAAGAGCTGCTGTGTGTTGACTCTACAAATAAATTCAACAAAAAACAGAAATTAAAGGCAGTTGGGCTCAACAGTGTTATCTTACCAAAGAACCAGTGGTGCATTCACATCGACAAGCAGCCAGGATCCTGATATTTACTGTTTGTTTGCCTTCTGGCTTTGTTTTATGTATTTCCTTTATGTTAAAATGAGATATTCCTATCAAGAGATGCAGGAGAGGTTCATTGTCTATGCAACAGTATAAACAGTACACAGTGTATATGGCATTTCACACGGGGTGGCCCAATGGTGTATTCATAAAGAATGTACAATAAAATATATATAATATGTAAAATATGCTAAATGAAGAGCTAATACTTAAATATAAGTCTATAAAATACTTCTAAAACTATAAAATGTCTAAACAAAGGGACAACAAGGGAAATAAGACATTTTAAAGTAAAATAAAAGGATATTTAAGACTTAGACAAGACAGACAGGTGTAAAATGAACAGGTGTAAATGAAGCATGGTGTACAGGTGTGAATGTGCAAATGGCAATAGTGCATGAACCATAAACCATGAGTCCAAACAGTTTTCCCCTCTGAAGGCAGCCATTTTGCAGCCATGTTTTGCCACTCAGTCTGACTGAGGGAGCATGTTTCAATGGGACAGTGATGCCTGTGTCTTCATTTATACGCCAACTGTTCTCAGCCCAGAGCTGGAGGATGGACGGGACATCCACACGTGCTTACCAGCATGGAAATGATCTAGCTATATGCTAATAGCAGGGCTAGCATGGAGATACAGGAGAAATGCTACTACTTCTAACTTTATTTGTAGAGCACCTTTTATACAAGAAAGAACTTAACGGCTTGTAGATTGCAAAATTACTTTTAAAGAAAAGTAAGGATTGTCATGACATACGAGACCACTGCAGAAATTAAGTTAGCAGCTTATGTAATGAAATGTAATGCTATGCTAATAGTGTTTTTACAAAGCTTTGTTACAAAATAAGTCATAGAATATCATCAAAATGTGTAAAATAATTCTAAATATAATAAGTATGCAGTTTTTGTCTCAGACAAAAGTTTCACAGTTTTTTTTTTTTTTTTTTTTTTTACAAATAAGAGCATAATTAAAACAGTGAGAAGTGCTGGGAGACTTAGATATGGTGTATTGACTGTCTCAGTATCCACATCAGTATTTTCACACATAAAAGAGCCTTTAATTGCAACTGGTTGGACAGGAACTGGTTGAAGGATGATCTTTCGTCCCATAGAACATGACTGTACACAACACTTTCAATTACATTACAATCAAGTATGACGTTTTTGTCCAATGTCTTATTTTCTACTTTCTACACGTTATTGATTTCTCGTTAAGAATCTGCATTTCTTTGTTTTTAATGAGATATGATCTAAAAAGGCCTAGAAGGATGAAGAACATAGGCTATGGAACCTTCATGCATTCCAAACCTGAAGCAGATTAATGAGTGTGGCTGTTTGTTTTGAGCGCTCGCCGTCAGGGTCGTGAGACACTGGTTAATTGTGTGCTGAGTGGAGCGTGTGTATGCTTGCGTGTATTTGTATTCAGTGGACAGTCGCAAGTTGTGAGGTGCTGAATGCTGTGTTTTCTTGTAAGATTAACCCAGCATGACGTCCCTTTCAAAGGTCTCCCGCTCTGATGGAAAACAGGACGGCCATTCTTTTCCATTCATGCACACTTTGTTTCTTACAAAAAAGCTCCCGCTTCTCCCCAGTGAAGTTGCGGCCTCAGATATACTGGGTTTGAGGAGGCAGGAGAAGGCCAAAAAAATCTATGTAAAAACTAAATCGGCATCCCTGGATTTTTTTTCTCCCAGAAGACTATGGCAATTACAATTTTTTTGGTAAACACATGTTTATTTCCTTTATGTGCATTGGATCAACAGAAAAAAAGTCACATTTTCACAAAAAAATTTAAAAACTGGGAAGCACAAAATTATTATCATGCTCAACTTAATATTTGGTTGTTCAACCTTCTGAAAAAAAAAACTGAAACCAATCACTTCCTAGAACCATCAACAAGCTTGTTACACCTCTCAACTGGAATTGTCAACCGCTCTTCTTTTGCAAAAGAAGATTTGAAGGTGCCTCCTCCCAACAGCAATTTTGAGATCTCTCTATAAGTGTCCAATCAGATTTAGATCTGGACTCATTGCTGGTCAGATCTCTCCAGCGCTATTAATTTAACCATTTCTGGCTTTTAGAGGTAAGTTTGGGGTCATTGTCCTGCTGGAACACCCATGACCTCTGATACAGACACACATTTCTGTTACTGGGTCCTACATTATGCCCCAAAATCTTTTGGTAGTCTTCATATTTCATGATGACTTGCACACATTCAACATCTCCAAAACATAAATGAACCTCCACCATGTTTGAATGAATGTCCTTGTAGGCCTCATTCCGTTTTCTGTAAACAGTAGAATGATGTGCTTTACCAAAAAGCTCTACCTTGGTCTCAACTGTTCACAGGATGTTCTCCCAGAAGGATTTTGGTTCCCTCAAGCACATTTAGGCAAACTCTGGATTTTTTCTGCTTCTGTGTCAACAGTGGGGTCCTCCTGGGTCTCCTGCCATAACATTTCATTTAGTTCAGATGTCGATGGATAGGTCGAACTGACACTGTTGCACCCTGAGCCTTCAGAACATCTTGAATTTGTTTAGAAGTTTATTGGGGCTGTTTATCCATCATTCTGATTGTCCTGTGTTGTAGTCTTTTATCAATTGTTCTCTTCCGTCCACTTCCAGGGAGATTAGACACAGAGCCGTGTGTTGTAAACTTCTTGATTATGTTGCGCGCAGTGGACAAAGGAACATGAAGATCTCTGTTGATGGAAAACAGAAAGGTTGAGTCAACTTTTCTCCATTTTAACTAGTTTTAGGTGTGATTGTTATATTGCCACCACCTGTTTCTTGGTGCATGTGAGTTTAAACGAGCATCATATGCTTAAAATATAACAATTAACCCACAGTTTGAAAAGGTACCAATAATTTTGTCTGTCCCAGTTTTTTGTGAGATTATGTCAAATTAGTTTTTTTTCTCTGTTTTTTTTGTGTTGATCCAATGCACATAAAGGAAATAAACATGTGTATACCAAAACATTTGGAATTGCAATAGTTTTCTGCTAAAAATGGAGCATTTTCTGGAAAAATACCAGGGCCATGACTGTGTGTATGTGTTTTACATGTGTGTTTTATTCATATTATATTACATATTAAGTATGTAAGTCTTACATTAAAATAGTCTTACACACACACACACACACACACACACACACACACCCACACACAAACACCCACACACACACACACACACACACAACACATATATA
>JBBIGC010000013.1:2795849-2817662 GCA_037576955.1 Lepidarchus adonis | reverse complement strand
TCTATCTATCTGTCTGTCTGTCTGTCTGTCTGTCTGTCTGTCTGTCTGTCTGTCTGTCTGTCTGTCTGTCTGTCTACAGTGGTGTAAAAATGTCCTGATTTATTTTTACACTTAAATGTTTCAGATCATAAAACTAATTTAAATATAAGTCAAAGACAACACAAGTAAACACAAAATGAGGATTTTATTATTAAAGGAGAAAAAAAATTATTGTGTTACAAAGTGAACCATTAAACATTAAACAAACCCCATTAAAACATTACAATGATTCATCAATTTAATATCTCTAGCTACACCTGATTACTGCCAACCTGTTCTCAATCAACAGATCACTTAAATAAGATCTGCCTGACAAAGTGATCCTCAAAAGCTAGACATCATGCTGAGATCCAAAGGAATTCGGGATCAAATGAGTAAGAAAGTAATTGAGATCTATCAGTCTGGAAAATGTTATAAAGCCATTTCTAAAGCTTTGGAACTCCAGTGAACCACAGTGAGAACCATTATTCACAAATGGTGAAAACATCAAAATTACCCAAAGAGCACAGTGACAACTCATCCAAGAGTCACAAAAGACCCCATAACAACATCCAAAGAACTTCAGGCCTCACTTGCCTCACTTAAGGTCAGTGATCATGACTCCACCATAAGAAAGACACTGGGCAACAATGACAGAGTGCAAAGATGAAAACCACTGCTGAGTAAAAAGAACATTAAGGCTCGTCTCAATTTTGATAGAAAACATCTTGATGATCCCCAAGACTTTTGGGAAAATATCCTGTGAACTGACGAGACAAACGTTGAACATTTTGAAAAGTGTGTGTCCCATTAAATCTGGCATAGAAGTAACACTGCATGTCAGAAAAGAACATCATTTACATTTACATTTATTCATTTGGCTGACGCTTTTATCCAAAGCGACTTCCAGGTTCAGGAAACAATCAAGCATAAATTCAGAACATCATGCCAACAGTAAAACATGGTGGTGGTAGTGTGATGGTCTGGGGCTGTTTTGCTGCTTCAGGGCCTGGAAGACTTGCTGTGATAAATGGAACCATGAATTCTGCTATCCACCAAAAACTCCTGAAGGAGAATGTCCGACCATCTGTTCGTTACCTCACCCTGAAACGAACGGTTCTGCAGTAGGACAATGATCCAAAACACACCAGCAAGTCCACCTCTGATTGGCTGAAGACTTTGAAGTGACCTAGTAAAAGTTCTGACCTGAATCCTATTGAGATGCTGTGACATGATCTTTAAAAGGAGGTTCATGTTTGAAAACCCTCCAATGAGGCTGAACTACAACAATTCTGCAAAGATGAGTTTGGGCCAAAATTCCTCCACAAAGACAAAGCAAAAGAGAGAGACAAAGTAAAAGAGAGAGTGATAAGGATCAAGAGCGAGATTGGAGAATTTTCCCATAGAGAGAGAAACAGAAAACAAGAGAGAGAGAGATTCAAAGCGAGAGAGAGAGAGCGAGAGAGAGAGAGAGAGATTCAAAGCAAGAGAGAGAAAGAGAGAGAAGGTGGAGAATGATCTCATAGAGAGAGAAATAGAAAGAAAGAGAGAGCAAAAGAAACGAAAGAGAGAGCGAGAGCAATTCAAGGAGATGGAGAATTTTCTCAGAGGGGGAGTAAAAGAAAGAGAGAGAGAGACAAAGTAAGCGAGAGAGCGATTCAATGTGAGTGAGAGAAAGAAAAGAGAGAGAGAGAGAGAGAGAGAGTGGAGCATGATCTCATAGAGAGAGAAATAGAAAGAAATAGAACGAAAGAGAGCAAAAGAGGAAGAGCGAGCGAGAGCAATTCAAGGCGAGAGAGAGAGAGATGGAGAATTTTCTCAGAGAGAGAGAGAGACAAAGTGAGCGAGAGAGCGATTCAATGTGAGAGTGAGGGAGAGAGAAAAAAGAGAGAGTGGAGGCTTTTCTCATGAAATACAGCTAAAAAGAAACGGAGCGAAGCAGAAGGGCCCAACCAAAGCATATTCTCCTGTCATTGATATTACGGTCACATTATTACTGTTATTATCTAATTATTACATTACTTTCTTTTTTCTCCTGGTTGTTGCTGTCGAGTCATTACTTTTCCCTATTGTGGCTCGGCTCACGGCTCGCGCGCCGCTCTCATGCCGGGACCTTTTGGAAATGGGCTCAGTAATAAGAAGCACCCGTCGTGCCTGACACTGAATTGAATCTGTGAAATTGAGAGCAGACGAGGGTGAGAGATGAGAGCTAATCTAGCCCAGTCTCTCTCTCTCTCTCTCTCTCTCTCTCTCGCTGAAGGCAGAATGGTGGTAGAGGTTGGGGGGTGGGTGGTCGAGACCTTCTCCACTTCCACAGTTAACAAGGCTCCTCCACTGTGCGAGTGGGTGAAATGTTAATCTAAGTTAGACACCCCACCCACTCAGCTCGGCCCATCGGGTACACATTAAAGACTAAACCGGACGACGTTGACTGACAGACAGGATTCTTCTCAGGAACACACACTCTTACCTTTACCTTGTCACCGTGAAAACATTTCAATATGGTGTCACCCATACGTCTTTAAAAACTCCTAATGATCATATGCCTTCCTGTTGTGCTTCTTTCCTTACACACATCAAAGGCGAGACCTTGCTTCTGAAGCTTTCACAGTGTATGTGCGTGTGTGAGAGATTCAGTTTCTATACTCACTAAC
This sequence comes from Lepidarchus adonis, assembly GCA_037576955.1. Lineage (NCBI taxonomy): Eukaryota > Metazoa > Chordata > Actinopteri > Characiformes > Lepidarchidae > Lepidarchus > Lepidarchus adonis. The sequence goes on along the minus strand of JBBIGC010000013.1, from coordinate 2,814,990 downwards.
CCCTAGAAATTAAAAACTAGAACAATCCCACTTTGTTTTCATAAATAACTTCTTTAGTTTAGATCAGGTTGCCCAGATTCATGTCTGCGTTGATTATTTAGTCAACGTTTTCGATACCGTATAATTTAAATCCGATGAATTTTCAATCTGAATTTTTTTTAATCCGAACATTTTATTATTAAAGGTCAAATAATCATTGTCGGTCCACAGTAAAACAAAGTAAGATTAATGGTGGAATGAGCACACATCGATTTTCACGGTCAGATCAATACTTCGGATTATGCGCTATTTTGATCGATGCATTGATACAGATTGATTCCTCGTTACAGCCCTAGTGTTCAGCACATTCTGGTAACACACCTGGTTCAGCTCACTTGTCAATTGCCAGATTAATGGATGTGTTTGAGGAGGGAACTCTAAACTAAACTGTGCCACCCTCCCAGGATTGGATTTCAGCACCAGCTCTTTAGATACTATGGTTTTAACGTAAAATGTTACGATAAAATTGTTGCCATATGGCCACAGTATGAGACGATGGAGCTACAATGGGTAATGAACCCATGGCCATTAGACATCGCCATTGGCGTCACTTTTTTACTTTCCCATTAAATTTGTAGATAATTATTCTTATTATTGTCATTAAACATTTATGCTGATATTGCCATTGACAATGATGCATGCATCACTGAGGATGATGGATGTGACTGTGTCCTGTGGCTGTATTCTAGTTTACTCCCACTATGTGCAATGCATTGTTGCATGCTGTTGCAATATGGCAAAAAAAAATGCAATGGTAAAAATAGATATACAGTATGTCTGTAACCATGCAATTTTAAATCATTAAAAATATATTTATATACTTATACTGTAAAGTACATCAATGCAAAAAATAATTTTACATGATTTAAAAAAAATCTGTACATTATGCAATGTCCGTGCAATCAAAAGGAAAGCCAGTGTTTACAAATGGGATAACAAAACAAAAAATTAGAATTTGTAATATAAAAATGAAATGTTTATGAAATGTTAACGAATCAACTGTAACCATCTATACTATAGTATTTGCCAATACACCTTTTTTTGAAGGTAAGGCAGCCAACCCCAAAGGGAAATTCAGTTGTTCCAGAGCAGCACTGTGTTTGGTACAATGTAAGAGTGCAGTTTTCTATTACAGTCAAACCCTGTTAGCTTATTCCAATTGGTCCGGGCCCTAAATGTGGCGAGAGGCGAGGGTGGTGAGCTATCGTAACAGATCACAGGGGTCGTGGTTATGGCACTGGCTCCCTTTTTTGTGATGTCTGTCTGTCATATATGGTAGTCAAATGTAGTTGAAGGCCTACTGTAAATGCTTTACGGTAATACTGGACTCCTCATGTTGCAGCACGATGCTAGCTTTTGCTAGCTGTTAATAAAGCCTCCGCAGCATCATAACATCACAAACAGCTGTGGTTGCAACAGCAGTATCATTAGCAGCAGTAGCATTAGCAGCTAAACAGTGCTAAAACAGAGTTTGGCGAGCTGTAGATGGAGAAATGCATACGCCAGACACGTTGCGTGTTGTGGTGAGAGATGAGGTTGGTGGCTTAAAAAGTTAAATAATATAGAAGGAAATCTATGGCAAAGGCTAGGTTGGCAAGATAACGGGGGCGAGCTCATGGGGTTTGACTGTATGTGCAATCTCAAGAAGGCAAAAAAACGTTGAGGAAAATGTAAAAACAAAGAAACATTTATACTAACGTAAACATTTTTATCGATCTACTCTTTTATGAGCATTTAAAACCTAAGCAAGCAAGTTTGTTTGGTGGGCTTCGATTTATTTCCTACAAATATAGCAAAATGGAAATGTTTTCACAAAAAATATTTGAAAAGGCAGATATTGATCTGATGTGTGTTTAAAATCAAACCAAGGGAATCACACACCCTCCAGATATTTTTTGTTACATTTAATATGGTCTTTATACATTCAAAAAAAAACTTTTTTCCAAAATGTAAAACTTGTATTGATCTGCTCATGTGCAAGTCGAAAGTCAAACCAAAGGGGAGAAAAACACAACTTCCAGGCAATTTTTGGTTAATAAGTCTGAGCTGCCAGCGGCTCGTGTGTGTTTGATGCTGCAACCGAAGTGTGTTGGAAAGTCAAATGAGGAGTGTAGCCGAGCCCCCCGCTCAGAGACGCAGGCTTTCGCCGAGCTGCGGCTGAGTGTGACGGAGCAGGTATGGGTGATTAATGGCAGTCAGAGGAGAGCAGACTCCCTTAAAGACATTTAGCCACACTGCTGGGGTAAAGTGACAGCCCCCCGTCCGTCATGACTAATGACATCCCCTCTAAAGCAGCAGCAATATTGCCCTAACTGTGACAGACTGATGAGGGTCCTCATGAAACCTGATTTTAGCCCTCATTTACATAAGCATGCCTTCCGGATGTGTAATTACGTGTATGTGTGTTGTGTGTGTACAAAGAGTGAGTCGTCTACAGGAGACCCGGACTAGTCGTGTCAGGCATTGAGGAAGCGTCGGTTGGAATTACGGAAGGGCTTGTGTGATAAAATGCTAATTACGCAATTGTAATATCTTTTTAAATGATTTGCATGTGTTGCCTTAAGACATGCACTGTATATTAGGGCTACATTTGGTGTGAGCTACTGCATCATCATTTTCACAACAGAGGAGAAGTATTCCTACTCGACGTTCCTACTAAATACGACTGTGCAGGAGAGGGAGGGATGTATTTCTGCGATTCTAACAAAGCTTCAACTTCCCCGAGAGTTACAACGATTCGAAACCCCTCATGGGCCGAGTTCAGAGCCATTTAGCTGAGACGACCAATCATCCGCACATCTCCACAAGAGCAGGTGGTGTACACTAGAGCATGGCTACCCGGCCCGAACCTGACGGGACCCAACGGGTCGGGTTTGGACAAATATTTCACAATGGTTACTCGGGTTCGGTCACATCAGCACAAAAACTTTTGATCATTAAAATAGTAAAGGCTACTACACAGTGAAGCTCCAAAAAATCTGTCTCACATGATGCAATTGTAAAAGTATTTGTTAATAAAAATGTATAATTCTTTTTATTGTTAATTAAAAGTAACAAAACGCTGGATCGTTTGCTTTTTCCCTGTACATTGGGATTTGTTTGTGTAGCCACGACAACGTAGCCATGACAATGCTTCATTCAGTAGCCGAAGCCGAAGCATCATGGGAAACGTACGAAAGAAATCGGGAATTATCGGGAGAATTCAAAACAACAGGATATGAAGGAAAGTTTACTTGTTAGTTTGTTTAAAGAGAGAATCATTGTAATCGCTTAGCAGCGGCCGGTTCAGTTGAACATTAATATTCCAGTTGAGTTCGGGTCGGGTTCGGACAGAAACATATAAATGCAGGTCGGGTTGGGGTAGGGCTCGGTCACTGCTCTGTTGGGTTTGGGTTGTGTTCAGAATAAAAGGGCCCGAACAGCAGTCTAGTGTACACTACAGGTCAAAAGATTAGCGGCGATGCTAACTTTGTTGAAAATAAGACAGGAAGTCTGGGGGACTTGACACTCAAGAGCGAAATCTTAGAGGGGGACTGTGGGTAGATCTCAGAGACCGACGAGAAACATGAAGTGGTCAAAATGAACGGTTGTTTGAGGTAAATGTTTGGCTTGTCAACTCCAGTGACAGTCCCCACCATTGACAAACCCACCTGGTTGACATTTACATTTACAGCAATTGGTGGATGCTCTTATCCAGAGCGACGTATAGGAGGGTTTGTTGTGTACAGAGAAATTCTGTCCCTCACGTCAGTAAACCTAAGCTTAAGTTAAGAGCTGCTAGTCCAATACAATCATACCAGAGAAGCTAGTCTTTCTTGTACATTTTAAATAATACTGCTAGTTGTAGGAAATGTGTTATTCTGGGACCAAGGTGATTTTTGAAGAGGTGGATGGTTTGATGTGAAATGTCTGTTGTAAAAATGCATTTGAATTGTTCAGGGTGGTTAAAAGTTTTTGCTTCCTGAACAATGTTAGGTTTTCCTTTTATATTTTTAGCTGCTGAAAACAAAAATCACATTCAGAATCACCCATTACATACCATTTTCTTGAAGTTTTTGTCTTTTGTCTTTTTTTTCTTAAACTTCTGTCCAAAATGTTTCGTTTTTTCGGACGTAGAGCGTACACCCTACTTTTAATTAACATTAAAAAGTATTGTATTTTTTTATTAACAAATACTTTTACAATTGCATCATGTGAGACAGACCATTTGGAGCTTCACTGTGTAGTAGCCTTTACTATTTTAATGATCAATAGTTTTTGTGCTGACATGACCGAACCCGAATCCAACCCGAACCCGAGTAACCATTGTGAAATATTTGTCCGAGCCTGACCCGATGTTTGGGTCGGGTAGCCATGCTCTAATCTGTATATCTGTTGTTTTTGTAGTATCTCCATTGTGTCATTGTTAATAAGTTACGTTTTGTGCTTAAGTAAACCTTTCATAAATGTTCAGCTCATCCGCAACCCTCAAAACGTCACAGATACATCGTTTGTCGATAATTTTAGGCCTAAAATTTAATTTGTGGTGCATACAGAACATTATAAGGCAAACTAGCCTTCTCCACTCATACACTTTTTATTGTCAACATTATATATAAAAAAACGTATGTGATACACATAGGTTTGCAGGTTGATGTGGATAATGGCCTGAGTTCTATACATCATGACCCCTGGTTCCCATTACTGTCACTGTACAAAAACCCTAAAAAATCACTTAGATTTTTAAAAAATGGTGGAATTCCTCTTTAATGGTTTTCAACTAGCTATTCATACTTAAATTCTACATTCCTGTTTTTATTGCATTGCTAATCATATCCAGCTGATTCCTCATTCATTGGCTTCTGAAGGCTTGAAGAGCTGAATGAGACTGTTATCAGCAAAAAATGTGAAGGTTTTCCCATAGAATATACACTAACTCTTTTTAAAACTAGACAGCAAACATTCTTGGTTGCTGGTTGCTGGCAGACTGACTTCCTTGTAAAATATGTTTTAAATTTGGTCAAATTTGCAGTTTACTGGCTCGAAATCCTTGCTGTTTTTTAAGCGGGTCTTGCAGAACTGCCAACTCTTTATGACTATTTCCTCGCTCATCCTTCTACTCAGATGAGTCTACGCTAGCATGTATCCAGTAGCAGAGACGGAACCAGCGCCGGCCAACTCTTGCGCGATGCTGGCTGGCCGAGGGGTCTGGGTCCATACAAACCCAATTAAGAATCAATTTGAGCCAGTGTCAGACAGTCTGGCGCCTGCTGAGGGGTGAATGCTTTTGATGTGAAACATTTTATTGTTGTCTCGGATGGGCCTGCGTTGTTGGAGCGCTCTGGCGCGGGCCTAAAGTACCTGTCACGAGCCATTTCGACGTTAACACTTACGCATTATAGGGCAGGGCGGGCCGGCACATGGCACACATATGAAGGGCAGGGTGGAAACACGTCGAGACAGGATGGAGATATGAAATAATAATTGCCCCTCTGCTCACAAACACACAGACCAACTCCAGTCGCAGTGACCTCACCATAATTGTGAAGTCAGACACAATGAAGCTCGGATATAGCGACGCACGCTAATGGCATATTTATAAAACAATTTATAAACTGCATCGACATCCTGTAAATCTTATTAGACGTCCGCATCTCGCCACCGCATGTGAATGGAGTTGCAGTGAAAGGCTGAAGTGATGAGGTCATGTTAAATATGAGGACGAGAATTATCGTCCCTCTCACCAGTGAAACACCATCTCCCCGTGTTAATGTTTTTTTCCGTGACTGTGGACATTAGTGAAGCATAGTTTTGGGGACAGCTGCTATTGTAAAATCCAATGTGGAACTCATCTGTTTACCGGCTCTCACTCCAGTCCCATTTGCTGACCAGTATATGTGGACAACCCCCATTAAAATGCCCAGCATAGATACCATATACTGTCTGCATTTTGTCACGCCTGTCTCCAAGGGGCCTCAGCTATGGAGCTTTGACGTGATATGTCACATCTTGCCTTGGATTTTCCTTAATCTGTTACATCCTGGATTGTTTACGTTTGCTGGCAGAAGTAAGTATTGCCCAAGGAGTATTGTCCAAGGAGTATTGTCCAAGGTGTATTGCCCAAGGAGTATTGCCCAAGGAGTATTGTCCAAAGAGCATTGTCCAAGGAGTATTGCCCAATAAGTATTGCCCCAGGAGTATTGCCCAATGATTATTGTCCAAGGAGTATTGCCCAAGGAGTATTTTCCAAGGAATATTGCCCAAGGAATTTTGCCCAATGAGTATTGCCCAATGAGTATTGCCCAAGGAGTATTACCCAATGATTATTGTCCAAGGAGTATTGCCCAATGAGTATTGCCCAATGAGTATTGCCCAAGGAGTATTGTCCAAGGAATATTGCCCAAGGAGTATTGCCCAAGGAGTATTGCCCAAGGAATATTGCCCAAGGAGTTTTGCCCAAGGAGTATTGCCCAAGGAATATTGCCCAAGGAGTATTGTCCAAGGAGTATTGTCCAAGGAGTATTACCCAAGGAGTATTACCCAAGGATTATTGTCCAATGAGTATTGCGCAAGGACTTTTGCCCAAAGATTGTTACCCAAGGACTATTGCCCAAGCTTTCTTTGCAATTAAACCAATTTCTTTACTTCTTGACTTGAGGTGGTCAAATACAATCTGCGAGTCAGATTTTGTATGTTTACCAGATAGGGGCAAAACTTGGTGACGTGCACCAAGAATGGTTGTGCAGATGTTTCACAAGAGCACTAGCGATTTATTAAAACTACAAGAAGATGTGACGTTGGAAGACCTGCAGAGTTGGGTGGTTGGTTGGCCTAATGGTTAGGACTACAGTATATCCCTGGAATCTGAAGGTTGCAGGTTCACGTCCCAGCTCAGGTATGATTCCCACTACACTGCTGACAGCCCAGGGAGCAGGATTGACCCAGGACCCAGGATTGACTGACTTTGTACACTGTTATAGTAGGATGAACTGGTCAGCAGACATATTAAATAAAAGGTCAACTGCTGCTGCTATTAATACTCGGAGAGGGGCTTCGGGTTCAAATATTTATTGTAGTCACTGTAAAACTACAACACCCACAGTAACTTTGTGTACCAAAATATCTGTTGATGGTTTCAACTGTCTAAGTTTAAGCTATAGTATGTAATGCTACATGTTCTAGCATCAACATGAAGGCCTCAGGAAATCTGAAATCTGGTCAAACACAATTACATGTCTAGAAATCTGATTTGAGTCCGATCTAAAAGCACATAAGTATGTGCATTTGTTTGGAAAAAGTCCAATTTTATGTGACTTTTTGCTGCCCAGACTGCTGTCCATGAGCTCCTCTTTGGCATCAGACCTACCTTCCCTACCCACATGCATCAGTGAATCTTGGGCACCCAAGACCCTCTTGCCAGTTCATTGGCACTAACTACTGCCCACCAGGAACACTCCACAAGACCTGCTGTTCTGGAGATGCTCTAACCATAACTTCTCAAACACCTCAACTTGAAGAACTGACTGTTCACTTACAAACCCCAACCTCTTGAAACGTTGCCATTATGATGAAATAACAAGATTCTCAGTGTTCTTCACGTTCACCTGGCGATGGTGTCAATCTTAGGGCTGATGGTTGTATGGAACTGAACCTCCACACTACACTACACCATCAGGATCAATATGAGGCTACTTCCCATCACAACTGACCTTCACATTTCATTTCATCTAACTGGCTTACTCATAGTTTGTCACAAAGTTAGAATTGATTAGATTCTCTTTTTCTTTTCTGAGCTCATGGTAGCAAATTTGTTGTTCATTTCAACCTGCCCAGGTTCAATGAACTGCAATAATATAGTCCAGCTGAGTAGCGTAGCATTTTTAACTGGAAATTCGATATTATGTAGCCACTCTACCGACTAAAGGGCTCTTATTGATGTAACATAGTCTGCTTGCCTGAAGGGAAAAGCCTCCATATGCAGCATGGGGGGCAGCAGTAATACCCACTATGCTACACTGCCCATTCCTACCAACTGGAGTCCAGCTCTTCTGGAATCTGGGCCATGGATGTCTGTAGACATCAACTCGCTTCAGTAGGGTCGCTTGATTTTTATGTTTGACTTGCTCGGAGCAAAGTGTCTTGGCACTGTAACAGTAACTCAAGCTAAACTGATCTGAAATCTGTTCTCTGCTCATTTAAATAATGAAATTCTCTCACGTAGCTAATATCTATCTATTCTTCTAATAATTTTAAGTCTTTTACGCCACTATTTATTCTTAATTAGTATTTTGGCTGTGTACAGAACTTTTTTTACAAATTAACCGGACTTCAGAATGTGGAAAATTGCCATCCATCTTACTTTTCCTCCTTGTTTGAGTAAATTCTTTAAAACAAATGTAATATGTGGACATTGTAATATATTGGAAGTTTCAGAGTGAGTGTTTAAACATGCATAAAGTTAATTACATTTAAGTCAGAATTGAAAAGTCATTATTGCCATTGTTATAATTGTTCATATTTCAACCCCAAGCTTAGGACATTTCATTTTCTTATTTAATAATCTCGTTCTTGATGGTTTTCATAATAGTGGGGGGATTTGCATTTGTCATGGTAATTACATTTGCATGTTTGAGCACCTCGGCAAAGTGGGCTCTCCTGAGAATCTGTGTTAAATAAAATATATTAGATACTGTTTGAAATCAGAAGTGTGAAATTAATGTTACTGTAATTGTTCAAGTTGCTTGTTTGATTGATCACGTCGAAGGTCCTATAAAAGAAACGCCTCCTGAGAGGTTTCGAGAACATAGGAGGTTGTGTAAGGGCAAGTCAGAGCAGAAAGTAAATATTACATGATCTGTGCCTATGGTCTTTGAGAAGACACAAAAGCGGTTGTCTTCTCTTTTGAAAGGAATTTCTGTTCGGATGGGAGAGATATGAGCTCCCACCCGCTGACGCACTCCGCACAATGTTAAAACACTCGTAGCTGCACAAAAGTAAAGGTCCATGAGGCTGTCTTGTTAAAACTTACGAGTGCAGCTGCTCGAAAATGAACGCTCATACCACTTCACACATAGAGACTAATGGTATGTGCATGTCAGGATTTGGCAGCTTGTATAATTTCTGACAGCCCAGTCATATTTCTGTTGCTTTATGCACACGGCTCGGTGGGTTGACTCTCGGTCTCGCCATAGGAGACGCTAAGAGAAGCTAAGTGCTAAGTGATAAAGAGTTGAGCACACAGACCGAGCGATAATGGTCCAAAGCTATTGTACGCAGTCATAACCCTCAGGGAACTAGCCAACCAGTGAAAGCGCTGCTCACCGGTGCAGAGGTGTGCACTTTCGCTGTGATTCGGTTTCCAGTCCCGCCTCCGCAGGCCAAGAGTTAGCCTTAAGGTCACTGAAAGGAAAGTATGAGCTAATAGCCTGTGCTAACGCTTGTGTGCTTTCCCGCTAGCTGTCCAAACTTATTTCCACTTACTAAATCAACAAAAGCTACATTTACCAGTGGTGTCAAAACTTTTGTATGGAATTGCTCACCACAGTTCACCACGTTGGTGATGTTCCAATGCTGGCATGTCAAACTGGATTGCTTACAGGCCACGGCACCTTGAACATAAGCATTTTCTCTGAATTCTGCTCCAGGACGAATCAAGTGTGTTTAATAAGACGATAGTCATGGGAAATAACAGGGAAAGAAAGTTAGGATCATAAGAACTTATGTGACTAGAGTAGCTTTTTTGGTCTTAAACTGCACTGCACTGAATTTGAGTGTGCATCAGCACATCAAAAGTTTAGATGACTGTATATCCATTGACATGCAGACTTGAAATAGACCACAAGGGAAAACAACGCATAAACCCTAATGCCAATGAATGTAATGTTAAATATGCTACAAACGAGGCCAGCACATTATACATTACTATGCTTAATTATTTTTGGAGATTTACATATTACACAAATATTATTGAAACCAAGTATACAGTCTTATGTAAAAGAAAAGGCACCCCTTGATAAATAACAGATTTTAGTGACTTTTTAAAAGATGTTGCAGCTAGTGGCACAGGAAACATTGCACAGGTGGAGGGAAGAATGGATTCCACTAAATACCAGCAAATACATGGGAGAAAATCCTAAGTACAAGAATTTAAATACTTTTAGCTCTAAAAAGCATGTGCAAGCTGTGAAATCCAGAGTATGTTACTAAGCACTGATTATTATTATTTTGCACAGTGCCATAATAATGTTTTTAATTTTTATTTCTATTCAATTTATGGCATAAAAAAATAACTATGCATCAATGTTTGCTGAAAATATTAGTATAAAGTATTTTTCCATGTCTTACAGAGACTGTGTTACATCTTTTCAATTACAAAATCACCCAAATCTGTTCATTATCAAGGGGTGCCCAAACCTTTGCATAAGACCATACGTGCTGTTATTTGATGAAATTTGCCAAAAATATAAATAAATAAATAAATAAATAAATAAATAAATAAATAAATAAGACAAAAATACAATTTTAAGACATCTCTTTTTCTATTTAATTTTTATTATTATTTTTAATCTTATAACATTGGTAATGATGGTGTGAAAGGACGAGCACTGCCCATTAGTTGCCAAGGGTTAAGCCAAAGATTTGTTTTAAGCGTTGCTTTAAGCATTAAATATTTTAATTTGTCCTTTTACATTAATTATATTATATTTATATTAAAGTTTTTATGCTTTTATACATTTAAGTAAAATATTAGCATCGTTATGTTAAATATAGTATTTTTCTATGGATTAGCTTGTTTATCTAAATTTCATTGCCACATTCTGTTATTGATTTTCTAAAACTTTATTTCATCGTCCCAATTAAAGACGGATAAAGCCAGATTTCGTAGGCTGTTTTTATTTCAGCACTGAAAGTGATTTGTGGTTTTCATATTGAGAGTCACAATGTCTTTTCCACAAACCCAGAAAGTTCCAACCATCTGACAGGCGACCTAGACAAGTTCTCTTTACCAGACCTGTCGTCCTGAACATTTATATTACTACGTCTATTTTACACTGGGGGGAACACATATATTATATCAGACACATTTCTTGGGAGAAACGTTGTGGATCTGGTGTTACTGATATATTGTCCTCGTGTAAAGTGGAGAAAAGTTGGTTTTGTAACTCCAACAGCATACAAATGCATAGAAAGTCTGCTTTAAAAAGCAGGAAGGAAATTCAAAGAGGTTAATGGACCGTATCACTAATGCACTGTATACTGACGTGTTCTTTTTTAAGTCAAACCAACACATAAAAAGCAGGTAAATTGAATTACGGGACTGGGGGGTGGGGTGTACTTTTGAAACCTTGAGCTTTACAGCTGCGAATGTAGTCGAAGACTTTGTTCGGCTGTGGCACACAAGGTCTTTATCAAGCACTTAACGAAGTAGAGCCCAACTCCCTTCCTTCGCACAGTGTGTGTCCGATTCGAGCGGACTTTAAATGGAAAGGCTTCTCATCAGCAGTGGTGTGTAGATGGTGATTTATGCCGCGCTTCTTGTTTCGATTCTCTCCGGGCCGAGCTTCTTTTATTTTAATGAAAACATTACTGTTGGAACCAGTCGGCGCAGCTTGTGAAGGGACATGCTCTTCGGCCTCTTTCTTTGGTAGGCCCGTGATTTACTGCGCCTACGTGTGCCCGTCTGTCCTGTACGGAGGGTCCGCCACACTCCTGATGCTAAAATTAGAGACAGACAGCTCCATAACTTCGCCTTGAGTGACAACAGATTCATTTTAGCAGTGTGCTAATGCTGCCGCTCTGCACTTTCCCAATTTAACTAAACCAGGGCTTGGGATTGGGCTTGGGATTGGGCTTGGGATTAGGTTTAAGATTGGGATTGGGCTTAAGATTGGGATTGGGATTGAGCTTGAGCTTGAGATTAAGATTGTAATTGAGATTGAGATTGGGCTTGGGCTTGGGTTTGGGTTTGGGTTTGGGTTTGGGTTTGGGATTGGGTTTGGGATTGGGTTTGGGTTTGGGTTTGGGCTTGGGCTTGGGCTTGGGCTTGGGTTTGGGCTTGGGCTTGGGCTTGGGCTTGGGCTTGGGCTTGGGCTTGGGCTTGGGCTTGGGATTGGGATTGGGTTTGGGCGTTGGGCTTGGGATTGGGATTGGGATTGGGATTGGGATTGGGCTTGGGATTGTACTTGGGCGTTGGGTTTGGGATTGGAATTGGGCTTGGGCTTGGGCTTGGGCTTGGGCTTGGGCTTGGGCTTGGGCATGGGCTTGGGCTCTGACGTACCTTCCTGAATTCATGTCAAACCCTCGCAGCTCCAGCAGCGTGTGAATGTGGGGGGGTCAGCTGAATTATCAGACACTGCAAATCTATTTTCCGCATCTCTCTCCCGCTCTGGCTCTTTTCTCTGCCTTTTTTCCCCTTCTTCTTCCTCCTCTTGCTTTTTCTCGCCTTCACTCCGCTGGGACGGCCACGAACAGCATCTGTTTCCATTTGGCCGTGTCTCTGCACAAAGACAGAGGAGAAAAAATAAAAAATAAAAAAGCCATCGCCAGACGCACAACAGACCCTTTTTTTGTACCTCCGCCCTCTTTCGCTGGCAGGCCTGCCGCACACTCTCCACGGTACAGACCCTTTCACTTCCTGCTCCGCACAATGTACAACGGGTGTAAGAAACACACACACCTTTTCAGGCCCTTCGCTCATCAAAATCCGAGCTGGTTTGTTAACGTTGTGGTGATGAGCAAGGCTTTGATGCACAATGAAGTTACAAACATCACTGATCAGGCTGTAATTCCTTTTGTGGCGCCGCCATTAAAGCAGCCAGTCATTCAATGCGACGGCCTCTGCGGTGGGACTGGATCTGAATAGGAGGAACTGCACTGGGGATTGTTGGAGCTTGGCCTTTTGTCCAGGTTTGTGAAAAGGAAGAATTCAGACGTGTGATCTCGCCCTGACACTGCGGCAGCTCTCCGCCCACTCTTCAAATGCAAAGATAAGCCATTGGAGGCAATGCATTTGCTGTGACATTTCCAGATAGCTTAGTGGCAGTGGCTTTCATTATCGTTTTAATGTAGCTTTCCTGTCACTTGAAACATCTAAGTGCCTGTGTGTTCTACAAACACTCCATAAAGGCAGGACAGAGGTCAGAAGACTACAACCCAAGAGGTCATGGGCTTGATCCATTTGTTGCTTGCTGTTCCTTCAAAATCAGGTAACCGTCTGGAAATGGTTCTTCAGGCTTTGGGCTGAAGTGTCAGGTCAGAAAACTACAACTCAAGAGATCATGGGTTTTAGCTGTTGGTTGCTTGGCATTCTGTTAACATCAGGTTCAACCATGGAAGACTCTTTCAGTAGTTCTTCAGTGTAAGTTGCTTTGGACTAAAGTGTCAAGTCAGACAACTACAACTCAAGAGGTCAAGGGTTTGACCTATTTTTTTGATTGTCATTGCTTTAACATCAGTCTAGACCATGGAAAATAGTTCTTCAGTATGAGTCAGGCTTTGGGCTAAATGATCAGTTTGGAACTCAAGAGGTCATAGGTTTGTCCTATTTGTTGGTTGATGTTCATTCAACATCAGGTGAAACCCTGGAAAACTCTTTCTACAGTTCTTCAGTGTATGTTGGGCTTTGGGGCAATGTTTCTGGTGAGAAAACTAAAACTCGAGATCATTGGTTTGAGCTATTTGTTGCTTGTTGTTCCATTTAAAACTCTTCCAACGGTTCTACAGTACAAGTCAGGCTTTGGGATAAATTATCAGGTCAGAAGGCTACAACTCAAGAGGTCATTGTTTTGATCTGTTTGTTGCTTGCTGTTCTTTCAAAATCAGGTTCCCTCCTAGAAAACTCTTCCAATGTTCTTCAGCACAATTCAGGCTTTAGGCTAAAGTATCAAGTCAGAAGGCTAAAACTCAAGAAATCATAGGTTTGATCTATATGTCGCTTGCCTTTCCTTCAACTTCAGGTTAATCCTTTGAAAACTCAGCATAAGTCAGGCTTTGGGCTGAAATATCACGTCAAAAAACTAAAGCGGTCATTGGTTTATTCTATTTGTTGCTTGCTGTTCCTTCAAAATCAGGTTCTCCTGGAAAACTCTTCCAACGGTTCTTCAAGCTTTGGGTCGGAAAACTACAACTCAAAAGTTCTACTTATTGCTTGCCAACATTCAACAGATTTTAACATTAGAAAAATCTTCTTTCAGTTCTTCAGCATAAGTCAGGCTTTGGTCTAAAGTGTCAGTTCAGAAAACTAAAGCTTAAGAGGTCGTACGTTGGGTCTACCGTTGTCCTAATGCACGTCACCTTATGCTGAAGCATCAATTTGGAAAATTACAGCTCCAAAGGTCATGAGTTTGGCCCTACCTGTTGTGCCTTTAATATATCTTGCTTTGTCCTAAAGTCTCAGCTAAATGACTAATTGCCAACTTAAGTGTGACAGTCCAGAGGCTATATGTCAGCGACTGACCCTGAATACACTTAGAATTCCTTGGCTGTCGGAACCCATGCCAAAATCATAACTAAGAGCCCCAGCCGTTCTGTTTTGAAGAGTTAATCCAACATTTTCATCTTGCTTTGGACGCAATTTCCCTTTCTAAACTCGGTTAAGACCGTTGGAGGGCTGAGGTGTATTTTCATTTCAATATCGCCCTCAAGATTAAGTGCATTATGGAATGATTCCCATCGACTTACATGGATCAATCATGGCATTGGGTAAAGCTAACTTAATTCCAGCTTCATCACCATTTTCAGGCCCTCGCGCCCTTCTGAAGGCCCGATGAGGCCGAGCTCAATGAAAAGACAATTGGGTTCAAGCTCCAGTGTGAGTTATGAGGCACCCGCTCATTTTGTTTCTCATGGAGACCAATGGAAATGTGTTTCATTACAGTCTTTTGACAGAACATCATTTTCAGGACTGGCCAGGTTCCTCGTCCTCCCTCCCAACCCCCATTACCCACACGCACAACCCCATTCTAATTCTTTTGGGGGGGATTTCCAACAAAAAGTTCTATTTCTCATTCTCCGGCTCAGGACGGCCTTTGAATGCGTCTCTTCTGAATTTAATAAGCACAACCACCAAATAATGACTCAAGACATATTCCACCACAACACTCTCGAGGAGCCTCTTATTAGCTGCATGAGGCTCTTCTGAACTTCTCAGTGAGGTTTTTCCTCATGCAGAGAACAACATATTTGAGAGAAAAGCACATGTATTGGAAAAGAGAGAACAAAGCGATGGCTGGGTGGTGGCGGTGGCGGTGGAGGTCGTAATTTCTCTTCTGAACGAAACACAAAATATTTAAAAAGCTTGAGAATCGTCTTTAAGACACTGTCACAGTTCTGACATTGAAGCTCTGAAATCATCACGTTCTCACGCACTGTTGGGCCCACATTCACAGGACGTCTTTTATTGTTTTTTATGCTCTGGTCCTAGTAGCTTTGCTTTGCTTTGCTCTTGTACAGTTTGACATTTACCCTCTTTGCTGCTCAAGCAGATGTCGGAGTTATGAAGCACCATGCGATCGCCCACAGCTCTACTTATATTATACGACCCGGTCATGAGAGCCCCTCTTCACTCTGGGCACCAATCTATATACAAGTAAAAACTAGCTGACCTTACCAAACGTACTTTCCTACATTAAAATGCTAATCTACATTCCAAAGATTTATTGCTAGAGAGAGGTTCCAAGGTTTTCAGTGAAGTACAGGTCGTTTCTCAGCCGTTTTCTGCTTTGCGCTTTAAAACGGACGAAGTAAAGTTGTGTTCCTGCATGTTAGATCTGAGATAAAGTGAAAAGGTCCTGCAAACAATTTGCTTTCATTCATTTCATATATATAGTAGAGTCAAAAAGGCTCTTTTCAGTTTAACTGGAAATGAATAGTTAGAATTTTTTTTAAACTATTCATTTTTAAAACAGAACTATTTTTTGAAACAAAAATAGATCAAATGAACAAGTATCTGAGTTATTTCTAGGTCGCAATTTAACCCGCCGAACTCACACTAAAAAACAAATGTCATTTTTTCACACTTTTTTGTGAAATTCTGTGAAATATATCATTTATAAGAATTTTAATTGAGATTTTTTACACCGTTTTCGATGTATGTGCACATGTCAATCAATTTTTCAATCAATGTTGATTCTAATTGAATTCAGAAGAAAATTTAACACAACAATACACAAAATTGATTATGAAATAAGAAATGTTAAACCAAAATCTGCTTTTACATGTCTGGTTATGAATATGACACTGGGAGAAGAAACCAATGTTACACTTGACAACTCTTAGAATGTTTCTAGAACATTCCTGTTTACTGAAACATTTGAATTGCCAAGATAAATGGTTCTTCGCTCTTGAAAATGAAAAACAGGTTGTAAACGGTTGCTTTAAAAAAGCTCTATAGCACCGTGTCACTGCTGTTCCAAGTAGAAGAGCCTTTTTGATTCTATTTTTGGTTCTATAAACTTTTTTGTACAGAGAACATGAAATAACGTGTGAGCTGATGTTTTGCCTGTTGAACCTCAAAACCTCATAGATCTTTAGCAGATGGCAATAAGTGCAGTGGAAACCGGGTAAAAGTGGTTTTATCTCTGCTAATTGACAGAATGTGGAAGTCCTGAATATTTTAGTGCAGCTATTGTTGTGTAAAAACTGCAGCAGAAAAAAGGTAATTTAACTTGTGTAGATCCCACATTAGCAGAACTCTTCTGGTGCTATACATACACATTTAAAGTGGTTCTTCAAAGAACAATATACAGCATATTCTTCATCAGCCGTAGACAAGAACCACTTAAACGTTTCAAGAACGGTTATTAATCCTTTAATAATTTAGCCAACACAATAAAACCACACAAAAAAACCCCCAAATATCGAACACATTCAGAGTGAAAAGTCAGCAATAGTGTGAAAATTGTCCCCAAATTCCCACACTGTCTCAAATCCACTGAAACACTGTACGGAATCATAATACATCAAATGAAGCGAAATCCGAGCTCCTACTAAACCCTTAAACACCAAACTCACATCACAGTCAGTGCCAGAGTCCAGCTTCCGCTTCCTACTTAAATAAATGACAGATTTAGCCCTGACCCAGGACGAGAGAGAGAGAGAGAGAGAGAGAGAGAGAGAGAGAGAGAGAGAGAGAGAGAGAGAGGAGAGAGAGAGACTGGTACAGAGTGAATGTGGACCAGTCAGCCTGAGTAAAGTCTTCACACCTCTCTTCCTCTCACTGCTGCCTGATGCATAAACATTTTTTTGTCTCCAGCTCTGAGCAGCGGTGGAAGATTACCTGCACTACATCTGTTTTCACTTACCCTGCGATGCTTTATTATGTAAAATTATGCCTCCGAACACACCAGAGCTCTCTGCTAATCCCCCCCACTTTCCACCTGGTGAATTTGACCCCAATTCGTGTTTCCCCCCATCGCAGCTCGAGAGACGGCTTCTTTTTTTTCCACCTTCCCTTCTTCCCCTTCTTCCCCTTCTTTCCCTCCTTTCCCTTATTGAAGCCACGTGTACGAGGGCTCACTGACCTGGCAGCCAATTTGGGCCGGTGAGGAGGAAAGAAAAAAAGAAGGGAAGGGGTGGAGATTAATCTTCTGACAATAACAGTTTGAAACGGGCGTGTTTTTGTATTTGTGTAAGCGTGGTGGTGTGGAGGCCGGCGGCCGGGATGGAGAAATATGGCGTCGCTGGTGTATGTACTTAACCCGGTTGAGGCAATCAGGCCCGCGCTCTTTGAAGCTTTTTGAAACAAAGAAGTAGCGTTAGGAGCAAGACAGACCCAAACACAGCCCTCGTACAACCCCCTCCCCAAAATGTCTCCTGCTCACATTCCTTTTCTTCTGCATCTCCTCAAAGGAGAAGTCGCACTCCTGACAATTGAAGTTCAAGAGCTTTTCCACATCAGAACCTTCAAACCGAAAGTGTAGCGCTGCCTTTGTTTTCCCAAGGCCTAGTCTTCCCCACCACATCTGACGTTTCTACCTTTCACCTCCTTAATCCTGTTGCTTCCCGGAATGATCGTCCGGCCCGTGTTGTGGAGGTATGTCTTCGTGGGGGACAGCCGCCTACGTAAACATTTTTTTCGGCCCGAGGTGTCGAAATGGGTTCGGGTTGCAGTGCAGCGCAGCCTCTGGCTCGGTTCCCCTCTCTCGCCCTCTCTCTCCAGCTCTCTGTCTCTCCTTGCTCTTCATTCCTGCTGGTTTTATCCCTCGCTCGAAGCTCGGTTCACACATTGTTGCCGCTACGTGTTCGGTATTGACGAAATATTTTACGTAGCGATTACGTCTCGTTTTTATTCCCGTTCTACATCGACTGTGTATGTAGCAAAAATGTAAAGGATTGATCTTTCCACAAAACTGCGCAATATTAACGCTCTTTTAAATTAAAAGCAAAATAAAATATCTATTTCTACCTACAAACACAAGCGTGGTCCTGAGCGAAATGGTCTAAAAGTGTAAGACTCGAAGCCCCGTCCGCACGTAGCCGAGTATTTTCGATTCGGTAGTTTTCGTTTTTATAATCCCATCCACACAAGCGCTACTGAAAATATCGTAAACATGTTAACGTAAAAATAACGTCAAACAGTGCTGTGTAACCTCGGCATTCACGTAGAAGCAGGACCGAGTTTCGTCCAAAACCGGTGACGATGACGTGTCGGTGTTGAATATAGTAACAACATCCGAAGCTCAATCTGACGCCTGTGTTCTTCATGATGGAGAAAATGTAACTGTGCATGAACGTGTAAACGTAAAAGTTCTTATAACAAAGTTACGAGTGTGTTTGTCATCGTGGACAATGACATTGCTCAAGTAAACAAACATGGCGCACAGTGTGACCTCCAGGAGAATCCCTGTTTTCCTCTTCCATGCGTGAACACTGTTCCCAACTGGAAAACCACGCGATAACACCATTTACATGTGGACGAAAGAACAAAACACATCCTCCAATCGTTCAAAAAGTAAAAACTCATCTTTTCCAGCAAACAATAAACTTTTGATTATTTTATTTCTGTTAAATTGAGATTTTTCCAGTTTGTATTATACAATTAATTTGAAGCAGTATTAGTACAGTACTGTAGAGCAGGAAGTAGTACTGTATATGGAGATCACAATGTGGAGGAAAAGGTGGAGCT
>JBBIGC010000013.1:2769064-2787684 GCA_037576955.1 Lepidarchus adonis | reverse complement strand
ATTATATGTATATAAATACACACACACACACACACACACACACACACACACACACACACACACACACACACACACACACATACACCAAATTTCATGTGTGTTACATTCATGGCCATGGTTAAAATATCTGATCTCATTGGTCCAATGTCGGTTTAGCCCGAGCAACAACAATACATCAGAATAAAAGGCAACACTTTTACAGAATTACACACTTTTCATTA
Organism: Lepidarchus adonis; assembly: GCA_037576955.1. NCBI lineage: Eukaryota > Metazoa > Chordata > Actinopteri > Characiformes > Lepidarchidae > Lepidarchus > Lepidarchus adonis. The sequence continues at coordinate 2,787,463 of JBBIGC010000013.1, read as the reverse complement.
CTATGTGGAAATGTTTCCCCCACGGCATCGCTCATTACACCGTCCACCTGTCAGCACATTTACTGCACCTCTCCGTCCTGACAGTAATCCATATTCTGGCAGTGGTGTTTTTTTTTCAGAGTAAACATCGATCTGGAACATTTTTGGAACATCTTCGTGTATCGATTTGTTATCATACGCGACTATCGATTTGTTACCGATGAGGAAATAATGGATAAACAACCCGACTATGTGGAAAAACTCGGAGGAAGTGTTGCATCGCATTGAGTTTGAGCAGAAAACGCAGGCGCTTTGCTCAGGAAACAAAGAGTGCGTGGGTGGACGCTGCTGTTGTAGTCAGCAGTTTTGCGTGGTTTTTTAGCTCCTCGCTGGGCTCCTGCTGCGCGCGTAACTGCTGCCATTAAAGCGGACGCCGAGAACTGCGAAGAAATGGCCACAGCAAATGTAACTACAGCTGACATTTCAGAGAGCGATAAAAAACAGGCCTCGCGCTTTCAGACGCAGACGCAGAGAGACCCATTTCAAAAAGCTGCTATAGACTTCCATTCTTTCCCCCCGGTTCCCCTGCAGCCTCTGGGAGGTAGCAAACATGCTGAGAACCGTCTATCAAGGTTAGTGTGTGTGTGTGTGTGTATTAAAGAAGACTACGATGGAGTCTTCCTGGTGCTGATTACCATGGAAACACTTTACAAAAGTTTCTGTGAAAGTTCGGGTTCCCTCGAGGGCAAATCATGTTGTACGTTAAATAATTCACACCGGTTTCTTAGTTTGGGCACCGAATCTTCTTCTGCTCTTCACTAGCAGTTGCAGGGATGTTAGTTTATGACACCGAATGGAGAATACAATCAGACAAAGCCAGTTCCTGACACGCAAGAAAATTACAGGCATGAAATAATCAGTTCATACTCACGTTTAAAAATAATCGTAAAGTCTCCATCTGTACGTATTTGCTTTAGCGCTTCGCTTTGCCAGTTTTGTGAAAGTTCCCCAGTGTATGTAGGCGTTATTTAGTGCTTTGTGTTTTATTGAGACATTATGTGAGCATATTTAATACAGAAATTGAAAAATTCATTCATTTCATTCATAAATAGCTCTGAGCGTGTGAGATATGGGATAGAACGATATAATGACACATTAAATTCAAAGCTGCAAAAAACATGTGGAACTTTGGAAAAGGGGAATCTCAGTGAATGATTTTCAAAATTTGTATGTAATTCGGTTTGTAAAATTCAGATGAACTTACCAAGGTGGTGGTGATAGGGAGCAGGGGTCTACAACGCAGATACAGTCATTTTACACACTAGTCCACTCGTCTACACTTACACTTGTTTGTAGGTTGTTGCAGTCATAACAAAACCTCAAATATTCAAATTAGTAACTTTTATGGAAGTTTTTACTGAAGTTAATGCCATTTTAGTCGTTTTGGCTCCTGTGTTGGTCTGGCCATTCGACTACAATGTCGCAGGTGTTTTCAGATTATATAAAGAAAATAGGAGATAAAATTCCAAAAATGGACCTGAGAATTTTTTTCTGCCAGTGTGTAATTTAATGTTGAAAATTGTAAAACAGTGGTAAAACTGAAAAAAAAAAGTTTTTTGGGGCTTTGTTTAGCATTACAGTGGCCTCGCTGCTCCTCAACCATGAACCAAAAAAATAAAAAAAAAAGTTTTTGATTATAACCATTTTAGTCATTTTGCGCTTCTATGTTAGTCTGGTCATCATGCCATTCGGCTACAACGCCGCAGGTGTTTTCAGATTATATAAAGAAAATAGGAAAAAAAAATCCAAAAATGGATATAAGGATTTTTTCCTGCAAATTGTGATATTTAATGTTGAAAAAAAAAGTTTTTTGGGGGCTTCTCTGTGGCCTCTATGCTCCTCACAACCAAAAACCAAGAATTAAAAAACACACTTTAGGTCAAAACTTTGTTAAAACAATAATAATTATTTAAAAAAACTCAAAGTCCCAGACATCTGGTAGTGTATTCATGACTAACCCGTCAAATAGCTTTTTAGGCGTTAAACTCTTTCGATGTCCGGTTCCATTCACTATCACTGTGAACAGTCCTGACTATGACTAAGTTTCTCTAGAAACTAACATGTTAAACCACTTTGAATGGCTTCATATTTTAATAACCAAACTATACAGAACTATTGGCAAGATTTATTAATAAAAACATCCATTTTAAAAAGAATACATTTATTTAAATTTTACTGACACCAAAGCCCTGATCTCGAACTAAAATGCTGGCAGACTGGTTCCTATTATGAGCTTGTGTGTGTGTGTGAAGATGGGCGTGTGTATGTCTGGGCATTTGAGGCCCAACAATACGCACACACACACTATCTGACGGCTGTCAGTGGACGAGGGTTTCTTTCCGTGATCAATCCTCCCCCCTGTTTTTCAGAGAAGAAAAAGGGTCCAAACACGCCCTGTTGGAGCTGCCAGTTTTGAGTGATGGATAGCTGAACGTCTTTTCGCTTCCTTATTAACCCCTGTGTGTCCACGCAGGACTCTCGGCTGGAGCTGCCGAAATAGTGCTTGATGGATAGCCAAAGGTCTCAGCACTCCATATATCAGGGGATTAGTGTAGGACGCCTCCGCCGGCCCCTGGGCTCCTTCAGCACAACAAATGGCTACTATTAGCATAGAGAGAGACTGCAGGATCTACAGAGGCCCGGGTGATAATATGCTCCATCCCTCTGTGGGGGTTTCTGTTTTCACACCACTTTCAACCATTGGTGCATGCACACACACACACACACACGTACGCAGGCTGGTAGGACAAGTGAGAAGTCTGTCAGCAGGACCATTAATAATGATGTACCTCATCACAATTTCACAGTTTTGTTAATATATTGAAATCTGCTAGATGCCTGAATGTCTAAATGTCCGCAGTCTGGGAAATGAAAGAAGTTTTTATGAAAATGGTGTATATATACTATTGCATTTAGGGGTGTGTTATCCTGCACACCTGATTCAGCTGAGAAAACTCCTCCTCTGCTAGGAAAGTGTGTTAGAGTAAAGAAACTCAAATATGTAAGTCTACCAACTTTCAGTATATTATTTACGTATAAACAAACCAATGTAGTCATAAAAATTATATATATATAGTCTAATGCAAAAATTTGGGCACTCCTTGATAACAGATTTATGGCATAAAAAATAACCATGCATCGTTTGCTGAAAATATTGTGTATTTTTTTTAATAAAAGACTGTGTTAACATTTTTCGATTACAAAATGTCCAAAATCTGTTATTTAATAAGGGTTGTCCAGACCTTTGCATGAGACTGTATGTATATGACAAGTTTGTTAATATATTATTTAAAAGAAAAAAAATCTAAATGTCTTATATATCTCCCTTGTTAGCTTGCCAAATTCACCTGTCAGCATGAAAAGCTGCAGAACGGTTTTCCTTCCATGGTTTTATCTCGTTAAGCTGCTATCATTGCCTCTCAACCTCAGCACAACGTGTAAAGTGTCCGGTGTATGCATTTCTCCAGCAATAGCTCGCCAAACTTGGGTCTGTGTTAGCGATGTAGCCTTCATGCTACTTCTGCTGCTAATGCTACAGCTGCTGCTGCCATCGCTGTTTTCTTATTATTAACTCATGCAAGTAATGATGCTGCGGAGGTTTTATTAACAGTCTGCAATATGCGTAAACCATGAGCAGCACCATAAACCAGTTACCTGTCTGTGTTACCTTTCCCGTGCGCTAACCCACACTCTTTCAATAACTGACTCCAACTCCCAGCAAACAACGCTCTCTCCACCCCTTCTCCACCTGCATTACCCACCCGTTCTCCACTCCAAACACTACACAGTCCATAATGCATTGCTCCCCATGAAACACGCCACATCTTACAACACAGTTTCTCTTGTGATAGAGTATTTACCGTAAAGCATTTAGCAGGCGTTCAACTACATTCTACTACCGTACATGACAGATAAACGGCACAACAACAAAATGAACCAGCGCCATAAGCATAACCCCTGCGATCTGTTTGGATAGCTTGCCACCCCCACCATATTCGTTGGGTGAAACGTGCTACTATTGCTCTCTCTTCAACATTTTTATGTTAAACCTGCATTCAGTCAATGCACAATAATATTACTGAATTATTGAAAGTAATAAATACTCACCAATCAAATCACTCACCACTCACAATATAGCTACATGTTAATCCCTCACCACTTCACAAAAATGTAATGCAGTATTTGGGGATATTTCAGACAATAAAAAAACAGTTGGACCTGCTTGGTCAAAGTGCATGTTTTGCTGATTTTTAGTGACAATAGACTAAAATGTAAATTTCATGATTTAATTTCACACATGGAACACATGGAAAGGAAATTACACATAAAACAATTGTGGCTTATTTCTACCTTTTGCCCAAGCCAATATGTCAAATTCAGCGATTAATCTGAATTAACAGTAACTATGCATTATATATCCACAGGGGAAAAGGTGGTGAAAAAACATCTTATACACTGAAACTGAAAACATAGTGGAAGTAATTATAAATGAATGATGAAGTGACAGTTTTTGTACAACAGAGCAATATTGGCTTGTTTTTTTAAAGAAATAATTAAGCTTTCTACATGCTGACAATATAGACAGAATATCCACTGTGGCTTATAGTCCGAAAGCACCAGCGGACGCAATAATTTGAGCAATAATTAGATTATTTTTTTATAGGCGGATCAATTTGTGCAAGCATTTAACCTGCACAGTGCCTGGCGATGATGTCAGCATTCTGCAAAAAACAGCATCAAAGAACAACGCTGGAACAGCACTGCGGTTTGATTATGCCCTTGTGTAGCGGGCAGAAAGGCTAATCCCTCTCAGACTGCAGCTCATATCACTGATCCTGAAGCCCCGCTGCGTTCTCATGCGCAATCATTTCGAATGAGAGCTCGTGTGATAGTGGGACGGTCCTGTCTAACGCTGTCCCTCTCTCATCATCCTGAGCTGCTGTGGATAATCTACTGAGGATCGTCAAGCTATTTACCTGTGGTGTCCGCAGTGGGACGATGGTGGATTATATTTACATCCCGATCCCATCTGAGAAGAAATGGCATGTGCTAATGGATTGAGTTGGGACGTTTTCAGTGTCTGCAGTGTGGGAAACGAAAGTAGCTTTTCTGAAATGTTGTGTTGATATACAGGGGGTTCCAGACTTACATCGCACTCGAATTATAGTAATTTGTGGTTATGTCAATGTCCCCAACCCCCAACTCTCCTTATAAATTGTTTTTTGGGGTGTAAAAGTGAAAGTGATATAATAAAATGCTCAAAAAGGGTAAAACAGAGCCTCAGGTGGGTGAGTGTCTCCCTCTGGTGGACTGACAGAGGAATGCCCCCAGGGCGTTACACATGTAGATGCTTATTTAAGTTGCACTCGGAGGAACTCGAGGATCCTCTGTTCTATTACTGCATTTATGGGGATCCTCCACTGTGCATAACTCCTTATCCTGCACGACTGATTCAACCCATTAACTAAGAGAAAACTCCTCCTCTGCTAGCAAAGGTGTGTTAGAGTAAAGAAAACTTACTAGTGGAGAGCATGGGTTGCACGATACTGACTGCAGTACTGACAGCATACACACAATGTAGAAGATTCTGCAAATGGCATATGACATATTTTTAATATTTTGATCTAGAAAATCTGGAGAAATGGTGTTGTTCTGGCGATTTTAATATATAAACCATGTGTCATTTTATTTATTTTAACGAGTATATTTAGTTATATAATGATTATATTTACCGCATAGTGTTATTATGGTCACACCACACCCCCACTCCATCCTGGGTGAAAAATAGGACTCCTCCCACGTAGCACATCCCAGTTTAACCTCTGAATAATCGCTAAAACTGGACAAGGGGTAACATTCTGCCATTGCTGATTTACCTTTACACTTTTGGGAAAATAAAATCAGGAGATCCCTAGTAGATTTGGTTGGACAGGCACATGCCAGCTTTGCTTGCAATTGAGTGGCCAGCGGCCTGTGTTCAGCAGGGGAGCCATTAGCGGTGAATGGGTTGCCCTTTTAACGAGTTAGATAAGGCCGGCCTGTTGTCTGTCCAGCCGGCGGTTTTTAGTGAGCCCTCGCTCTGTACCCGCTGGATAATGTGTCAGTGGGGATGGAGCTGTGATGGATATCAGGTGGTTAAGAGGACGCATGCAGCCTCCTGGAGGAGCACTGATCACCTCCATAACTCAAACTCCCTCTGATGCACGTGCTCGGGTGTTCAGCAGCCAGGCCGTAGCCGCCAGAGGACCTTGAATGGTCCTTGGGCCCCGCAGCCTAGCGAAACTCTGAAATGAGCACGTGCCCTTGGTGTGGAGGGCGGCATGGGATTGAGGTGATGCTGTAAGGCCAAGTTGACGAGGGCAGTGGGATCATATAAATGTTTTATTCTCTAGTAGGTATTAGAAGCACACCATGTGACAAACGAACGTCAGTTTTGTGAGAATATTGACATAGCAACACAATTACGTTTTTCAGGATCAGAAAAATGCTTTATTTCTATTTAGTAAGCACTGACTGTGTGTGCAGTTCTTGGTCAGACATCATTTTGCCTTTGAATTTCTACACATCTGGCCTCTGTCGGTTGACCACTGTGTCCAATTCAAATAGCCCTGATCTGATTATGTGCTAAAATTTTAGGTTGATATTATAAAGCTAGAAACAACATTATTTTTGGAGTGAGCATACTAATGCTACATAAAACTCTTTTAATTTCTACAAGCCCCATTTCCAAAAATGATGGGACATTTTGTAAAATGCAATAAAAAAAAAACAATCTGCAAAACTATTTAATTGACAAATATATGTCTAATAAAAATAAAAGCCTAGCACCAGGTGTATCTATGACTTCTCTGGGCTTGAGCTTATATCAGACAGTGGAGATGTGTGCTGTGGTCAGATGAGTTCACACTTTTTTTGGGGGGAAATGGGTTTGTAATTTAATACGAATTTGCATTTGAGGAAGAGAAAGAAATGGTTGAAAAATGAAACATTTCCACAGTTTGAGATCCTGAAGAAATATAATATATTTTTAAAACTAACATTAAAAGTACTTTTGTGTTCGACTTGTGTGTACTGTGGCTTGTTGAAAAAGTTGGAGGAGCTTCTTACTTCAGCAGGAATGGGTGGAGCTAAAGTTCTGTCAGTTTATATAGGCTGATGTAATGCATTGGCTTTTGTAACAGACAGTTAATTCCAAAAAGGCTGTGTGTGCAGCTTTCTGTATATGGAGAATATGGGATGGGGAGTGAATACTAAGTGCTAAAACTTAACAGTGCTTACAAATGGCATTTTTTATGAAAATGAAAGTGAAAAATTGCTCTCATGTAGCCGTTAAAGGAATAGTTTGATAAATAAATGAATTGACACTTCACTCGAGGTAATTTGCCACGAGTGTACCTGATGCTGATTGGTGGATTGGTGGACATTGTGAACTTTTCAGTACAAAGCATTTTTGATTGATGCCATAGAACAAACACTTTCGGTTCCCTAGAGCAGAGATTCCTGACCACGGTCTTGGTGAGCCATGCACATTTTCATGTCTCATGAAGCAGGCCTGATTCAACTCATTAGCTAATTAACAAGCTAATTAACAGGCTGGATCAGATGTGTAGCGCATGAAATCACCAGGACTGGGATTGGGAAACCAGCCCAGAGAAAAAGTTTATATTTATGAGTGTGAACCATATTTTAAAGACCTGAAGATTCTTCACATAATATAAAGGTTCTATAGCCATACCTAGTTAATGGTTCATCTTGGAACCTTGGAAACTTCCACTCTTGCTTGTGCAGTACATGGTTCTTTAGGGACCCAAGAGTGGTTCCTTCTGGCACTTTTGTTGTGTAGTAGTACTATGTTCAAATCAAAATGCCCTGATCTTTTTATTTGCTGCATATGTTTAGAAGTCGATATAATAAATGAGTAACAATCTTCTTCAGAAGGCCCAGAGTTTGATTCCGAGCTGGCCAGCGCCCCTATGTGAAACTGACTTCGGTTTCCGCCAGGAGCTCTGGTTTCCTCCCACGGTCTGGACTGGGCTGGCAACCTATCCATTGGGTTTCTCCAACTTTCGCCCTTGGAGCACTGGGATAGGCTCCAGCACCCCCACGGTTCTGGTTAGGATAAGCGTCTCAGAAGGTGGCTGAATGGAAAACCTGTTTTTTACGAGTAGCCTAATATAGACTAAAGCATGGGTAACGCTTCACTCAGGACCAGTATTCATAAAGCTACGCAACATGCACATTACCCTTTTACGTCACCTGACATAAACCTACATAAGCATTTAAAAAGGCTTATTCCAACAAGCGTCATGAAAGGTTTCTGGTTGTGTCTCAAACTGACTTTTGCTGACCAATACTGTGTCACCAAAGTTGGTGAAGAATGAATCTTTCTCAGTTTGCGGTGGTTTGATGCAAGGTTGCTGGTTTAAATATCCATAGCCGTGTAACGTATTAACCGACATGATATAATGTGCAATACTGCTTCTGTTATATGGTGCAATAAAGTCACGTATTGCTAACTTATTATTATTATTTTATTATAGTTTAGCTATGTATTTTATTATTAGTTTTTTTTTATTTAATAAAATTAAATTCTCAAAAATATTTTTATTCATATCTATTTTTTTTTATCAGACTCTATTCTGTAGTATTTTTATTTTGTGACATTTTATGTGCGCAGTCGCGGCATAAGGAATTTCCTCTGGGATCAGCCAATTTTTTCTGATTTTTTAAAAGTGATTTAACTTTTTTTTTTTTAAAACTATCCCTTTAATTGCCCGATTCAGTAATGACATGCATATGTTTTAGACGTGTAGGTCTGATTGTTTAAATGTCAGAACCAGTGGATGTCAGAATTCAGGTTTCTATGATCTTCTAGCGTAAATAACATCTACAAGCTGTTTCGAATGCGAGGCATGGCAGCGTTTTTCTGCCTCAGCGATCAATCCTGCCAGTCCTCATTATTTGATGAGCAGGCCGTGTGTGTGTGTGTGTGTGTGTGTGTGTGCAGTCTTCTGATTGTTACCTCGTGCATGTGATCTCTACATCGCAGGATATGCGTAAAGTCTCTCTTAATGGAAAATACTACATGGGGCCTATAGCCTGGCATTCCATGCACAGCTCACACCATATTTTCCCACCGTGCCCTTCAGCTCCTGCGAGTCTGAGAATGCCATCCTCAGAGGCGAGGCTCCAGAGGTAAGCCGTCTTTTATTGTTGTGGTAAGGCAGCGTAGTGGAGGCAGAGCACAACGACATGCCAACGTCCCGTCTTCAGAAGCCGTGGTTGCACAATACCTGAGTCAGAACAGGCAACTTTTTTCATGTTGCTTAAATTGTGAGGAAATGACTTTCCAGCATAAAGACAGGCAGTAAGCCCACTCTCGCCGCAACTGCAATTGTGGCTTTATCTGTGTTTATGGCGAAGGATTTTCCCAGGCAGTGTGAAGGGGTTGGCATTTGATGCTAAATGCCTGGAGCAAATACCAAGAAGTTATGAATCATCATCGCAAGACGCAGTCACTTCAGGTTCAGTTCTATGCTCTCATTCAACGCCGGTTCCTTGGAGTAGCATGTTCTGCTAATTGCTCTTCTGTTAAAGTTGACTTTCTCTGGAGGCAAGCAACAAGTTTTGGCACCATTCATACTTACACACAGCTGTAACTGAAGCATGGCTCTTATATCTTCATTTTTACAACAAACGACCGTAGTTAGGACCTTCCCCTTATATACGGACAGTCGTAGCTTCATGCTACAGTGCTAATTGTACCACCGCTTCATTTGTGGATGGGTTCAATGAAGAGGCCACATTCGTTGTGGTGGAGGTTGAGTATGTTCACGATGATGATACCTGCTGTGGTGTTAAGTTTTCATGATGAACAGCGCAATGGTCCAAACGGAAGTCGTAGCAGATATTAGCTTGGAAACGTTAGCATCAGGAAGTAGCATAGCCTTGACAAACTCATTAGTATTATATTGAATGATGCCTTAATGATGAAATATAATATTTAGTTCTTGTTGGAATACAGTCTATATATTGTTTAGATATTATAAGTATAGAAATGAATGAAAGTATAATTTTTGTGGCCCTGCTTTTACAACTTGCACAATCCTTAATGGCGCCGCTGGATAATTGTCATGCTTTGTTGCATTTATGCTAATAATTGAACACACATTTCTGAATATTAAGGCACAACTGCTTCTGTTTCTTCCTCTGCTTTTTCCTCTTCCTCTGCACGTTCTCCCTCTCCACAGCCATAACCCTCTTCTTCTTCTTCCTCTTCACCTCCTGCTTAGCAGCTCCATTCTTATCATCCTATTCACAATATCTTTAGCCTCTCTTCTCCGCACACGTCCAAACCAACTTTGTCTCCTAACCTGAGGTGTTCCTCTAAAACACTCACCTCCATCCTTCTCACGCCCAACGCAAACCTCAGGATCTTTAATATTAAGGCACAAATATTAGGGAAATAAACATTAAAATATGCTGTATGCATTGTGGTGCAGAACAATGCCATATTTGCTAGTTGACAGTGCACGTGCAATTATAAAATGAACATTTTGTGTAGGACTGTAGGTATAAAGAGATGATTCCACCTGAATCCTACAGAGAAAAGTAGATTTTTCTAAGATTTGGCTTTTTTTTTAAACTTTTTTCTTTCGCTCTTCACACTCAATCTCTTTGTTTTACAACTGAAGAAAATCATCTCTTCTCAGCTGCTGGTAAACAAGTCATGTTTGCCACATGAATCCTGACTGAGAAAAGTGTAATCTCTTCAGACGCGTGCACGTTCGGTTGCCACGTCCTTCACACTTCACCCTTTTAGGTGAGGCGAATGTGTCAGTTGCTGTTTCTGACTAAAAGACATGGTTTCCCAGTCAAATTGTTCTTTCACATGCAGCAGGTGTTGCTCTGGTGGTATTTCCAATTGAATCCCACCAGAGAAAAGTTTGTTTGTAAAGAAATAATGTTTTTGAATTGAAACTTATTATGACTGTGAATTATTTTTTCATTTTCATTCTTGGGCTCTTCACACCTGACCTGCTGATGTTGAATCAAATAAAGTTTTTTCTATTTGAGAAGAGCTTCAGTCACACCACAGCTCATCGGTTTAGTGTTTAGTTTTAAATTTCATGTTTTATTCTTTAGTTCTGATGGTTCAACAACCATTTTTGTCATTCTTCCATGTTTGCATGCCCCCGATTCCAATAAATGTCTTCATCTCGGGCTGGGGCGCCCATATTTGGTGTGTTGCGACATTTCCGTCACAGGAATAACAGCAGCACTTCACTTTTCTCCATGTTTGTGCTGGAAAGGTTTGCATAATGCTAACAAAACAGCAGGGTGAAATATTATAGTGTAGCGCACAGAATCGCTCGGGCTCATGGTGGGGGTGAGACCAGAGTCGCTAATTCAGCCACTCGCTCTGATTGCCACTGATTGGTTCCGTTGTAAAGGGCCTGTGTTCGAGACAGCAATGGCCGCCTGGGTGAGAGAGAGAGACAGACAGACAAACAGAGAGAGAAAGAGAGAGAGACTGCTTGAATGATGTTTGGCAAGAAGGATTATGATTGCTGATTGCTCTGGGTTTTAATTATGGAAATCATGAGATGCTCCTCGCATCTCCGCATGGCTAAGTCTTAACCACGCTCAAGGGAGCGGGGCCATTATTTCGCTAATAGCTGAAGTCATAAAAACAGCAAGGAGATGTTTTTTTTGTTTTTTTTTTAACAATGTACTCCAATTAAATGAAGTACGTTCCGCTCAGTCGGGATGGCAAACAGTGACATGGCATCCACTTGGAACAATGCTAATGGCTGCTAAGGTGCTGTAGCAGCAGAGTGTTGTCTTACAGTAATGTTGAGTCATGATACTTGCTTCTGTTGCCCCCCCAGCGAGAAGGTCTCGGCTTTAATTCCCAGGTGGGACGGCCAGGGTCCTTTCTGTATGTTCATGTCTGTGTGGGTTTGTGCCAGAAGCTCCAGTTTGCTCCGACATGTGCGTCTGGGGGACTGGAGGTGCTAAATAGTGACTAGGTGTGAGTGTGTTCGCTGGGATAGGCTCCATCACCCCCTCATGACCCTGGTTGGAGAAGCAGCATGGATGGATGAACTTGACATTGTTGCTTTTGTTGACAATGAAAGATGGAAAAATGGCCATTTCTACCGCCCTCTCTCACCACATCTATAAACCTGCCTGGCACCTCCATCCTCAACATCCACCTCCCAACATCCTCACTTTCTCTACTGCACACGTCCAAACCAACGCGATCTCACATTTCTGACTTTGTCTCCAAAAATAATGGAATTACACTGTTACTTAAGAACAAAAACATAAATATTTCTTGACATTTGGCAAATTTTACAGCATAAGTTGTTTTTTTCTTCTTTTTAACATGTTGGAAAAAGCGTAAAATATAATCAAATATTTGTCAAGGCCAACTTATGCAAAGGCCACATGTAATGTTTCTTTTTAGGCGAAATTCAGCGAATAAACAGTAATTATGCATGAAAAGGCTCCTTTCCTCCATTTTCTCGCATCTTATTATTCTCCCTCAGGTCCAATTATGGCATTTGTGTGTGTTTATGTAGCAACAACATAATCATGCTCTATTTTTTGCGTGACCATTTTCCAAGCTGTCATTGTCCTTCTGTTTTTGTTATTACGCCTTTAAGACAGATACGTATAAAAGCTCTGTTCTGATTGGCTGCCCCATTCTTGTTGAATGGGTGGAGTTAAATAGTTGTAGGCTGTACAGGTGGAAATAATTCATTTTTGCTACTTGTTGTGACATCAACCCTCATTTTGGACATTTTGTTTAGATGAAACCTTCTCACCATGGAGGACGCTTCTCTGAGCTGAGTATTGCAAAAAAATAAATAAAAGTATATATATGTAAAAGTAACTGAAATGTCTCATTTTTGCGATTTTTTATATGTGACCTATTTCCTGTCTTGTGCTTTTGTTTAACCAAGGCAAGTGGAAAGCACCTCATGTCCTCATACATGAACATGTATGGGGATAGGGGATTGTGGGGTTGTGGTGAGGGGCTTTACGCAGTAATCCATGCTGCAGCAGCCCTGGAGCGACTTGGGGTTAAGTGTTTTTGTTCAGGGCCACCACAGCAGTGGCTGGAGGACATGAGGGACAGAGGAACCTGTGGGAGTAAATCAAAGTTGGGCTGATATGACACTTCATTTATCCAGTGCCGCTCCTGAGTCAATACCCAGCTATATGGACTTATTATGGAGCTTTAGGGGCGGCCGCCTGGTGCTTAACGGCTGAAAATTGCAGCTTTGGAGATAATTCTCCTGATAACAGGTCATAGGTAGAGGAATTGTGCAGAATTCATTTCTGCAATCAAGTCAACAGAATATTGTGGTTATAGAGCATATTTCCAGGGTGCGGCGCTAAGAAAGACATACGCTGCACATTTTCTTCTGATATGATACATATGTAATGAAATGGTTTAATCAGTGATGTGAACAAGGCATAAAATTCATTCCTGGGTTCCTGGAGGTGAAAAAAATATCATATCTTTTTGGTTTTGTTACATTATCATCAGGTATGCAAAAAAAAAATTGGGCGCTATGAAATATACCAAATTGAGCCCCCAGTATCATATAATATTCTTTTATAGATATTTTCTAAAGGCCCCTATTAAAAATGGGCCCCAATCATTCTTCCACTTTTTAGCATATAGCATAAAGAATTTTTTTATAGAGGTAGAGATTTTATTAATATAATATTTTTTTTACGTTGTTATTATTTTTTACCCAAAGTTTAGATTTTTCTTTTTGTTTCTTCTCATATACTAAAATGTTCCAGTTACATTTACTACATTTTGTATATAGTACTCATTGGCATATCTGGACATTTGCCGCTATAACTCAAATCTCACATTTCTGTACACTTGGGATGTGGGAAGGGGTCTGGAGGGCAGGTTGGTCCCAATTTAGGTAAATCCTGGTCCAAGAAATGTCTAAATCTAGTTGTAGCCAGTTCACATGATGTGACCAAGCTGGGAGAGTGGAGCTAGGACTTCAGTCGGCTTGAGGAACCATTAAACTCTTAGATCAGCTCAATCGAGAAACAGGATGTTTTTGTTTAAGTATACTTTACTTAAGCCCATTTTCTGAAGTGAATTTTATTCCAAATTCCAATTACTTTTAAAAGTAGTTTATCAATTCTATGTGTTTATAGTGTTCTAAAAAAAAATAAAAAATTAATGTACAATTTAGCATAAAATCTGTAATCTATGCTTCTTCACAACAAAATTCATGGAAAAAATGTCTTGATACATATCTTCCACTTTTAACTTTAAAAAGTCAATAAACTAAAAATTGTGCTATAAATGAACAAAGTTGTCGTAATTTTTTGGTTAATTTTTGGTTAAATTCTGAATGTGAGATACAGTTTTTTGTTCATTGTTCAGTGGAAAAATAACAAAAAAATAATGCATAAATATTAATATTAAGTTTTACGTGTATCCTTCTGTTATATATCTGCCTTATTACCATATGTACAAAAACAGCATTATCACAGTATTAATACTCATCATAAATGTGTCCTAGTGCTTATGGCCTATATCTTCTCCACCGTACTGATGGTTAAATCCAGTGCTACTAGAGCCTAAACATAGAACACTTTAAAAATGATAGTTCAACCAAGGTACAATATGCAAATTAGGTCAACGTCAGTTCATCATCTGTTGCACTGTGCTGGAGGAAGTGCGGCTGGTTTTTCAGCAGAGATGAATAAATCGCTCGGGTTGAATGGCAGTTTTGTGAAAGCGTTCATCAGGCATTAAAAATGATAATAAAAACAGTTGTTAGAGTAATCTCCCCAGTTCAGAGGCCGGATTCATATTTTGCACACAATCTCTAATAAATGGCAACAAGCAACAGGAAAATGCACTGGTAGTGGTGGATCGGGCGAAGGCTCTGGTGTTATGAGTAATAACACATCTCCAGCGGGTTGTTGTCTTTCCAGGCCCAACTCCTTGGTGTCCTCACTGTTATTCTCGCCATCATCTCTTCACCATCTTACTGCTTTGGTGCCCCGCTTACCAGTTTACACAAAACCTGTGGCGCGGGGGACCACTGTCCTTGAGTTTACCAAACAATTTCTTATCAAATATTTGTCCGGCGTCCCTGCCGCTAGTCAGCGGTGTGCGCCGCTAGCAAAGCAGGTTGGGACTGTAATTGCTAAGGCGTCACCCGCACATAAAAATGTCAGTGCTTTGCATTGCTAAGCATGAAAAAGCCCTTGAATCAGTGCTTGCAGGTGGGAATACAGATAGTGGGCCGGTTTAATTTCACTCTGCAGCTCAGTGTCTTCGGTTCAAAGACCTTTAGTCGGACATTTTAATTACTTTGGAATTGGATCTAATTGATCTTGGCTTAGATGGACTTCTCTTACTTCTACGCTTGGTGCAGCTTTTCTCCCAGTAGAGATGAGCTCATTGGTTAACTACTGTCCTCTGTCCTCCTCTTCCTTTTCCCTTTCTTCTGAAATGAAAACTGGGCTAAAACAGAATGAACGCTTTGAATTCGGTTGGGTCATGTGAGTCCACTGTACTGGCGAAAGTCTGTATCGGTTAATTAACATGAACTTGCCTTATTTGTACTTGCTGTGGAAATAAAGTTCTTTTATTCTTTTATTTAATTATTCTGGGTGGACAACGGCGCGTTTATTTAGCATTTTCATCGTAGCATCATATCAAAAATGGGAAATATATGATAGAAGGCCTGTTTTTGGAATTTTTTACAACTGCATATACACAGCTTGCACTTTACTGAATGGACATGAATTGGTCACATGACCCTGTCCTATTTAAAAACACTTTTGATCAATAGAAAGAGGATATAGCCCAACAGCAATTAGCCATTTGCTATAGCAATTCTGAAACCTTGATTATTGGGTGGTACAATACTGATCCAGCATTAATTATTATTTTTTTTAAATGTTTCAATATTTAAAAGCTACTAAGGACTAAAATGAAACATGTAATATGTAATATATGTCACTGTTAGAAGAACTATTCCATTTTTGAATACATTTTTCAATACATTTTTCACTGGGTGAGTGATGGGACCAACAGAAACAGTCCAGTATCACTTATAATAAAATCTTGTTACATTTATTACATTTGTTTAACATTAAATTTGAAGCTAAGATTACTGTTCTTACAAGGCTGTGTTCTGTCAACAATATTTATATACTGTTCACAGACCGTTGGAGGTCTAGCCCATATTTACTGATGTCACATGATTTATAATGTGGTTAATGATGTAATGCAGCATAGAACCCATTATTATATCAGCGTTGTCTCTAACAATAGCCAACTAGTTTTCAACCATATCAGACTATATTTGATTCAATGTTACAGTATTACAGGTACGATTATCTATACTTGTACTAGACTAATTCGTACCATCCATGCAGGAGGCTTGGGTTTGGTTTCTGGCCAATGCATGTCTTACATCTTGCAAATTTCCCACTTGTGGGACTAATCGAGGTTAATCTTATCTCTTATTTTAATTTAATTGCCTGAATAAGCCAATTCTGTTTATATTACACAACAATTTAATACAAAACTGTCATTTGTGACATGTTGTGTCAATAATGACGCATTTTAAAATGAACTGGGTAACTTTACTGAGAAATCTGGGTAACTCTTTATGGTAGGGCACTGTTTTTTAGGCTACATGATGCCTACATAAGCCCTTTATGACTGTTTTAGTTTGACCAGTTGCCTCATAGCTTCATAGCTTGTTATGTCATTTCACCTCAAAAAATGTCACCAAAAATAGGTGTCAACTTGACACCAAATTTGACAAAACCAGGTTAGAATAAGCATTTATAAATGTTTATGCGTTTTTATGTCAGTTGTCTTAAAGGGTTTACGTAGCTGTCGTATATCATACAAACAGTGCCCTATAGGTAACCTTTATGAAGCCTGTATAGATGTTTATGAAGATTCATTTCTGCACATTTGCTGTGGGGAATTGCTATCCTAAAAGCAGACTTTGCGTTATGAAAAAAAGCCTTTATTAAAGTTTATGTAGGTTTATGTCAATTGCCATAAAAGGCTTATGTAGGCGTCATACAGCCTTACCAAAGCTGCCCTTTAGTAAAGTGTGGAAAGCTCATACAACAGTCTACATAAAATATAAGTTTAACGCTGCAGTAGATTTGGTGTGAATGGGCCAAATGGAGCTTTGCGCCCTCGTGAAAAACGTGGAGCTATTTTTTAATCCTCTCCTCAACTAATTTGCATCTGTTTTGAAAGCTTTTGTCACCCAGACGATCTTTTCTTTTTTACTCCCCCCTCACACCCCACCACCACTACCCCCAACCTCTGATCCTGTGTTGTCACCATCCATGCTAAAAATTTTATCTGGCTGTTAGATAATGCTTCCCGGTGATGGTGAATTATTGAAGGCCTTGTTCTTGCGAGTGGGACAGGGGCGCGCTTTTAACTCCCTGTACTGCCGTGTCTTCTATCCAGTAACTAAGAGACGCTACACAAACAGCAGAAGGAGCACAGCGGAGCTGGGGACTTGGGGGGCTGAGAAGGAAATGAAAAGGAGAAGGGGAGTCTGGGTGACTAGTGGGCCGGCCTGGAGATTAAGGCGAGCCAGAGAAAAGCTGTGAAGCACTGAGAGACACTGTGTGCGTGTCAGGCTTTTTTTCTCGACACTTACTGGCTCATGATTTTTTTTCTCTTAGAAACGCAATCTTTTTTTTACATATTCACATTAGAAGCAGGATCGGTGTTCGAAACGTCTATTAATTCTAAGTAATAGTAGCTTTTAAGATGTGTAATTGGTGAAGGAAAAATGCTGTTATGTAATAGGGGTGTGACAAAGTATCGATATGGTGATATATCGTCGTCTTTGCTCACACGATACGATAATCGATATTTTAATTAATAAAATGTTGCCGCCAATTTGCTACTGGCTATTATGTAATAACCTCAGTTGATAACCGTTATTGTTTTTTTTGAGAAGATAGTGACCATGCAATTTGTTTTTATCTTTTTTATCGTCTCTACTAGCGCGAAGACGGAAGTGGTTAAGGTTCGGTCTGAACCCTCTAGATCAGTGGTTTTTAACCTGGGTTCGATCGAACCCTAGGGGTTTGGTGAGTCGGTCTCAGGGGTTCGGCAGAGCCTCCGCCACAGAGTTTCGGAAATACTTGAATTATCGTGTAAATTTGTGATGACGCGCCGCTTGTCCATCACTGGCTGCAGATGATCATGCTACACTGCTTGGCCAATCAGGTGCTGCGGGGAATTTAGCTCTCAGTAGTCAACGTGTGACTGTCGTGGTAGTACTTTGTGTGATTTTTTTGTTAATA
>JBBIGC010000013.1:2739018-2750179 GCA_037576955.1 Lepidarchus adonis | reverse complement strand
CTCAGGGTTTTCTGCCATGACTTTCATCCAGAATACCGGCAAAGTTGAGTCTCTAACATACTTACATGCTACGGATTAAGACTGTATTAAAAAAAATGTAATTTAAAAGTTAATATTTTTGTACAACCTGGTACGAAATGCTCCACCGGGACCCGGTAGTTGGGGACCACTGTTCTAGTTGATAATCTCCCTCTTTTCCTTTTCCTGCAGACGGAAGATGACTGGTGAGGACCCTCGGCCCATGACTGATCGCTGACACTCACCAGCTCTGGATACGTGCCCTTCATTCATCCCTTCATCCACTTACTTCTCCAAACTTCTGCACCTGGAAGCTGAAGAACGAAATGGCCACTTCGGTGTGGAAATGCCCTCTGCTGTGTGGCCTCCTGTTCGCCGTGGCCTTTTTCCAGTGCTCTGAAGGTAAGGTCACCTGTTTTTGCTCTTTTCTTCCCTCAGACACACATCCACACTTTCCCCTTAATGTCACCAGTACATGGATTTCTGTCGCCATTATCCCGAGACACGTTCTTGACGTGGTGAACAAGAAATTTCCATTCGATTTTCCCGTCACTTGTCACTGAAGAGAACCATCTCACGCTTGTACCATCAACGTGTTTGGATGCCGTTAAGGCAATTAATTTCTCAGCATTATGCTTAAGGCCCTGCAATCGTACACTTTCCTCGAGGCACTAAACCGGTTAAATCAGGCAGATTAACTTAGAGGAACTGCCGTTATGGAGGATGAAGACGAGATTGAAACACGTCATTTTTTTACCACCCACAGGCCCACTCCCCAACCCCTTTCCCTTGCACCTGACTGAACGAAATGTGTGACTTGGCAGCCTGCCAGAACGACGACTTTGCGAGGTGAAAGGAATGTTTGTAATAATCTGCTAAGAAAACACAAGTCTTAATTCATTTTCGCTGCGACTCTTTGACTTTGATTAGCATGTTTGGTTGTAATTACAAGTGTAGCCACAGAATACACCCCTCAATCCACCAACACCCCCTCATATTCCCTCAGACACACTCCATCAAAACTACTCTTATGGACGCTTTGCAGAATGACAATTATTTCCCTTTGCTCTTTTCCAGTCTTTTTTTTCCATTTTTTTAGAACAAAGTTGATTTAATCATATATCCGTGTGCCAAACATTGATTACTGCACAACGCCTTACTTTACAGTTACTCTCTTTTCTTTTTCTTCTTGTTGTTCATTGCTGTGGCTTCCTATTTTAGCTGGCATTTTCCAGGGCTGTGGAAAATTGGATTGTTTTAGGTTCAGCGCAATTAGCAGATTTTTCCAGATCTTTAGTATATTCGCAAAACCGGCAGAATTGCATTTTTTCGACCGCAGAAAAACACTTTGTTGTTGGACAAGCTGCGTCTATTCGAGTGGGGCCAAGCGGTTTGCTTTTTTTTTGGATTTATTTTAATGAGGTACTTCCTTTGGCCTTTGGTATGTAGCGAGTGAGGAAGCGAAGGTTCTCAGTTTCACTCCAAGCAAAGACCTCCAGCTCAATTAATGATCATCAGCGGCGGAATGTGTGTGGGTTCCTCAGAAAACAACGTCTCCATCCATCCACGAGCCGCTTACCTTCTCCAACCCCCTCGTGTTGTATTATTTATTTATTTTTAAAAAATGAAGCACATTTTCATGGAGGCCCCACAGACCTACAGGAAGGGCCTCTCTGTAATTGCCTCGGTGATTGTCTTCTGGCGGGAAAACTTTCTAGACGTGCTTTGAAATCTCCAGTGAAGTTCTCTGGCCCGTGTTCTCCTGGTTACAGAACAAACTTTTAGGTGACATATCAGTAGGACACCAATTATAAGCAGGTTCTGAAGATGTCGCCGCTGTGGGTTGCGTGTCTCTGATGCGTCTCGGTGGTCTATCTGATAATGCCTTTCCCTTGGCCTACATATGCTGAATCTTCACAGCTGGTGATCACATGTAGTTTGAAATGAAAACTTTCACCACTACCTGATGTTTCATTCCTTGCTCTTAGAAGAACGTTGCTCTTTGAGTGTGTTTAATGTTCCTTGGCCTTGCTGTATGCACCCCCCGTATTTCCAACGCTTGCCTTAATCCCGATCATTCCTATTTACATCTTTTGTCATCACGTCCCGCTGGCAGCGGCCTGGTGACGGAGGGGGTCCTGTGTTCCTCAAGGGTGGGTGGGCGAGACTATGGCTGGAGACATTTACATTACAACGAGACAAAGGAGAAGCCTCCACAGAGGTGCAACCCCATCACGGCCATGCTTCCTACCAAGCTGCTGTAAATGTGCGTAATTACACCCTTCAAAGTGCTTCAGAAAGTGTGGGGGGCATTTTTGGAACTTTATTTAGACACAAGGGCGTCATGTTTTCCTGCCTCATTTGAATGGGCCGATAACAAGACGAGCTGTGTGAGACACAAAGATGGATTAAATGATCCGTGTCATCTGCGCGTAGACAAGAACCAGCATTAAGTCCCTTCACCGCTGTTTGTTATGTGTGTTTAAAAAATGTTTGGCTTGCAGACAGGAGCGCTGCGAGCCGTGTCTCAGCTTGAGTTCGGGTCTGTTTGCCAAATGCATTTATGTAGTGGGAGGAGGAGGTGTTAATGCATTGTGGAAATGAAGTAGCGTCGGAATGAAATTGCAGAAGTGCAATTGGGTAGAACACGTCTGCCCCTTGTGACACAGAGGTATTTCCTGGCCGCTTTAGGAATGGCGAAACAATGCGTTTCCTTTTTTTCCTTAATCAGCGGCACCCAGCCGCACTGAAAATCTCATTAAAGGTTTTGGAGTTTCATCGGAAAAGGGCCTGTGCTACGAAAAATCACAAGACACAAGCAGGACCTAAATCCTATCAAGCGCACTCTTCAGAAGCCAAAAAGCACACACTTCATTGGTCGCAGCCAGATTCTTGGAATTGGATCAGATAAACTTTGTGAACTTTGTGCTTTAATCACAGTTGATTCACATTTAGTATGTGGAGGATCACTCGGTAAGAGCTCCAGCATTGGGAAGAGTGGCTAGTTCTTCTACACCATGACTGTAGGTTATCAATAGATGATCTGCCCCAAATCTCACTGTTGCAGTGTTGGATTTCCAGCAAGTGTGTCCCTCAGTCATTATGATCCTAGTGAAGAGGTATTGAAGTATAGTGTGAAGCAAGATTCCATGGGTTGTTGATTGAAGTGTAAATAGATACGTATTACAGAAAAAATACTTCTGCATAAAATGTGTCCTATGGTTTACTTTTTCAATATGTTCAATTCAGGCACTGTGCACAGAAGGTGCATGCTTCTTTTCACGTCAACAAAACATCTCATTTGACTCGGGTGTTCAAACTTCTGCATGTTACTCTACAGTGAACACATTGGTGATGGTTCAGAGTTATTATAAGAAAGGTCTAGCAGCAACCTATTGCATGATATACTTGTTTTACTACATGGCGCACCCACGTCAATGCTCGCTGAGTAAACGTCCTGGATTAGCATTAGGACGGCATTAAATGCTAATGCTAAAATGCTAATTTAAGTGCAAATGCTAGTCCTAAAAATGAACCCGTCCTTTTGCAGATGCAAGGTTTTCTTTTATTTATACATATGGCAGACTCTAGGACATTGTTCATATTGTGTGAGGTGTTTTTTGAAGGTCTAGGAAACTTTCTAACGTAGGAAACAAAAAGGCTTGCATATGCACGTATGGAGTGCCAAAAACATTGAAGCTCAAGATCTCCAAACTGTTCCAATTGCAGAGCCTTATAATCCCAAGGGAACGGGCTGGTAGAAACCCTCAACCTGACCCTAACTGTAACATTAGACTTGCAAATTAAGTGTTTGTGTCTTGCGTAGTACTGCGTGTCTGTTGTCAGACCTTCTCGCACCCTTGTGGCCTCACCGAATTTAGGGGCAAGTGCGAGCTTATTTCATAGCTCCAGTCTAAAGAAGCAGATATGGTGGTTAAAACCAACCACTTCACTTTTTCGTGAATCACACTTTTCCACAAACTACTACCTTAACCTCCTGATGCTCCAGCATGGCACCTCCATCTCCTCTACCTTAAAAGATTGATGACTTTAGCGTTAATAAATAAAGGTTTGCAAAACATCTAAGCGAGATGAGCTGGCCTGTAAATCCTCCAGTCTGAGAAGGCTCCTTCTGAAGGTGGCCTACAGCTCACTCCAGCTTATCAAGCAGCGGAGCCATATTTCCAGGACTCGTTGCCAAAAGGAGTCGGATTGTCATTAGATATGAGTTGTGCAGCTGCCCTCCACCATAAACGCTCACTCTATCATTTTGCTTCATGCCTGGTTTGCCTTTGTTTTGTTTCAGCCCCTTTTGTCGCTCATGTCTGAATCATAGGGGTTTGTGACACGGCTATCATGAATTATCGCCGCATTGCCATGGGAGATTCAACGGCGAGTGATGTGCCAGTAGGCTTTAAACACACACACACACACACATACGCACAAACACACAAAGATATGATTTATCCATCATTGTGGCCGAGTGGAAATCATCCATGAAACAAGAATGGTTCTATCTGCAGCGCTGCAGTCAGTCCGCCCATGACGGACACGTTAGTTGGTGCCATTTCGTTACTGCTGCTGAAAGGAAGGTTCCAGGCAGCACCTCTTGATGTTAAAATGCAGATTACGTTTGTGTCAGAGACAGACACCCGCCCTAGAAAGAATTTGTTGAGCGCTTTTCCCCCATTTCACAGCTTTCCGCCGAGACTTCGGCATCATTGGCAGACGTCTCTCTGATCTCACTGTTGACGTTAAACAGAGAGATTATCTGCTCTCGCGGACGGATTTAAGGGAGATCTCGTCTACTAAAGGATCCTGATTAAAACACATCAACTCTATTGGTTATCTGATCATCTGCCGTTTTCTTTCTTCACTCATTTCTCTGCCGTCTGTTGTTTTCGTTCCATACGTGGCACAGAGGCCTAGGTTTGCAAGGCCTGATTCGCCAGGAAGTGCACACAAACGCTAAAATGCGCAAAACAAGGCCGCTAAGCACACCAACTGATGTGCATTAACACAAATACACAGAAATTGATCCTTGACAGTTGTGCAATTGGATCTTTTTCCGGTTGATGAATGCGTTCATTCTTCTGACGCCGGTTCGTGTGTGTGGAGCAGCTTGGAGAATAAACCTCAGTCTGATGCACTGCAAACAAAAGCATATGAGATTTTGAAACGGTGTCCAAAGAAGTCGTGATGGGAGGAAATTGACTTTTCTTCCCTCTCGCAGGGAAATACTGCAATGTCATTTTGGCCCGTATGCGGTCAAGCCTGGATTTCGTGACGAGCGGGTTTGGGTAAACTGAAATGAGCCGGCAAGGCCAGAGATTTTAAGGGCCCTCGGGGCTTCTAGGCTTTATTGTCTATTTACATCTGATTGTAAAACCCAGGCGCAATGGGTTGGGAGCCATAGTTTTTAGCGGTTTTATTTCAAATGGCTTACACCAACCTTAAATCATGGTCTCGCTGACGTTGTTCTTATTCTTGAGCAGGCAGATTACCACCTGCTTAAGCTTTCTCCATGAATTGCAGGGTTTCCTTCTAGATCTCCTCTGGTCCATCAAGGAGCTGCTTGTCTTTAAATTGCTGCTATCTGCTTTTGTACTAGCAGATAAAGAGCAGATAAAGCGCAGAGCAGCAGATGGGTATAAAAGAACACTCCGGCCTAATGTAAGCTCACCGAGTTGCTTTCTTCCATTTTGCGGTCGGTTTCCTTGACAGCTGTTATGACAAAGCTGTATTTTTAATCTATAGAAGAAGCTTTTAACTTTAATCAAGTTGTCAAGATCGGCTTGCAACAATGGGGAATAACTCCGGGCTTGTAAACCAATATTTACCCAACACAGAGAGCAAGGCTGGGGAACCGGCGTAGAGAATATCTGCCTTGATTTCACTCATTTAATAAATGCCTCTCTTATTAAGGTGCTTTTATTAAACCTGCGCTGTAGAAGGCCTTAGCATGACGCTACCATGGAATAATCTCCTTCATATCTATAAAAATACTCATAATGGAAACAGGCAATATATATTCGTTTCTTCGGCTGGAAATTTGGTCTGCAGAGAGTTTACAGAAGCCAGCTGTGAAATGAATCGACTGTTTTGTTTTGAAAATATAATATTAATAAACGTTTTTCCAATTCGACCACATTTGCTGCTTTGCCTGGGTCTTCATTTACAAAACGCAATAATGCGTAGAATTTTCAAAAGCAGTCAAAGGACACTGTGCAGAACAGCTAGAATAAAAACAGTAGTAGTAGTCTTTGAGTTTAAATTGTGTCCATCTTTAAAGAAAAAGTATATCAGGAACCTAAAAAGAAATAAAACTTTTATTAATTTTTAGTAATTACAAAAAGTTATCAGAATTCTCGCACAATTTAACTGATTTAAAAAAAGTGATAATTCACTGTGGTTGGATGAGAAACACTTACTAAAGAAATGTCTTGTAATGAGTGGAAACAAGTGTAAAAAACGAACATTGAGATTAAATGAATAAACACAGAAGTACATTTAACATGCGAGATTAAACTTGCATACATTGACACATTGAACACAGAAACAAGACTTGAACCACATACAAGGGAATGTATAGTAGAACATGATCACATACACCCGTGCATGTTTGGAGACAAGGAACAAGGGACAGGTGCAGACTATTACAAGGGGCAAGGCTAAGGCGGGGCTTAGACATAAACAAACTCCAGACCTGCAGATAACATGGGAAACAAGACTACCAGCGAGAGAGGGGTAATGTCAGTGCCTTAATTCAGAATTGTTCACTGTAGTGGGAATAGGAACTAGTCCAAAGTGTAAACTCTTACTGTATGAATTGTTCATATTTATATTTGTCAGACATTGTTAACATAGACAATAGTATATTGTAGGACATCATTAGGTCATATAATACCTTCATGTACCTTTTATGACATAAACCTGATTATGATTTTTAGGCCACCCCATATTAAAGGCCGTCCCATTCTATAAGCCACAAAAATGCTCCTTTATGTTTTATAACTCTAAGATAAGCTTAACTTAGTTATTAGCCGCAGTGTTACTGAATTTACTGATCCGAGGGAAAAGCATTTAACTTATGGTCTCTATACCGATAGTGACATTATAGTTGAGCGTGAAGAATTAAATTGATAATATTTTGAACTTACCGATATCGTGCTACAACGCAAGAACTACGCTGCAGAATTGAAGCGGCAGGTCGTTGCTTTCGTGAAGCATTGTCTGCAAAATCCAAGACAAATGCATGTCCGACATCAGCGACTGCAAAGCAGCAGAGGTCGCAATTGACGATGTTTACAGATCTGATGTTGAAGGATTTTAAGAAAAATAAGCCTAATAATTTTAGCATTTCAGTGTTGCTAACTTTATACTGAAGAAGTTAATGTAGACGGATCATTGACATCTCTGTACTGCAGTACCTCTACCTTCCAGTCGTTCAAACGGAAATTAAAAACTCATTTTTTCCCAGCCAGCAATAAACTTTGTTTCTTTTTATTTCTGTTAAATTGAACTTTTTCCAGCTTCAATTAAACACTAATTGAAGTTTCAGAGGCTGGATGTGGTGGCATCATTTAAGTGAGAGAACATTGTCACTGATCTACCTTTGCTTTGCGCTGCTTTTCTAACTGTTCATTGCTGCAGTGAACAGTATATTTAAATGTAACTAATCATTTAGGATTTCATCTTTTTGTACTGAATTATACTTTTAGCGAATTTGTTTTCATGTTTTTAAATAGGACGTCCCATTTAAACAAGCCACTCCCATGTCAGGTTTGTGAAACTCATGTGTAAGCTGTGGCCTATTATTGGGAAAATACGGTATTTTAGATTTACCACCATTTTAAAATCAACATTAAAAGCTTACGTACATACATCTGAATAATGCACTATGACCAATTTTTATCACTTTCCAAGTGCATCAGTGAGTCTTGGGCACCCAGTTTTGACCCCAGTTTTCCTTCCTCTCAGATTTTACGTTCAAGGTTACCGATGTTTCTGGGCTGGACCCTGATCCTAACGACCTACATGCTTCTTTCATTGGTCGACTGACCGTTTCAGACTAAATAAAATAGCTGTATTTTTGTTGCAGACATCCTAGGTATTCTTTTACAATCGGTATGTTTTTCTACCGTGACCCATTTTGCATCAGACCACTCTGACTGACTTTATGTCTTAATGGCTGAATTATGCATACGCTTTGAAAAATCGCTGGAATTCCCCTTAGACGTCTACTTGTGCTTTGAGGCCAGTGTGTAATGATTTAGGCATGCACCCGTTAGCTACATTAGCAGCCTCTCAGCTCCAGTACAAACCTAAAGAAACAAACTTCAAACAGTAGATCAGTGGTATTGAAGTATGCATTGAAATATCACACTTTTCCCACAAACATGGACGATGAATAGGTAGCATAAGGAGAATGGCAGCGGTGTTGCCAATGAAATAACAGTGGCATTCTAATTGTGCAGAGACGAGGCGTCAAGGCCAGGTCAGTCCCTGCATTGTGCATTACGCTGTACTGGTAATCCGTGTGGACCGCACTCGGGCATGACATCTTTCTTTCCTGAGCGGGGGTGGAATGGAGGGTCACATGAGGAAGGGTCACCTGTGAACAAAAGAATCAGTGAGGCTGATGTTCAGGTATATACAGTGCCAGACAACCCCCCCCGACCCCACCCCACCACACTGCCACTGCAGCTCAGGAAATTCAATGCGTGCTGTTTGAAGGGGTGAAGGGGGGATGAAAAATGTGCGTAAAAAGAAAGACACACAAAGAGCGTTCTTGTTTGCTTTCCGTTATCAATGTTGACCCTCCCGTGTAGTATATTCGAGAGTGAGTGCTCAGGTCAGGGAGGCTGACAGAAAGGGGAGGATGTGTTATCGGAGCTCCAGCCTGTTCTTCTCATTGACGGCCAAAGGAGGAATGTTGATTGTGCATTGGGGCCGGGGGTCACGCGTGGGAGGCCAAAAATCAGGTTTCTATAGTTTTCCTCCTTTAAAATGGAGAAAGTTCATGTTTTTTTGGTTTGTACTGACGCTACACCAGAGATACGGGGTTGGAGTCTCACTTTCAGGGTACACTGCCTCTAGGGTGGTTGGTAGGGAGCATAACGGTACAGTATTCCAGCTTCAAAAACTTATTATCTTATTGTATATAAACGAAAGTTCAATGCCTTTGTCATATGTTGAATTTATTGAATACTAATTCATATCCTACACAGAGAACACACTTTCTACCCATTTTAGCAGTTTAATTATTATTTATTGACAAATGTAAACTATTGGATGGAAATTGAGCATAAAATGTAGTCTGTGCAAAAGTTATGGCGCCCCAATATTTCATATTTCAATTGTTTTCTCAATTATAAATTAGAAATTGCTCTCTAAAATTCTGCAAAGAATGTGTCATATTTATGCATATTGCTTATTATATTTGCTATCTGCGTATTACCTTATCTTGAAAGGAAAAACAATGCACTGTAATGTGTTACGTTGTCGTGTTGTATTGTAGGTCATTTACACATGCACTTTGTTGTTTGTCGTCTATTTTTGTCTCTTTTTTTATTGAAATAGATAGTTTAGGTGAACTTAAAAATGTAAACCTGTCATATCTGAGGCAGTCAGCCATTAAAATCTCTCAGTTAGCCAGCTGGGTCCGGTAAAGTGTGCTGTTAATTTAATTTAAGTGTTGTTACTTATGTTGTTGCATGTATGTAGCACCTTGGTCCTGGAGGAACGTAGTGAACTGAACGGTATATGATTGGAACGACAATAAAAGCCTTACTTACTTCCTTGTTTCTTATTGTCACATAAAAAACATAATTAGATGGGGTGGCGTATAAATATGGACATACCAGCAGTCCCATTTCCCGTCTTAGAAGCATTTTTAAGACAGCTGGACTTCAATGACCAATGCTTCACCTCTGAGGGGATATTTACAGGGTTTGTAACTAAATCTGACCTGGACAGTGCGATTCTTTCTAAGCTTCTATGAGCCATAAGCTGCCCTTAGAGAGCCCCATCTCAAGGCAGTGGATTTACAGGTCTGGACTTTTCCCTTCGATTTTTAAAAACCTTTATTTAATAACCCTAAAGCCATCGATCTGTGGGGGGTAAGGGACATAGAAACTGCAGCACTCCGGAGCATCTTGAGGTTAAAGCAATAGTTCAGGGGAAAGTCAAATTTACTTAGTTTTTCCCTTATGTCAGGTGTCGATCGGCCAATGTGTTTGGCGTCCAAACTGATCTTTATTTTCTGCACTATGAGGTGGATGGTAAAAACGGTAGAAGATTTATTGTGTTTCGGTGTGTAAGTGTAAAATGTATGGACGACAGTTTTAACACTATGCCTTACAGTGATTAAAACAACGCAAACAATTCAAGACTGAGGCAAGCGAGTAAAGATGAGGGCTAGGGATTGGTGGTCAGTGATTTTGACATGCGTCAGAGTGCTAACTGGTTGCTAGCTACTTTAGTCTGATATCTCTAGTCTAAAACTAAGGAAATCAGAATCAAGGATGTTCCCAGAGATAACTAGTTCTGCTGGAATGCATCTGGATTCTGCCCTCTCTTCACCCTGTCCCCCCCTCCAAACAAAACAGTGAGGGACACTTTTAGCACCCCAGTAAATCGTGCCGTGTCCTGCTGACATTTAAATCCCAACTAAGTCTGGTCTGGCTCCTGTGCGCTGCTCTAACTCATCCTGATTTAGATGTTCTTCTATCAGTTACGTGCAGACAAGCTCCAGTCACATGCCAAAAGGGATTCAGAGAAATCCCCTATAAAACTCAGTTCATAATAACGTTCACACTTACGAGCTTTCATTTCTGCAGTTTAACGTGTCCGTGGAATTTGGATGAAGAGCATCGTTCATCTCGCCAGCTCTGGCTTTTTATGGTGATGAATCAGACCACAACCTAAGCTGTAGATCAGTGTTCCCCAACCACCGGGCCGTTACCGGGCCGTTACCAGGCCATGGAGCATTCCGAACTGGGCCGCAGGCCGATACCGGGCCGTAAAAAAATGTTGTTTTTTTTAAATACAATCTCAATCCGTAACATCTAAGTATGTTAGAGACTCAACTTTGCCGGTATTCTGGATGAAAGTCATGGCAGAAAACCCTGAGTTCACCACA
>JBBIGC010000013.1:2697605-2715333 GCA_037576955.1 Lepidarchus adonis | reverse complement strand
TCTTTCTTTCTTTCTTTCTTTCTTTCTTTCTTTCTTTCTTTCTTTCCTTCCTTATTCATATTCCCTTTTTTATCTGTCTTTCTTTCTTTCTTTCTTTCTTTCTTTCTTTCTTTCTTTATATATATAATTACTTTCTGGTCACTAAACTACAAACAAAGAAAAGTAATATTAGTAATAAATGACATTTGTGAAATCTAAATTACTTTAGTTTTTAGTTAAGTATAAGTTTTTCCAAATGGCCTTTTTCTTTTTCTTTTTTTATGACTAACTGAAGATCTGTCTTAACAGATTTGTTTAAAATGGTTGCGCAATATTGCTAAAAATGTTATTTACTTCAGTGCAGATATATAGGGTCAAAATTGCTCACATCTATAATATGTCAAATTATTATTTAAGGAAAACCTGAAAAACTAAATTGTAAAAATGTAAAATTAAAAAGAAAAATCAGAAAATTAAAAATCAGATTTTCTTAGGTGCAGAAATATAGGACCAAAATTTTGTCAATCCATATTTACATACAGACTTACTGAAAACCAAAATGGTGAACAAAAGTGTAAAAATAAATAAATGGAATATTTCTAAAAAATCTAAAAAATGAAATATAAAATCATATGAATAAATATGTAATTTGAAAAATCTGATTTACTTACAGAGACGTTGGTCTATTTTATTTTGACTTACTGATGAACTGTCTAAATAAAATTGTAATATTGTCTAAATAAAATTGTAAGATAGATTCATGATTTACTTCAGTGCAGGAATACAGCGGCCAAAGTTATACTATATATTAATTATATTAATTATTTATTTATGCATTATTTATTTATTTATTCATTAATCCATTCATTCATTTAATTCTAAATTCTAATGTTGAGCAATGCAAATACATTGTACAGTGAGTTAAAGAAACAACTGTCTGTGGTTTTCAGTACTGTATCCACATCAGTAACGTTACCAGGTTGACGCCAAACAGTGGAGAATGTACGTTTAGGGCATTTCTAGCCGTTCACCAGCGCTGCGACATACTGGTGCAACATACTGGTGCAACATACTGGTGCAACATACTGGTGCAACATACTGGTGCAACATACTGGTGCAACATACTGGTGCAGTGTACAGTTCAGAAGGCAGCAGAAGAACATGTTAGGAACTTCCCCTTGTGAAGAACCCTTGAATCTTGAATCTTGAATCTTGATCAAGGTACCACCTCGCTACCTCAGTGGTACCCTGGAGGACAGAACCGGGCGTTTGTGATGGTTCAAGGCCCAGGTCCCACTGTGGTCCCTTGAGCAAGTTACCGTCCCACACCCTGCACCCTGCTCCAGGTGAGGTCAGGTAGAGGTAGAGGTCACTTTTCATTGTGGGATATATTCTCTTCAGTGGTTTTACTAAGAGTTTTGTTACATTTGTGCTGCAAGCTGAAATAAATCAGCTCTAGTGTCAGATACATACGTGTGTAACGGTTGTGTGATAGGAAGGTCGCTGGTTCAAGTCCTGGCCACTGTGGTGATCTGCCACACTGCCCCCCTGCCCTGTTAGCTGCCCACTGCTTTACATGGGTCAATGGTCACATTTTGTTTGGCACACTTTTGATGGGATGTTTTCATTCTACCACTCTGCTTCAGTTCCTCTCAGACTTTCTGTTTGTTCTGGATCTTCTTCAGCACTGTGTGTTTTCCTGCCCAACGTTAGATTCCAGGTAAAACACAGGGAAAGTGAAAGTGAGCGCATGTTCTCTATCTTTCTCTTTTTCTCACTCTCTCCTTTTTTTATTCATATTCCCTTTCTTTCTTTCTTTCTTTCTTTTTTCTTTATTCATATTCCCTTTCTATCTCTGTTCTTTCTTTCTTTTTTCTTTCTTTCTTTCTTTTTTCTTTCTTTCTTTCACTCTCATTTTTTCTCTTTTTCTCACTCTCTCCTTTTTTTTCTTTCTTTCTTTCTTTCTTTCTTTTTTCTTTCTTATTCTCTTACTGTCTTCTTTTTCATTCTTACTTTTGCTCTTTCTTATTCTCAATTTTTCTTTCTTTCTTTCTTTTTTCTTTCTTTCTTTCTTTCTTTCTTTCTTTCCTTCTTTCCCTTTTTTACACTCTTTCTTTTTTTCTTGTTCTCTGATTCTTTTTACTTATTTCTTATTTCTTTTTTATGTTCTCAATTTTCTGTCTTTAATTTCCTCACTGTCTTTTGTTCTATTTATCACTTTCTTTCTTTTCCTCAATTTCTCCTTTCTTTCCTTCTGTTTTTCTTTTCTCCTCTTCTTTCCTTCTTACTTTCTTTTTTCTTCATTTTTCACTTTTGTTCTGTTATTACTTCTTTCTTTCTGTCTGTCTGTCTGTCTGTCTGTCTGCCTGTCTGCCTGTCTGCCTGTCCTCTCTGCTCCCAGAGGAAAGTGAAAGTGTGTTTGGATGGGAGAGGCCGTATTGTTTGACAAAGGCAAAGTTTCTTGTGTGTGTGTATTTATCTCTTTGTGGGGACCTGATCCACTCATTCACACGCTTTATCCTGATCAAGAGCTGCAGGTGGGGATGGAGGTCGTCCCAGCACTTATGAGACAAAGGGCAGGGAAACTCCCCTGGACAGGTCGCTTTCTTTCATTTTTCTTTTTCATTCTCTTTCTTTCTTACTTCATTTCTCTCTTTTTACATTCTTTCTTTCATTCTTTCTTTCTCACTCACTCTTGTTTTATTCTATTTCTCTTTTTCATTTTTTTTCTTTCTGTCTATTTTCTTTTTTCTGCCTCTTTCTTTCTTTCTTTCTTTCTTTCTTTCTTTCTTTCTTTCTTTCTTTCTTTCTTTCTTTCTTTCTTTCTACGACTCACCCCTCATCAACCTTGTTTATCTGTGTTTATTGGTGTGTGTGTATTGAGGTCGTTGTGGGGACCTTTCGGAAGCTGGGAGGCCTGAGAGGGGTGATAATCAGGTGGAGGGAGGTGGAGGTGAAGGTTAGGGTTGGGTGAGGTGGAGGAGAGCACACACACTAACACACCTCCCTGAACTGGCTCCAGATCCCTTATGAGGAGTTATGGACATGAGCAGATGCCGAGTTCATACCGACTCCACAGAAGCTCCTCTGAAGCCCCTGATCATGACCAGGGCCGTTGACCTCAGCAGTGCTAATAGTTCCTCACCCCAGAGCGTTCCTCTACCTCTGTAAGTGCTGGTCTTAGCGTAAGTGCTTTATCCGAGGGAGTGCCCCTGAACGAGGTCCAGACAGGTGGCGAGTCGGGGCACATCTTCACCTCAGTAAAAGGAAGCGGAGCCGGTTTCCAGTAAATCCACCGATGTTCTAGAAGACTTGTTTGTTCTGCGGCTGCGCTAGAACAAAGGTAATGATTTCGAGAACTGACACCCGAGCCCAGAACTCTCTGGCTCATAAGGGACCGGAGTCAAGTCAAGGCTTGACTGGGTGTTTCCCTGAATGAGGCGATTTAACGGGAAAGCGATTCGGTGGAATTTGTGCACTTATGATGACGTCCCATTGTTTTCCTTTCATAACTGAGCTTCTGGAGGCAATCAATCAGTCTGTCTGTCTGTCTGTCTGTCTGTCTGTCTGTCTGTCTGTCTGTCTGTCTGTCTATCTATCTATCTATCTATCTATCTATCTATCTATCTGTTATTGTCCAGGTGCATGTCTAAACTGAAACCAAATGTAAATTTATTTCATTACATTTTCATTAAAATGTCAATTTATACATGTGTCCGGGGTGTGTAGGAGGATAAAAATAAATAAAATATATATTCTATGATATACTGATATACTACGCCTAAACTGAAACCAAATTACATTCGTGATAGTTAATGTAAACATTGTTAGTGCACTTTATTACATCTTATTTTTTAGCGCTCTGCTAATGGAACGGAAATTGACTTTATTGATATAAATGTATAACCCAGTATAACCCAGTATAACCCAGTATAACCGAGTTCCAACACAAAGATAGTCCCACACATGTGTGACACACTGGTAGCTTCTGGTTGTTATATCATTGTTCATTGTTCAGATAGATTTCTGAAGAACATCCACAACAGGTGGCAACTGTGTTTTCACTCATTTCTCTCTTATTAATTACTCTCCAGACAAAGTTGGAAGTTTTCAACAAACTTGAGAGAGAAACCACTTTTGTGTCCAACAATTACTCACTAATGCACTTTCATATCTCAAGTACATGAGAGAGTCGCCCTGTTACCAATTTAGCCATTGAGATGAGCCAGATGTCTCTTCCTATATGATTCTGCTTCTTGACTCAGAGCTACTGTGTGATTGACATTGCCAGTGTCAAGGTCATGACTATGACTGCGTGATGGTCATTCAGCGTCTCCGCGAAGAGTCCTCCAACACCGACTGTTAGCCAACGCATGCTAACAAAAAAACGAGCTGCTCTTCAGCTGACGCATCCTTTCATTTTGCATGAGTGGCTTCCTTTTTGCCCACTTTCACCACATCGTTGGGGGGGAATGAAATCGTAGACAGAAACATGTTGATATAGTTTGTGATTTTGGGAGTGGGCTCAAGCAGCTTTTCCTCTGTTTTATCTTTCCCCTCAGAATAACTTGAAGTTATGGCCCGGAGCGAGGGATAATGAAATTTCTCTTAATTAATATTTTCAGTATGGAGCTCTTGGGTTGCCCAAAGCCATGGCTGTCTCGCGTCTAGCATCCTGTACGTGAGAGAGCATGGAACAGATCAGCATGCTTCTTTAGATGATACGCCAGATGATGCAAGGAAGAGGCAACTTTTTAAAAAAGGGCAGAGAAGATGACACGTTGTAATTAAGGGTTATGTTAAGATCCAAACTCGTTTTGCTAGACACAAAACAAGGGAAGCTGTTTGGGGAAAGGCGGCCGAAGTGGCTCCGCCAGAGGAATTTAAAGACGCTCTTGCATGTGGGTTGGGGGGAAACTGGTCGGCTTCGCTGGTGTAATTAAGACGCCGAGTTTATAACTAAAAGGCCGATGAGTCTTTCTCTGCAGTTGTTTAACAGGAAAGATATAAAAATGTGCTAGTTGAAGCTTTGTTGACAAGTTTATGAAGCTGTTTAACAAGTCTCATTTCCATTTCCCATTAACTCTTTTGAAGTACGTCGCCAGACTGGGTGACTGGAATGCGGCCCAACCCGCGTGATACCGACAGCATATTGTTATTTCCCTTTATACATTTTACTCATAGCTCATTGAAAATAGCAAACGTGTAAAAACCACCTCAACATTTTTTGCCATGTAAGTATTTATGTGTGTAACGTACAACATTAATGACCCTGGACCTGGAAGTTAAATAAACATGTAATTGGTGACATTACAGCTCAGGTCAATTTGTTTTATGTCGTGTTTTTACAAGAACGTCCCAGAGCAGCTTTAACCAATGGGCACTGACCGGCCAATCAACATTAACAAACATATGGTCACATGACTGCTTGCATAAACATCATAAATCGTGACTTTTAGCCCTAGTGTGTTTTACTTTAACTTAAAATAAGCCGTGTAAGATCATCTCAGGAAATGTTTTAGTGGATTAATGGTTAGGACCTTGCCTTTGGGATTTGAAGGTCACAGGAACCACTGAGGAACCGTCCCGCTACACTGCTCCATGGGCGTTGTTGATAACTGCCTGCTTCTTACTGTGGACGGATTGCAGAGGTTTTCGCTCACCATTTCACAAAACTAATTGTGTGATTGAGTGAATTCGTAATGACATCTAGTCAATTCAACAGGAAGTGAAAAAAAATACGTTGAATTTAATTGCGAATTGAGTTTTACCTTCATATTTAACCGCTGAGGTGTCAGGAACAAACGGAACCAAGTCTGCGAAGGAGAAGCAGAAGAAACTACGACTCAAATGGAATAAACGTCCTAAGATCATGAAGACGACACGAGTCTCAAAAGGGGAAGCCATCCTTCTGTGAACGGTAGATAATGAGGTTATGGTGCAAGAGAGATTTACAGAGATCCATGCGAGCCGATGATTAATGCTAAAATATCTCAGATTGTACATATGGATTTGGGATTTTTTTGTGCTAGGGAGTTCAGCATGACTGTAAGGCAGGATTACAATTTCCATTTCATAATAGTGGCATTCAGTCATCTTCTAACAGCTTCTGACAATCCAGCTCCACACCAGAATGTGAAATGTGTTTTTCATGAAAGGTTCAATACTTTTGGACCTGATCTCTCTTTCTTGACATTTATGGCACGTTTCCATGTGCCAAAGACACTTTGGTCTGTTTGGAGTAACTGCAAGAGCCACACGAAAGCCAAAGCATAATCTTGGTCTTGCATGCCTTCAAAACTCCCAAAGTATGTGGGAAATGCAAAGTGCCCAGCTCTTTGCCCAGCGCACATGTGAAATAATTGCTTACTGTGGCCGTTTCACAATATTATTTTCCGTCTTCGTAAGGGCCGAGCAATATGACAAGAATGTATTTCCCTTATCGCTGTCCCACAACGCGCACAGGCAAAATAGTTCCCACTGTGAGATAATCTTCAGCCACATGGCTTTCTCTGCAAATTGTCCAGTCTTAAATATTAATAAACGGCCAGAAGACACGCGCGAGTGAGTGTTTTTATAAATATTTAGGACTTGCTGCTGTGGTAAATTACCGAATACAGACACAGCATCTCATTCATTGAAATGCAAGTCTGGGGCTAACAACAGGATGCCCTCCGTCTGACAAACACTGTAGCAATCGGGCTGAAAAAGACAAGTTGTCTTTCTCCATTAATAAGTTCTCGGAGGAAGAACTGTCAATCTCTTGAAATATTTACAAC
Source organism: Lepidarchus adonis (assembly GCA_037576955.1). Lineage (NCBI taxonomy): Eukaryota > Metazoa > Chordata > Actinopteri > Characiformes > Lepidarchidae > Lepidarchus > Lepidarchus adonis. The sequence goes on along the minus strand of JBBIGC010000013.1, from coordinate 2,708,575 downwards.
CGCTGATTGTCGAGAGGCACGTGTTTGCTTCCGTTGCATCACCGATCCCTCTGCATATAGAAGGCTTGATTGAAGTTTGGCTAATTTCATCATTTATTTACTCAAATTTAGTCCATTATTCGCTCACATAGCTGCTCGCGTGCATACAAATGTGCGTGCACCTGCACCCGCCCATTTCAACTCATAAAGACGTCTAACTTTATAGTCAAGGTCACTGCGAACTGTAAAGCAGCCAAATCTCCCAACAGTCGAGCGCAAGTGCACAAATTATTCTTGTTTGAATACTTAAGGCGATTTATTCCACCGAGGGCACAACAGATGAGTCGCACGTCTTGAGAAACGCCGCTGAATTTTTAACATTTTTTTTATTCCGAAGTTCAAGTCACTCGGCCTCATTGTCAATCAGCGTCTCTCCACTTAAGCTGTTAAAGATTCTCAAAGGAACAGCAATCTGCACTCTTAAAAACACAGACAGAAAGAGCTCCATTTTGATCTGACAGTTCTGGGAAGACAGGGTAAAGGTGGTAAAAATGTACCGGGATAATTTTGCTCGAAACGAGAAAGAACTCTCACCCCAACCCCCCCCCCCCCTTCCCCACACACACACACCCACACCTACCCCCACCCCATTCCCGGTCCCCCTGCTGCTGTTTAAAAACCTGGCTTCTATCTAGCTGCTCTCAGTCTGTCAACAGCTTGGTTAAGTAACTGGTAAGACGTTCAGTAGACATAACTTGTCTGATATTTTACCTATTCGTTCTTCTATCCATCCATCCATCCATCCATCCATCCATCCATCCTTTATTACATTGCTGTGAAGTTTGTATTGTTTCACTTATTGAATTGTACTACTATTGGAATGTAACTACATATTTAATTACATAGTTACATCATTATTTACATCACATTTATTGGCCAAGTATGTTAGCACACACAAGGAGTTTGGTTCCAGCCAATGGTGTCTTTTAGTACTACAGACAATTTACATTTTATTTGTACAATGCAATACCAATACAATACACAATACAGAAGAGAGTACATACTAGACAGTGCATAATACTAGACAGTACACAATACTAAACAGTACACAATACTAGACAGTGCATAATACACAATAGAGAGTACATACTAGACAGTACACAATACTAGACAGTGCATAATACACAATAGAGAGTACATACTAGACAGTACACAATACTAGACAGTACACAATACACAATAGAGAGTACATACTAGACAGTACACAATACTAGACAGTACACAATACACAATAAAGAGTACATACTAGACAGTACACAATACACAATAGAGAGTACATACTAGACAGTACACAATACTAGACAGTACACATTACACAATAAAGAGTACATACTAGACAGTATACAATACTAGACAGTACACAATACACAATAAAGAGTACATACTAGACACTACACAATACACAGTGGAGAATACATACTATAAAATAGATAATACTCATAATACCAACACACATAATTCCATTTACATTTATTCAGATAAACTCAAAAAATATTTATCTACCTTCAAAACATATTTTGTGTAGTAGTAAACTCAAAAAAAAAGCTTGAATAATTTGAAGGAAACAAGACAAGTCCAGATGAACAATAGCACTATTTTATATCAGTTCACACCTCTACACTTCACATTCTGTTCATGAATTTATGGTTTTCTGCCTTAAAATCACTTAGAAGCAGTGAATTGGTTCTGTTGAAGTTCTTGGTTCAGTTTGGCCACAACTACTCAACATGGTCAACAAACAAAAATTCCTCTACAATAATGTTCTTTTATACTAGTGCCGCTATTAGATTCGTGTTTGAATGTGTTTAAACATTTCTTGCAGATTAAGCATTGACACCTGAATACCTCAGATCTCAAAAATCACCTCAAATCAACTTCTGTCCAGTTCCATTTCTGCAGGGTGCAACAAAAACATGGTAAAAATTTAAAAGTGATGGATTTATCCGGAAATCAGGGCCCTTCAAGTCAACTCAAGTCAATTTTATTTGTATAGCAGTTTTTACAACTAACTTTACTCATGAGAATAACCACAAGTTAAAGCACAGTATTGTCCTGTTACTCCCTATGGTATGAAAGTATAAATAGTGTATAAAGAAATTATATTTTTTCATACTGGAGCAGGTTTGATTGTATGTTTGACGGTGATGAGCACTAACGCTCTGGCCCCTGGTCTTTGTCTGTTTTGCAGATGTAACAACCGGACGCAATGCGTCGTTATCACTGGCTCCGATGTCTTTCCAGATCCTTGTCCTGGGACATACAAGTACCTGGAGGTCCAGTATGAATGTGTTCCATACAGTAAGTACTTCTTCATAGTCTTCTGCAGCCACAAGCTAAAGTCATTTAAGCAGTTTCCATTCTTGTGCTCATGAAGTAATAAAGTTTATGGGCTGGTTTCCCGGACAGAGCTTAAGCCTAGTGCTGGACTACAAAGTACTCTGTATGGAAGTTCTCCATCGAAAATGGAGTCCAGGGGCTCTATTACAGCAACATCTTCACTCTGAAATCTTATCTGTTTATAACAACCTCACTTACAACTGAAGGTAGGACAGCAGTTATTACAGAACAGTGGTTCCTTGGTTCATTATCTCATCCCACACTATTAAAAAGATGCCAATAAATTGTAAATGGGTGGGGCTAAACTGACACACTCCTTATAACTTCATTGTAAATGGGCGGGGCTAATTTGAAACACTCCTTATAACGTCATTGTAAATGGGCGGGGCTAAACTGACACACTCTTTATAACTTCATTGTAAATGGGCGGGGCTAAACTGACACACTATAACTTCATTGTAAATGGGCGGGGCTAAACTGAAACACTCTTTATAACGTCATTGTAAATAGGCGGGGCTAAACTGCTGCAATCTGAGCAGGCAGATATGTCATTGTTTTTCACAAAAAAGAGTGAAATCAGAATTGCTTTTTCATGATACGGACTTTTTAAGTAAGTGAGTATAATCACTTGCCAAACTTTTCAAAATACTATTATAGCTTCAGCATAATCCCAGCAGTGTCCTACCTTCTGTTTTAAGCATCATTTTCTCTGCATTTCAAACAATCCTGTGAAGAAAACCTCTATCCGGTGTGCTCTCATTACCTGTGTTTATCAGTGTCCAATACTGTAGCGATGGCTGTGAGTAATAGGGCGACAGAATTAAATAGCTGGCTGTTTATTAGGAGAAATAGGCCAGAGCAGGGCAATGAAAGCAGGTTACTGGGCTTGGGAACTGGAAAGCGAAACTGGGGGAACGGTGATGCCTCATTAACCAGCTGCAGGAGGCGCAGTCACAGTGTTTATAAAATCCTGAATTGGTTATTAAAATGTCCAGTTTTTCACCTTTTGGATTTGTTTTCTTCTATTTTTACCCTCATCCGTATCTCTCTGGCTGTCACCGATGTTATTTACTATTATCAGTGATTTTCTGTCTCGGCTCTGTGTATTTCATCGGTTGCTTAGTAACTACAATTGATTATTAAGTGGGGAGTGTTTTCTAGTTTGAGATAAGATATGATGCCGTAAGATAAGATATAATCCTTAAATAAAGGAGGGATTTGTCCTGTAAAAAACTCTGTTCTCTGGCTTGTCAGATGTTAAGCACTAAAAATAGAAAGTAACTGTAATATGGTCCCTGGACTAGGCTTAATCCCCATCTGGGAAACCCATCCAAGTTTTAAAGCACAGCGCTAAAAGTCAAGGAGCTGAGATTTTAATCTATGAAGAAAATCCAGTGATTTTGTTGAATTAGTATCGAGTGAACACTAAATAACCACTTTTTTATCCCTTCTGCAAAGCTGCCACATGCTTCTCTAGAGCACGGACTTCGTCAAAACACATTTCTGAACTTTCCTCCTTTTCTGACTCCCTTTTCCCACAATTTGGCAGCATCAGCTACTGATGCCTCACTATTGATTTTTCTGTCTGTGCAAATGCAGTAGATCTTTCTCAGCAGGAGATGTGGGGAAATATGTGAGCATTCGAAACCCCACCCCTACACATCTGGACAATAGCTTGAGAAAACAGGCCCAACTTCACATTTTAGGAGAAAAACTTTTTGATTAACCCCCAAAAAGCAGAATGTGATGCTATGGAAGCCCTGTAGAAAGCTGTTTAAAGGAATTGTGCAGCCAGCTTTAGTCTGATGTCAAAGAAAAATGTGCACTCATTAATAACTTGTGTCAAAATATGTCACGTGTGATGTATGATGGTAATGTTGCATGACATGTGTAGTGTTGTTAAAGCTGCTACAAAAATGTTGCTAACTAAGCTACCAGTTGCTCCACACTTAGAATAGTTAATGCTGAGGCATTAAAGCAGACGCTGGCAGATGACATGTGCGGTAAATATACTTATAAAACAGCTACCGACTTTCAAGAGAAACATTTATTATTGAGTAACGTCTAACTTTGCCCTCTTCTGCTAAAAGATGCAAAAGTGCACAAAAATTTGGAAGTTTGACTTTTGCCCTGATTAATATGTAGCACAGCGAGAGTGTTAGAGGAGTAACAACGCAATTGCACAATTTCTCACAAAAAATGTCATAAATTGGATACATTAGTTTGCCGCTAACTTTTAAAATTTGATCTAAAACTATATATAAATGTTGCACTATAATGGTAATTTCAATTGGTATTATTGTAGGACTAAGCTAAAACCATAGCATGTGAACGTTTTGGGCTATTTTAGATAAACCATTGATAAAAAACATATGAACATATGTCTTATTTTTATTTATCAGCTCATTCCTTAGGGAAAGCCACTGGTGTACCCAGTTAGTAATGCATCTAGAACTTTCAGAAGGCCTAGAGTAAGAAATCAGACCAATGCTTGATTGAATTTTTTTTATTTAAGTAAATTTACCTAGATACTATGTGGAAATTGTTTTTCTGAAAAAATAAATCCTTTCTGTTGGGCATTTTAAGAATTTAATTACATTGTCTTCAAACAAAACCTGATAATAGAGTTATTTAAAAAAAAATTAAATGGTCTAATGTGATTTTTCATTTTCAAAAAAACATTAATCTTTCTCCTAGTGCCTAGTTTATGCTTCATGACTGATTGTATTTAAAGAAGAGTAATATAATGGTGTCCTGAACAGTTTAGTTTACTTTAACACTAAGCCTGGCACAGCCCAGGTGAGCTGAACCAGGTGTATTTGAGCAGGGAACCAGGGAACCGGGCATCCAGGACCAGATGTGGGCACTTCTACCATACAGCTTTCTTAGAATTTTTCGTCTTACAGGTTTACATTTCTTACTAATTGATTGGAACATCTCAAGTTCCACGGGACCAGCATATTTGAATTTATTTATTGTTTCTTTCTCAAACTAATTGGTTGTATTTTTTAAAATACTGATTGGGCAGTGATTCTAAACTTTGAATGGTACAATGCATCATTTGGGAACTAGTTAACCACCTATGAACTGAGGAAAACTGGAAGCTTGGTTACTTGGTTAACTCAGCTAATCATTCGACTTCTTTTCCTACAGTGTTTGCTTTGGGATTTAGCACAATTCCATGTTTGCAGCTGTTCTTTGTGAATTTTGAATCCTGCAGCATCCAAAAAGTCAAGTTTACTGAGTCATCTCCGCATTAATCTCTTCTGCAGACATGCTTTTTCACTCACATTTGGCTCTTTAAGTCTTCTAGTTTTTCAGCACGGGTGGTGAATTGGAGCACCTGGTCTACTGCATATTCCCAGTGAATAGAGGATATGAAAAAGCCTTTATTTATGGCTTTGGTCATCAGCTATATCTCCAGTTCAATCGATTTTTGTCAAGAAAAAACACTTTTCCCTTCAGAAAAGTCATCTGCAAAGAGAGATACACTTTAGAAGAAGCTGTCAAGGTTCTTTTGCGAGCTGAAACATCTGCTTTTTTCTTTGCTGTGCCACCTTGAATGTTTATTGAAGAGGGTTTGACAGTGTATGTACTTGTAGAGATTTGTTCCAACTAGAAAATGACTGGGCTCTGGTTATCAAAACTGATTGGAAACATCAGTCGTCGGTTCTCTTTGGTTTTACACACTTATCTCACAGACAAATAGGAAAATTCATTCTTGATGTGATTCTGTCAACTTTACCTTTATCCTGCTTTTTTTCAAGAATGCCTATATCAATAACCTTCTTCTAATTGTTTCTTTCTATCTCTGTCTTGCTTTTTCTCTTTATAACAATTAACCGCTTTGTGTTTAGGCATGAACTGATATGTATGGCAAAGCTTGATCACCCTCAGTCAAATTACACTTTCTGCAACACATATGTACATATAGAATTTTTTTAGTTTAATTTACTATACTTGCAAAAAGTAAAATATGTCACACATATAATGTTTTGTTAGTCTCTATTATATTATGTTCAGCAAATTTACAGTATTTGCTAAAATGTGTAAGTGTTGGCTTTCTGTCAGCTGTAGAATGTGTAACTAAATATGTCATTTGACAGAAGGTGCTTGAACTTTGCCTACAACTGTAATCAAGTATTCCCAATTATTTATTTATGTATTTAATAATTAATTAATTAAATTATTATTTTTTTTACATTATTGTTTATTTAATTTCATTAATCTATTATTTAATTTAAAATTATTTAAATTAATTTAATTTAAAATGATTATTTTTCTTTCTATGGGTATAGTAAAACAAACTCACCAACATTATAACTTAGAGTAATTATTGTAACTTATATAATTACAACTTATTTCCCATTTAACACAAATATATTTAGTCAGTCAAGACATGTTTGGTGTTGGATGTATATTTCTTTATGTAACGCTCTGTGCAAAATGAAACAGACAATAGAAGAAGTACAGTGTGTAGCTAAATAATCCCACACCTGCATCACATTACAGTGAGTGGTTAAGTAATCTCTCCAATGCTCACAATCACAAATAATAACATGAGTAGATGACATGGTTTGTGCACATTGTTTACATGCTAACACAGGGCTACGCTATTGCTAGCCTCGTAGCGCTAGTGCAATTTCAGGAAGTCAACTTCAAACATCCAGACGTGTCTTGGCTACATTTAGATTAAGAAAAAACAGTGTAAATGTAACTTATTTGTCATTTGAGCATTATTTTTCCTCCTGGTCTACACGTGCATGGGTATTCTGTTAAAATTTAACTTTTTCAGTGTGTTTTAGCCTCCACATGCTAACAGTGTTGGTCACTGAAAATGGACCTTTGGGAATTCTGTTTTTGTCACTGTACCAAGCCCTGTAGTTTGAATTGTGCTACTAGATTTTGTCCTTTAATGCATTTCTCTGTTTCTGTGGACACTCTCTCTGATGTCCTCACTCTCTCTGTATAGATACACTATACCTGTACATTTTCTATATGACTCATGCTAATCTTTCTCTCCCTTGACACTCTTTCCACTTTTTTTTCCACTGCTCAATAGAAGTGGAGCAAAAAGGTAAATGACTGCTCTGGTTCTCGGTCCTCAGCTCCTTGTTCTGTGTTGTTTGGTTCCAAGCCTTCCACCCAGACCCTGCCCCCTCGCCCTGTCCCCCTTCCCTGCCTTCCTGCCCCAGCCCCTGCCCCTGCCCCTGCTCCTGCCTCCCCCTTTCCCCCACATGATATCCAATATCCAGATCCTGAGATCTGCACGATCTCTGCTCCATTTACTCCAAATGAAATTATGCCGAGCCCTCTTTTGGACGAGAAATCTCATCGTAATCAATGTCTTCACATCACTTTTTTGTAGATATGCTTTGGTCTCGGGGTGTCCAACCTGAAGTTCCTGGAGAAACTTTTAAGACTCATAAGATTGCACAAAACCCATCACTTTCCTTTTTATTCAAAATTGAAACCTCAACACAGAAGTATTTTTCACTGTGGCTAATCCACACACTGCAAAAAAGGGAAATCTTGGCATGTGAAAGCTTAATAAAATCTATTATCTCTCATTATGAAACTGTTGGAATCGTGTTTCTAAATATTTCTCCTTAGTGAGATTGTCTTATTGCACTGGCAGATCATTTTACTTCCTTCAAGGATTAGTTCTTGAAATAATCCAAATTATCTGCCAGGTAAGTGAGATAATTTCACTTGATAAAATTACTCAAAATACATCCAAACGTCTTGAATTTGGCTCAATAGTCTGTGGAAGCCCATTCCTGCCAGGTAGAGTAGAACAAATGTTTCTTTCTTTCTTTCTTTCTTTCTTTCTTTCTTTCTTTCTTTCTTTCTTTCTTTCTTTCTTTCTTTCTTTCTTTCTTTTATTCTCATTTTCTGGGAACAGTGCATTACGTTCAATCAATTATTTCTTAAAATAATGGCCTTTTAACTTCTTTTAAATCTGGAAATGACTTATTTATACATATATTTGATATATTTGAGATAAAGTAGTTATTGTAATAAATTATTTTTATTATTTTCACCTAGTAATAACTTGTTACTTTGGTATACTTATTTTTTTAATCATTATTTAATATAATATGCTGATGTTGAAAATATAGTGTTATAAAATATTTTAAAATTGTAAAAAATGAAATAAATATCCAATTTTTTTTCTCTCCTTTACTTGAAAGGAATGGACTTCCACAAGAATCATACAGCAATCTCATAGTGAGAAATGTCAGACATATTACTCAACCTTAACATTTTTCACGTGCCAGTATATAATTTTTTGCAGTGTTCGATAAATTCTGCCTTGACTATTTGGCTTTATTCCAACCGCTTGCCATGACATATCTTTTGACCCTGTGGTTGATGATGAGTGAGAGAGGCCGCTGATTATTTTAGCCATCTGCATGTGATATGCTGTCCACCCCAGAATGCACATACATTGCATTAATGGCCAAAGGCCCAGAGATGGACGTGTTGTTTTATCTTTGGCAAGGCCTCCCTCACCCATTATCTTATAAAGCGATGTCAGTCCACTCACTTCTCTCTCTCTCTCTCTCTCTCTCTTTCTCTCTCTCCCGCTGTCTGTCATCCTATCTGTCCCGAGCAGCATTGGCATTCTGCTCCACCGTCCTTCTCCTGTCTCTTCCCTCCTATCGCGTGTCATGTGTGTTTGTTTGTTCTTTCCTCAGACATAATTCATGTACGTGTGTGTTTTATTTTCAAAGGTTTGGCTTTTGCGCTGCTGGTAGAACCCTATACCCAATACCCACCCCACCCCCAAGTTATCCGATACCAAGTACAGCTGGGCATTCAAAATAAGTAAAGAACGCCTTAGAAAGTCATCTCTGTCATCTCCTTTCATTTGCAGGGGGTTCTTTTGCGGTTTGTTTGGTCCCTTTTTCCCCTTTTTCAGTTGCAATCAGTGTTAAGACATCTCAGGGAGCAAGGCCATAGCAAATTCAGTCCACAGAAACTGGCCATATCAGGGCCCTTGCTTTAACCTGTTGAATTTCCTCTCAACTATGCATGCCACACCTGATCTCAAAAGGACAACAAGCTTAAAAAGAGTTAATGATGCCAAAGCTGCTATGATGCATTTACACAAAGTGGTCACTATCTGCTTCTGGAGATGTACCTTCTCAAATCTGACATATCTCACTTAAGCTTTAGGTCATTGATTGTTTTGTACCATTGAATTGAATTCTTTCAAATGATACTTCTGAGCTTCCGTACTTCCAGTTTGGTTCAAGGCCATAAATGGCAAAAAATATGAAAATTTTATGTCTGAATAGACGAGACTGTACACAACTGTACTTCAGCAAACTGTGGGATTGATTGAAAGTTTAAGATCTGCACTTCCAACACATTTCCATTTGTTTCCCTGAGCTATGAACAAGAACCAGACAAAGAATCAAATTAATCCATCCACTTGTTATCGCTGGTGATAACGGCGACTTCTAAGAGTTAACCAAGGACAGATGAAGACAACGTGTGTTGGATCAGATGTGGTGGATTAGGATTGGAGCTAAACTGCCTAAGGGAGGGTACATCTCCAGGAACAGACCATTGTTTTATACAAACACACACACACATCTCAGAGTCAAAGAATACCCGTAGAGAAAATCAATATAGAGTTCAGGAACATTTGCATTTCTAACCTGGCGTCTTGCTCTCCTGCCTTTGTTTCAGTTTTCATTTGCCCCGGGACGCTGAAAGCAGTGGGGGAGCCCGCCTTCATATTCGAGGCAGAGCAGCAAGCGGGCGCCTGGTGCAAAGACCCCCTGCAGGCGGGCGACAAGATCTATTTCATGCCCTGGATCCCGTACCGCACGGACACCCTGATAGAATATAGCTCTCTGGATGATTTCCGGAACGGCCGGCAAACGACCACGTACAAGCTCCCGCACCGAGTGGACGGCACGGGGTTTGTGGCCTACGACGGCGCCGTCTTCTTCAATAAGGAGCGTACCAGAAACATTGTCAAGTTTGACCTGCGCACTCGCATCAAGAGCGGCGAGGCCATTGTGGCCAACGCCAACTACCACGACACCTCGCCTTATCGCTGGGGTGGCAAGACGGACATTGACCTGGCAGTGGACGAGCGGGGCCTGTGGGTCATCTATGCCACTGAGCAGAACAATGGCCGCATTGTCCTGAGCCAGCTGAACCCCTACACGCTGCGCTTCGAGGCCACGTGGGACACGGCCTACGACAAGCGCTCTGCCTCCAATGCCTTTATGGTTTGCGGCGTGTTGCATGTAGTTCGTTCCACCTATGAGGAGAACGAGAGTGAGGCCGGCCGCAGCCACATCGACTACATCTACAACACCCGCCTGGGCCAAGGGGAGCACGCCGATATCCCCTTCCCCAACCAGTACCAGTACATCGCCGCCGTGGATTACAACCCACGCGACAACCAGCTCTACGTGTGGAATAACTTTTACGTCCTTAGATATGACCTGGAGTTCGGCCCTCCTGACCCTGATGAAGGTAAGGCAGTTTTTGGCTGAAATCACTAAAAAAATCAATAATAAAAAAAAAAATATATATATAGATATCTATATATATATATATATATATAT
>JBBIGC010000013.1:2676609-2694281 GCA_037576955.1 Lepidarchus adonis | reverse complement strand
ATATATAAACTCTTGGCTAATGGTGATGTGCGATTTGATTGATTGATTATTACATTTTCAAGCCAATGTCAGTACATACACCATCAAAAAATTAATATACCCGCACCAGAGAAATACAACTCTTATTTGTAATGCAGTGAAATTAATAAAAGTATAATAATAACTTAAATAAATAAAAATATACAAAATCCCATGCGTCTTGCCTGCGTATATGGTCGTAGTAGACGATTAACTTCTGCTTTTGTAGAATCTTGGATTTAAATCTAGTTTTTTATTAGTGTGGCCTGTTTTCTTTGTAGACCATACTTTGGATAGGAGCATCTGCCAGATGCTATAAATGTCAACATAAATATAAATGTTCTGCTTTTCTGGACTACAATAACCTAATTGAATATGATTAAATAATTGAAGATGACATAAATGTAAGCATTAAAAATTCATTAGGATATGTTTGCCTTATTATAGTGCATCTCTACATACATTACCTTCAAGGCCAAGGAAGCAACCAGCCTGGTTGTGATTGGCTTAAAAAGGAAGGTGGTATAAATTGGACTTTTTTGGTCCCAAATTCTTTAAACCATTGTCTTATTTACCACAGTTGCCATATCTGGGTTATTGTGTACATTCAGACCTCAACGAGGTCTAGTCTGGGAGCAGCCTCCGACAAGCTGCAATTAAGTCGATCTAGACCCTAGAATTTTAATGGGCCCACCATGCGCGAGAGGGAACGCATGCAAACAGCCCACTTTCGCTTTGACGCTCATACGTATGTAAATGTGATTAACAACAGAATTATCATAATTACCATCCGCGGGTGATCACAGCGGCGTGACAAAGAACAGCCCAGATTGCCGAGCGTTTCCAATGATGAGCTTTACTTTTTATTTCCCCATGTTGCACACACCTCAAGATGCCTTTCTGAGTGATAGTCTAACAAGTGCCGGTGCGTTAAGTTCGCGAGCAGCTTGTCAAGAGTGAGTGACACCTCGTGAACTTCCGCGTGACGTCTGAATTTGTCTGTGTTCTCCAAAGCAAAGGGACTAATCTGGGTGGTGTTGAAGGAGATCTTAATTTAAAGGAGTCCAGCTTTACCGGGAGTCGGCTGATCAGTGACGGAAGCTACGAAGCAGCCGTTCTTCAGTTTGCAAATGGAACGAACTGGTTAATGTTTACAAGGTTACCCTGCATCGCACCTCCAGCTACTTCAGCTGTAAACGCTATTACTGCTCTCACTGTAGATCGTAATAAAGCTTGTTCTGAAAGGACGTCTAATGGGCCTGAAATAGTGCATCTTTCCTTGGAAATGAAAAGGCCTAGATAAAAAAAACAATTCTCATTAAGGTTCACCAAGCAAGTTCATGGTTAAGTCCCACACAGTATCTTCACACAATGCATAGATTGAATTCACAGGTATAAAGGCTTTGTGGCATTGAGGTTGGGAGCGTGAATCGGATCGTTAGGATGTATTTTATGTTTGTATGGTGTTAGGTTGGCTGAAGTAATGACTCTGAACAGGGTAATGTGATACAATATAGTCTTAAAGTTATACTGAATGATTTGCCTGGATTTCCCATGTTCTAGACTATGGATGCTGGAGCTTGGACCATTGTTTTTGTGCTGATTGTAATATACTGCCAGTAACCTTCAGCGCAGTTGTTTGTGGTGAATATTGAATATTGTGGGAATACTGTAATGTGATGCCTTTATCAGGATGCAAAGAGCTTTGTGTTTATAGTGAATATTGAATATTGCGGGAATACTGTAATATGACGCCTTTATCGCAGTGGTTCTCGCACATTTTACAGCCTTAGATGTTAAACCTCCTGCCCCACATGCTCTTGGCTCTTACATGATGCATTTGGTGCTTAATCTAAAAATCAAACCTTAATAAACCATCTGGTGAGATGACACATCACACAAGATGTACAGAATAATACTGAATTATTGATCACACACTTTTTTGACAAGGGCCTTATTGTGATGGATAGAGCATCTCCAGAACCTCAGGTCTTGTGGAGTGTTTCAGTAGTTCAGTACCTACCAAAAGTGATCCAAGTGAGGACCACTGGTGAACCAGTGACATGGTCAAGGGCACCCAAAGCTGGCGATAAGGCAATAATATTGTACCACAATACTTTGAGAAATGTTCTTAAAACGTAATATGTCACACTATGTATTTTTCCACCATCTATTAAGACAAAAATGAGCTGCATATATATTTTTATATCAAAGTATGAATACAAAGGATTTTTTTTCAGTGTTTCTCATACCACAGTACAATAAGTTCACTTAAGCAAGACTAATGACGCTCTCTGAAATCTGAAGTTTGACAGAGCTTTTACAGTACAGATCTACTCAGAAAATCATATTGTGCCCACAATTTATCAGGATAAATATTGTCATATTGGGGAGGGAAGAGCACCCACTCTGGTGAGGTGGACTGTCATGGTTTCAGGAAGTTAATGCAGATATTGTGACGTTTACTTAGTTTAATAACACTATCACAGAGATCATCATACAAGTCAAACTGTCAGAAACATGACAGAAATACATTATAGTCCAAACGAACACAGACACAGATAAAAAGAAACACAGGGTATAGAATTCCAAGACCAAATCACAAACGCCTGGGTGAGGGCGGGAAACAAGACAAGGCACAGGGAGAGGCTAACAGACAGGAACAGGGAAACACAGGCAAAAACAAAACCACATGGACAGGACAGCACAATGTTACATGGACATACGCAATATTATGCAGATGGTTTTAATGTCATGGTTAATAACATAGATGGTTGATGAAAAAACTGTAGAATTCAGTTTGTAGAACTGTATAATTCACTCTGTGCAAGATGGCTTTCCACTCTAATGACACACAACCCATGACATTGCACATTTAATCATGCCCGCACATGTTACAAAATTCATATTTTTCCATGGTTTTGACTTCTCTATACAACAAAGTCCAACACTGTTATTTCTGTTGTGTGGGGGCTGCATCCAGTTGGGGAGCCATTTTAAGTATCAACACTTGAAATCAACACAGTGCTACGAGACTGAATCTAAATGAGTAGCAAACCCCTGTGTTGGTTACTGTGATGACACTGTGCAGTGCCAACATTTTACTAAACAGAGAATGTGATCACATGTGAGATTTGCATTTAGAAAAGTGAGCAAATCCAGATAAATGTCAGTCTAATGGCTAATCCATGGGTCTAGTTAGCTACGGCTAAGTGCTAGTGGCAGCAGGCTAATAACTTACTCCAACTGCAAATTGTGACCATTAAAGTCAAACCTTTGGCAATCAATAGCTACGTAATTACACTGTAACAATATATGTTATATGTGAAGTTATTTAATATGCATTATTACATACTCTGGACTACTGCATTCCAGCTGTAGCATTAGCTTATCAACGTTGGTAGAAGTGGGCTAGTGGTTATGACCATAGTGTCATAATGCAAAACCAAACCTTAATACACCAAACAGATGAGATAACACATCACACATGATGTACAGAATAATACTGAATTATTGATCACACACACTGCTAGTGAACAGTAAGTTCTTGAAGTTGATGTACTGGAAGTGTAAGGATCTTACTGGTGAACTGGCGACAGGGTCATGGGCACCCAACACTGGCGATAAGGCGGTAATATTGTATCATGATAGTTTGAGAAAATGTCCTGATACGCGATATGTATCATTTGTTATGACAAAACTGAGCTGCATTTATATTTTTATATAAAAGTATGAGTACAAATGATGTTTCTCCTTCTCTTTCACTTTCATTTGTAGATATATTGCTGTTTTATGGATGATCAATTACACTGTAATTAGCGTCAATATAAAACTGTGTGCAACATAATCAATATTCATTCATACTAGTGGTATTTTTCTCTTAGATCACAGTGGTGGCCTATTGGTTTGCCCTTGTGGTCAGAGGGTTACGGGTTCAAGTCCCAGCCCAGGCACCACGTAGGTACACCTGAGGAATATTCCGTCTTGCTACACTGTTGATAACCCACTGCTCCATGTGTGGTTATGTTAAATACAGATGCACTGTGTGTTCACATTGACAAATAGTCATTTTCACTTTACTTTATTAGAGAACTTCAGGTGCTAGATTTTTATAAACGTGAACCTCACTCCTAATTGGCCCCTCACAGTTTGGGCACCACACTTTTATGAGCATGCAGAGTGTTGTGGGCCGAGTTTACTGTTCCAGTCCTAATTATAAGGGAACCAGCGAACCCCTAATGCTAGTTTACCCTTGAATTTCTTTCCTGTTTGTCATTTAAAAGCAACAGAACAGCACTGGCACGTAATAATCCCAATCAAAGTCGTAAACCTACAACATGCAATCCAAAATGTTGCCATTCAGAGGCCCTTCTTTGATATTTCTGATGTTCCTTGGGGGCAAAAGCTGACACAGAATGGCTCCTGAGTCATTAGGGTAATTTATTCACCCCCCACACACTATCACACACACACAAAAGTTGCACCTTAGTGCCAGTGGGTACTTCTTTTTTTATCTGTGTAACAATTTAGCTCCAATGCCTGTCCCTCAAAGATAAATGCTAATGTAACATATGTGACAAGAATTCATCTGAAGCCTTTATCTCCTGGTGTGGTATTGAAGACCAGCTCTCAGGCTCGCAGCATGCAGGGCCAATTGTAGTGGCGACGATAACAGTGCCGGATGGAAAGGTTGTTAAACTTGGCATTGAACTGGAGCTCTGTCATAATACACATGTCTTTTGACACTGGCAAAGCAAAAGCAACAGCGCTGGAGTTCTCTTTACGCAGAGTAGCATTTTTGGAATGTTGCTCTGAGACTTGGATTACGTTTCGCTGGCCGCCGCATGGCCGTGGACAGCTGAGACATGCGTTAATGGATTATGAGTGCTGTACTGTAGTTCCTCTCAATGTCAGGAACCATGATAATTAAGTAATCTTTTTTTTCTGTGCCGCAATCTGCTACACTTCACGGTACATCACCGAGGCCCATTCCACAGTCTTGCACTACTTGTACTGTATATGCGCCAGATAGGGGATTAAAAAAGAGATTGTGATTTCACTATCAAGAGTCTTGTGTTGTTCGAGGCCTAGTCAGGGATTAATGCTATGCTAGCTGTTTATACCAAGAACAAGGACATAAGGCCTAGAAATAATGCGTCAACTAAAACAAAAACAGCTTTATATACTCATAATGTATTTCCCTATTCTGTGCTGCCATCAGCTACACTACATAGCACATCATAGTGGTAGAAAAAGTTTATCTGATGCAAAAATACAATTAACATTGCAGTATATATAATATATATATATTATAGTTTATATTATATAGTATATATTATATAGTTGAGCGCCCCATATATATATATATATAGGGCGCTCAACTTACAATGGGGTTCCGTTCCTCATCAAGTGTTGTAAGTAAAATTTTCATGCAAGTCCTTACATAAGCGTCTACTGTGTTTTGCCCTGATGCCATTCCTCTGTCAGTCCACCAGAGGGAGACATTCACCCACCTGAGGCTCTGTGTTGCATTTTTTGACTATTTTATTAAAGGTACTTTCACTTTCACAATCAGGTGCTGCTGGAGTTTCACACATCCATGCAATGACTAGAAGCATGGAGAGGAAATCTGAAGCTAAACATGTGTTGGGACAGTGGTGGCCCAGTGGTTAGGATGTTGCCACTGGACTCTGAAGAGTGCAGGTTCAAGTCCAAGCCTGGGCACCACTGAGGATCCTTCAGTGCTGTTCATAGCGGCTTGCTGCTTTATGTGTGATGGATTAAATGCAGATATCGCATTTTGTTGTGCTGCACTTGTGTTTGATTGTGTTCACGATGACAAATAGTCACTTTCGCTTCACTTCTAACCAGCTCACAGCACACAAAATATAAATATGTATATATGAATGTCTGTATGAAAATGTAAGGAATAAAATATGCAAAATGTTGGGACATTTTTAAAAATGCAGTAAAAACAAAAACCAGCAATTTGTAAATTCTCTTGAACCGTTCTTGCACTGACAAAAACACAAATGAATAAGTTATAATGTTTCGACTGACCTATATAAACACATTTTGAATTTGATGTCTGCAACACTCAGAAATACAGTGGTACAGATGCAAAAGCTTGGTTTAGGAGAAAAGTGACATTACATTCAATGTGCCAAACACAAAACAGACAAACCATGAAACGGGTGAAATGGTGAACAATGACTGTTGTGCAGCTGAAGTCTTATATTTAAAAAATATGACTTAATAGAAAACTGCAGCAATTCGAATTTTCAGTTAAAAAGTGAAATTAAAAGTGAAAGTGATGTAAAACAGTAGTAAACATGTCTCTGTCCCAACTTTTTTGGCTTTGTTGCAGGCATGAAATTCTAAATCTGTTTGATTTACAAAATACATTTAAGTTGTTCAATGAAATCATTTGAAATCTTTTCATTGGACTTCTGTTAGATAAATAAACGTTCAAGATAATTTACTAAACACAATATTGTTTTGGTTCTTGTTTACATTTTACAAATCCAAATGACAATTTTTGCACATGGGGTTTGTATGTTTCTTCTTTAGGAAATATAAGTGAAACAGAAGTTTTAAGTAAGTCCTAGACTTACGACAGGGTTCCGTTCCTCAATGTGTGTCGTAAGTTGAATGTGTTTGTGTTTTGTCCTCTGGCCATCAGTCCACCAGAGGGAGACCATCACCCCTGAGGCTCTGTATTGCATTTTTTTAGCATTTTATTACAACTTCTTGCACTTTTCATACTATTAAACACAAAAAACGGGGTTTGGGGCAAAGTCGTAACCACACATTTTTGTAAGTCGAGTACATCATAAGTCAAAGACCCCATCTACAAATCTTTCATGGTCTTCTTTGTAGTAACATGCTCTATACTAACAAAGTACAATTACTTAAGTATTTTCCTTATTCCTCCCTTGATATAGAGGCATTAAAGCATTTGGTTATTTGTCATGGCTTGGGGTCGCATGGGTGACTTACCAATGTGTGAAGGTACTATTGATGCAGAAGCAATATATTGGGATTTTAGAGAGACACATGCTGTCATGAAGAGGACATCTTTTTCTGGGAAGTCCAAGATTATATGATTGTTGTCATTCCACACACGCTACAACAGTGTGGCTTCATAGACCCTGTGTGTGTGTTTGACTGGCAATTCAAACCCAAAATCAATGAGCCCATAGTAGCCATTGTTGTTCCTCCCTGGGGTTTGGAGTTGCTGCCTGGACAGGAATGAGAACATAGCCCAAAAAAGAAATCACAGTGATGGCTTATCTTCTAAGGGCATTTCTAGCAGGAGGCTGCCAATAAAACTGGTGCCTAAATACCAGCGAATGAAAAGGCTCGCGGTGACACTTCAAAGGGTCCGTCTGTAGCGTGTGAACACCCAGCCTTACCTTGGCCCGGAGAATTAAAAAGCCGTAATCACAAGCGCCAATAATTTCCAGGAGCATTTTCAAATTAACGTGGGTGTATGGAGAAAATGAATTTACCTCAGAGGCAGTATTGATCTCCCAGCCAAAGAGTGAAATTGTAAAATTAATTAATTTCATCAGTAAGTAGAGGGCCTCGTCGAGAGGCAGTAGCGTTCAGCCACCGACTGACGCCCGGCCACGTCTTGCCTTGTTTGCTTAATTATCGGCTTGGAATACAAAGCGAGGACGACGTTGGTGAAGGGATGGCCACAAAGCGCATCTCAGTATGTGTCACTCACACATTTAGAGCCATTATCGCGCCCCGTAAGTGAGTCGACTGAGGTCAGGGGTCCTGACCCTGGGGGGAGAACCTGACTAGGGAGGGCCCCCAGGTCTGTTGCTGTGGCTTTGGAACGCGAGAAGCATCTGGAAGCAAAATATTCAGGGGAAACAACAATGTGGACTGACAAAGAAATAGACATTCTTCCTTTTTTCCCAGCCTGCATCTCTTTTCCTCGACTGTCAGCCTCCCCCCTTTGCCTTCGCTCTCTCCATCTCGTCTGCTTTGTGTTTGTTTAGGAGCAGAGCGACAGTGCCATGGTTAATAAGCTGTGTCTTGGCCTCGTTACTCAATTTCCTTTTTTTCCCCCAAACACTGGCACCATCCTACCAGCCTTGAATCTTCTCGTGGTTTTCTAAAAGCTGGTGATAAGGGGCAAAGCCGTCCATCTGTTAACGGTACACTTGGTAGTCGAAGGAGCAGCAAACACCTGTTAGTGTGAAGTGATTGAGAACGACGAGCGTCTGTTTGGAAGCACTGGGTCATACAGTCTGAAACGAGCTTACGTAATACTCGAACGTGCCCACGGAGTAACGAATGACATGGAATCACAGGAAATGGCGTCAAGTTGTATGGTTACATTCAAAAACGCTTTTTCCGACAAATCGATTGCTTCTTCAAGGCTGCTTATTATGAATCCTGAATGTGTCGTACTCTGAAGACCTTTTATAAACCGCAGTAGTCAATAAGGTAGAAATTAATGAGTGTGGCAAGAAGCGATTTCCAGTCCATAATTATCTTTTATGAGGGAAACAGTCATGGAAGCTGTGAGACAAATGCCCATCTGCATTCAGTTAAGATCCTGTAGAAATCACTGTGAGAGGTAGATCAGTAAAAACACTTCCACGCCACTGGGGTTGTCACTCAAATAACAAAGTCTGCATCGTTAATATGGATAATTGCTGTTATGTTCATTTTTATAGCTTATTTGTACTGAAGTAGGTTCATGCAGAACATGTTTGGCTCATGGTATTTGTGCTTTTGTATCATTCTCGGAATACACAGTTTACACACTTAAAGGACCCATATCCTACATTTCTTTTTAGATTTTGGTATTTTTTCCCCATGTGGTTAAATTATAAAATTTTTTAGTTTTATAGTATAACCGAAAATAGGTATAGTGATCTCATTTACCAATTTTTTTTTGCTCTATCTGTACCTTTAAGACTTCTGTTTGTATATAATCTCTGTGATTGGCTGTTGTAAACTGTGGCTTACTCAAAAGGCTGGTGATCTTATTTGTTTGGGGACGGGGTGGAGCAGGGCGTTGTTTGGCTGTTGTATTGGCGAAATCGTGAAAGTTGTTTCAGAAAGAAGCAGGGACAAAGTTTAGTGATTTTGAGTAGCGATGGGGACCAGCTGACTAGTTAATGTCCTCAAAGTCCCCGGCGTAAATGAGATACAGTTACAATGTGTTTGTAAGAGTTTTTAAACCACAAATGCCTTAATTGCTATGAATTGCTATTCACCTCAAGTCAAGTCAAGTTGGCTTTTATTGTTCTTTCAACCATATACAGTTTGCCCAGTACATACGAAACAACATTCCTCCAAGACTACGGTGCTACATTCACAACACAGGACCCAGGACAGTGCTAACTGTGTTCAAACGTGCAAACATTTGCAAAGGCAAATAGTGCAAAACAGAGACAATACAGTGCCAACACTACACAGCTATGTTATCTGCATTGTACACATATACAACAATATTACAGAAAAAAATCAGATGTAAACATGACACAGGCAGCATATTTATTTAAAAATAGATAAATATAGGTTTGAATAACTGAAAAACTTGACATTGCCAAGGATTTAGTTGATTCTTTTATGAGTGAAGTTGGCACAGTTGGGGTCGCTGTGCTTTCTTTCAATAGCTAATAAAGTCATTTTGTTAAAAAGTGGAACACAGCAGGCACTAAGCCAAGCCAGTCAGCGGAATGATCCAGAATAACGATGTTTTTCCTTCAGTCTAGACCTGAAATACCTGTGCACCAGCCACAGGGATGTGGCAGATACCTAGTCTTGGTCTGGAATGAATCTGATCCCATTCTGTTACAAATCTGGCTTGAATATTACATTTTTGATTAGACATTATTTTGATTATATGAAAATATCTTCTGCCCATCGTGGCCACACTCGAGGAGCAGTAGTGGGTTAAGGGCAATTCACCCTGCTGGATAGTTCCTGGATTTGAACCCACAACCTTCAGTCACAAACCTACTTCTCTAATTATTAGGCCGACTGCCTTTGTAGGAGAACCCAGCATAAAGCAAATT
The DNA here is from genome assembly GCA_037576955.1 of Lepidarchus adonis. Classification (NCBI taxonomy): domain Eukaryota; kingdom Metazoa; phylum Chordata; class Actinopteri; order Characiformes; family Lepidarchidae; genus Lepidarchus; species Lepidarchus adonis. Next base: position 2,684,217 of record JBBIGC010000013.1, on the reverse strand, counting down.
AACATCACATGATTGGTGGACTAGTTTATAAAAAACGGGTTCTTGACCAAAAGGTTGCTGGTTCGATTCCCTGAGTCAGCAGGAAAAAAATGAAGGAAGGGAGAGTGCATGAACAGCACTACACCCACAGCAGGTGCCATTGAGCAAAACACTTAAGCCCCAACTGTTCCCTTGTGCCACAGCTGTGGCTGCCCACTGCTCCGGGTGTGTGTGCTCAGTGCCTCCTAGTGTGTGTGTGTGTTCAGAGCTCTCAGTGCATGTGTGCTCACTGCGTCAGAAGGAGATAATGAAAAAATAATTTCCCCTCGGGGATTAATAGAGTATAATTTAATAAATGAAATACGAAATCAGTATGTAGCGTTAACATAGGAACAAGGTGCTATAGTTAAGTATCACTGTCAATTTCATTCAAACCACTTAATTTGAGTCATGGGGAGGCTGGAGCTGATCCCAGCTGACTATAGGCAGGGTTTACCCTGGACAGGAGTCTAAACATTAACAGGGCAACAGAGGCAGAAAACTATTAGCATTTTAGCTAATTAGCCTAAGCTAAGAATAAAACCCAGGACCTTCTCACTGTGAGGCGATAACCACTGTTGATTTACAATGCTTTATTTAAAATTACGCAGTTATGATTTTTAGCCAGTACTGAAAGCTTTAGTATCAGTATCGCAGTGTGTTTGGTATTAGCTGCTAATGTTGATTAGCAGTTGGCTGCTTTTAGCCTGGCCATTGTTGCTAACTCCACTCTCTCAGGTATTTAAACTATGTTTCTCTCATCAAAAAGTTGGGGTTAGAAAAGGGAACAGGTGTTTCTTATCACACCCTCATGTTGTGTGTCATCAGCTACTGGTGGCAGTGCTTCATGCTTACATCGGGTTGAGTGGCTGCTAACAACCGAAGGTGTGGGTGGCAGGTGTTAGCGGAGGTCGACAGATTCGGCTGACTGCAGCTTTGCTGTTGTAAACGAAAAGCAAGAAAAAAGGGCCCCGGAGTCGCTTCAGCAGACAGCTGGCGAACCGAGCGCTTCGCAAATGCTAGGTAAAATATACATCCGTCTCAATCGCAGCTTGATTTAGGCTTGAGGAAACCGTCATAAATGACTTCTGCTACTGGGTCACATGATCGATAGCAGGGGTGAAGAGTGGCTGATAAATTGTCCCCCCGAGGACTATTTACTCACCGCAGTGGAGCGAGACATGGTTTGGGGTGTATTGATGTCACATATTTCCTGAACATATGCTCCCTATGTTTTATATCTAGTCTATGTGACAACCGCTTCATTGAAACAAATAAAATGACAAAATGGCTTGGAACCTTTTTTGATGTTTTCTCAGCTGCTTGTTTTCTTGTTTGTTTGCGTGTTTGTGTTTATGAGGCTGGGACGAAAGGACGTTCTTTGTGTTCTTTGGCAGATAAAATTGGTTCTTTTTTGCTTTTTTTATGCTATTCAATCCTAAAACCTATTTAAAACTGGAATTCGATTCGGAGCTTAAAAATCAGTAAAGGTTAAAATGTTCAAGTGTTGTTTTTCTGATTGAAGCCCATTCATGTGATAATTAGAACATAATTCTAAGAGTAGAACTTGTTATTGTGCTTATAAGTCTGGTTAAAATCCATTCAAGCCTTTCCATCCCCAAAGGCAATTCTGTATTGAGAAGTCTTGCTACACAGCAAACCTTTGGAAGCCTTAGCAACCTTTGGAGATGCCTGCGTTGAGAGCGCCAACCATCTTGTGACAGAACCCCCTCCCCAAAAAAAAACATCCACTTCCTCTGAAATCTGGGAGCTGCTTAAGGAACTGGGGCTTCATTTGCTTCATCCAGACTAAACATACACACACTGATCCCTCTTTTATTATCTTGTTGTCTTGCAGCCAGCCTGTTTCCACACACATTTAATAACTTGCGTTTGTGCTTTTCCTTCAAAAGGCGGCCATCTGGGAACTCGAGCTGGAGAGAACTTTCGGACAAACAGAGTTGGCAAATGAAATGCGCATTCATTGTGAAAAAACCCACCTCAAGCTGAGAGAAACCTGCCGTTGTTTTAGCGCCAGCTGCGGTTTGATGGTGTTGCTTCCTGTTGGCCTCTGCTAAGTCTGTTTAAGCGTTTATGTAGATGAGCGATAACCTTCGTGCCCTGCTCAGAGCTCCACCTTTACCGGCTCTCATTCAGCAGAGGACGTGGACAGCCTCCTCGCCCCCGCTGCCTGCGTTAGTGCTTGTTGACGAGTGGTCTTCGCCTCTGACGGCCTATATGTCCTTGATTTCTGATTCTTCCACAGAGAGTGACTTCGCCAACTCTTGAAATGACAGCTAATTGAGCCTCGTTTGCCGGTGGAGTGCTGCTGGATGATGCCCTGAATTTCTTCCTCTCTGTCTGCCTGTGAAATTGTTCGGCATAATCAAAAGAAAATTGTAGAGCTGCAAGACGGGAGATGCCAAACGAAACAGCGAGGCAGGCTAGGTCACTGACAGGCGCTTTACCTCGCTTGCATGCCCACTCCCTACCGCCAGCCCCCACCACTTCTTCTCTTCCTCCCTTTACCTCAGGCCCTTGGGCAGACGTAGGCCGTTTAAGTAGACAAGAGAGAAAATTCAATGGATGCCGAGAAGCAGGGCCAGAGGTGGCTTTGGGATTGAGCAGTGTTCCATGAGTTTCATTTGGATAGGCTGACAGGGTCAGATAGGCGCATGACAGGTCATTCAATAATATTAATGTTATTATTAATAATATAATTATCAATCAATATTATCAATAATATTAATATTAAACGTCATCCACGGCGTCTCACAGGAGAATGGGACTTTCTGTTTGTGCTCGCAAGGTGACACTCGGTCGGCCGTTTGTTTGAGATGTTGTAAGGTTGTAAATGGCCTTCTGTTCAAACTTATACTGGAACATTGCAGGTTGGTGCCCTGGAGTTGAAAAGCGAAAGAGATTGTAGAAGATAAAGTTGTAGCAGATGGACATTTAAAGATTTTACTAGACTGGTTGGTATTGTTGGGCTTCTGTGTTTTCCAATAGTCCAGCAGATGGTTCTACATTTTTGTTGGATTCCAGCTCCCAGCACACCTGTATCATGACAATGGAAGAATAGTTTGGCAAAACATCGAATGTATACAATTTTCTCCTCAAATATGGCCGCTCAGTCACGAATAGTGTCCAAGTTTGTACCATGAGGATAATGTTACTGACAAGCCCAAATCTTTTCTTGGAATACTTCTACAGAACTTCTCTAAACCTGCTCAAACCATATTAAGGTCTTCATTGGGGTGGTGCATTGATTTAAGAACTGGTGTTTTGGAAGCAAGAAACACAGAAACCCAATTGTTCTACCAACAAAGCAGTCATGATACAAGCCCTGTTGCCTTCCCCTAGTTCTGTGGATTCTGGGACCATTGTTAATCTGTTTGCTATTATGTAGTTTGTATCAGTTAGCCACTTGTGTGTTTGTGAATGAGAGCTATCAGTATCTCTAAAGAGATGCTAAAATGAGCATCATGTCTTTACAGTTCACTGGAAGCTGAGATGAAGTGTCTTTTGTTTTCAGCACAGCAGGATATGCAGCTGTAAACAGATGATATTTATGCTTCATTTTTCCCAGTCTAAGGACTTTTAAGTTGCCTTGTTTGGCTTTGTAGTCAGCTAGTTTGATTTCAGCTTGGGTGGCCAGTAGCCTGGTGGTAGAAGCCCAGTAGGTTGGAGGATTTAGTCCCAGGGATTATTGGGTAAACTTGATTGTGAACTCAGCCTACTCAGTAACCTTCCTCCCACTAACTCTGCTGGGGTTAAACAACACATTTTTCTTAAAGTATGACATTACTGAGAGTGATATTTTGATATTGACCAAAAACTGTTTAAAAAAAGACCAGCAATGAACAGATTACCTACATAGGACTGTTGTTATATATTATATGTTATTGTGTAATGTCTTTTTGAATGTTTTGAATATTTTACTATATTTTACAAACATTAACAAATAAACAAAAAAGGTAATATGAAGAAATTATATTTTTGTGTATTTTTAGACTCCTGATTAGCATTGCCAAGCCACTATTCTAAAGGTTTTACATTTTACTGCATTTATAATACTCTTCAAATTAAATAAAGTACTGAAAGCTCAATGGACAGTCAATACTGTTAACAGTTTATTTAAATATTTCAGCTAGATTATATTTTACATATATTTGAAAACTGTTATAAATTGGTAAACAAAAACTTTTCATATTTTTATGTAGGTCTGATAAATGACAAATGGCAACAGATCACAATCAGCTACAGAACTAAAAAAAAAGTATCTCTAATTTATTAAAGTATAAAATAATGAACTTATAAACTTGTGAATTAGGAGTGTTTCAGCTTTTACTTAAGCTTATATATATATATATATATATATATATAATAAGGAAAGACGTTTGAGTGAATCTTAGCATAGCATGTTGCTAGCTTGCTGGTGGCTTACAGTTTGAAGTTTCCGGGTGGAACTCGGGCTTCAGACATTTAGTTCCGCGTTATGTTGATTAGTCTTTGCATGTAGGCTATTGAGTCTTTACCATATAACTGCACAGAACTGTATCATCCATAGATTTACTATTACCATGAGGTGCATGTATGTTAGTTTCTTATTGTGAACACACTCAATCACACAAAGTGCATCACAAAGAAATGGGACAAGTGTAGTGGGATGGTACCTGGGCCGGGACTTGAACCTATGACCTTCGGATAAGGTCCTAACCACCAGGCCTCCACTTTACATTGGCCTAATTGATTGCATACGTGAAAAATCTCAGAGATCTCCACAGACCCAGAATTCTCAGAAGAGTTTCATGTCATCTATTGGTTCTACAGTGTGATTGTTAGAGAAGATGCGAGGTGGTGAGAAAGGATTTGAGACTGAACGAGTCAGGGGAGTTAATGAATGCAGCCGCCCTGTCTGGTTGCTCTAATCACTTGGACAATCGGTGGAGTGTCTGGATGTTACAGACAGTAACCGATTTCGCCCAGTGGGTCAGCTTCTATTCCTTTTTCAGGCTGGAGTGGAATTGCTGCAGGGGTGATGCAGAGGGAAAGTTGTGGGCTGGGTGCGGGTGGTGCAGTACTTTGGGGCATAATGAACTGCATATTTGGCCGGAATGAAGGAACAAAAGGAAAGATGTTCCAGATTGGTGGCTTGGACGTCGTCCCAACGTATGCGTTGGCTCAGAGGAAATGGAGATCCGTGTCCGATGATGGCTTGCCACATATGTGGTACAGCCCATCCCTCTGCTCTCCACCCCTCTGCGCTGAGTTATCCGTTCCATTGGCCCTTACTGGGCTCTAGAAGGCATGATCCGAGTGATCAAGTGGCTTTAGCGGCAATCAGCCAAGCCGCAAACGCATTTACACTTCTGCTGGCATTATCCTAGAGGCGTGCACCCAGCGTTTTGGTAGAAGGCTTTTCGCGCTCACTCAAACATACATGAACAGAGCAAACATGGCCTGGCGCCCAGCTGTGTGAAGCCGTTTCCTTTTTCTTTTCCTCTCTTTGAGGGAAGTAATGCTTGAGGATGTGTGTGTGTGCGCATCTGTGTGTGTTATTTGAAATATAAGCTGTGCACTTCATCACAAATTCTCTTAAATATGTCAGACCGATCGGCGTCAAAACCTTCTTATCTCCGCTGTGATGCGCAGGATTTTTCCCAAGGACTCTGCATTTTCAGCTTCTTCAGATTCACTTTATCGCAGAACGAAGCTGGGGGGCTTTGGGCGGGTGGGGGGAGGTTGGTGGTGGTGGAAGGGAGGAAGGAGCGATTGAAAAAGGGGCGATGAGATAGAGAGACGCAATTGGAGAAAAATGAAAATGCCGGTGTGCTTTTGTCTTCCGCCACTGACATTTCTCCAAGCCAGAGGAACGGATGGTTCCTGATCCTGAGTAGGATGTCCAAGCAGGAACGCCGTCTTCCTTTCATGAGTTCTGGGTGGGGAGGGGATGAAAGGCTGGAGTGGTTAAATATTTGCATGGCCATCAGTTTTGTGGTGGAGACGAAAAAGAAACGGTGGCGGTGCCTTTCTGCTTTGAATTAGCGCACCATCTGAAAAAGAAACGGCCTCATCAAGACCTCCGGTGCAGTTTACACAAATCATTATCAAAAGGGAAGTTTGCCATCATCAGAGGACGAGGCGCAGTGCGTTATACACAAAACGTTTGTTAACTTGATGGATTTCCGTGAGGGCAGAGGAGGTCAGTCTGTCTGTTTTCCGTGGAAAAAGAAAAAGCCCTGTCTTAATGACGATCATGGTAAGTGCTGTATCCAAGATGGTGGCAGTGAAGTCTGTGCAATATCATTAAGGTTCAATTGTGCTGTATGCCAGTTTCTAGGATTCAAGATCTGTGCTCTGGTTACGTATCACCATTGCTTCAATATCTCCACCACTGTCTATTTGAAGATGGTGTGATCAGGACGTATCCCATGCCTTACTCCTCCTGGTGGCTTTGTAGTTGTGTAGCTAGGATCATGTTTGGAGAACCTGGCTGCGAAGACACTAAATCAAAAGCTCGATACATTGAAAGACCAACTATTCCAGTCTCATGATCAAAGAAGTTCTGGTTCCTAATGGTGTTGCTTTTGCCTGTAATGACATATACCTTCAGTCAATAGTTCAGTCTGTACATAGAAGCATCTTCCTTATACTGTTTGCATTGTTTTCTGGTTTTGGAATAATACAGAGGACTCAAAACTAGGAATTATCAGAGAGGAACCCGCAAGGTCTTCTACGGCTTTATAGAAGGCCTTATGTTTTCTGGAAAGTAAAGAAAATACGTGTGCGTTATTTTTTTGTTATTTTATTATGTGTTTCAGCTAGGGAAGCGACATAATATTGATTCTGCGATATATTGTTGTCATTATTCTTACCTTATGATAATTGATACGCGATGGGAATATCGATATTTTAATTCATAAACATTCACTGCCAATTTGACTTGCTGGCGGTACCACTTCATGTCTCCTCAAATTAATGCAGGACACAGGGAAAGTTAAAGAGAAAATTACCAACAGGTAAACAGCAGAGAAAGCTAGGCTGAGAGATGCCCCAGCCACATTTAAATCTACAGTCTGGGTTCACTGTGGGTTTTAGAACATTGAGGGAACAAAGCGTGGATTATTTTGTCCCAGTGGCATCTCTGAGCATCTTATTCCCACACTTGTTTCATGTAGTGATGAAGCCCGCCTCCCAAACACACATCACGGATGTAATTGGTGGAGACACTATTCTGGAGGTGGACCTAGAATCTGTGTCGCAAATTACCTTTAACATTACAGAATTCACTTATTAATAATGTAATCAGAATGGATTTAAAACATTATGAAATATATGTAAATTAATACTAGGTAGACGTAGCTAAGCAAGTGCTCCTATTGGTTAGGCCTTCAGGTGCTGGGGTGGTATACTATCAAATTAAACTTAATTCTTAGGCCCAGTAGTAATAATTCTTTTTTAGTCATAAGAAATACTATAAGAAATAATTCAGGCATTAGAAAATAAAATAAAGTTTAAATTATATATATTTTAAAGTTTAAAGTATATATATATAAAACTAGGCTACATTTGACTACATAGGAAAAC
>JBBIGC010000013.1:2653830-2671437 GCA_037576955.1 Lepidarchus adonis | reverse complement strand
TGTGTGTGTGTGTGTGTGTGTGTGTGTGTGTGTGTGTGTGTGTGTGTGTGTGTGTGTGTGTGTGTGTGTGTACTTTTATTTTCGTAACCAAGCATCAAAAAGTAAGAAAAATATGTTTGGGGCCCATATGAATTCTTCAGTGTGTGTGTGTGTGTGAGAGCAGATGGCTTATTGATCTTGATCTTTGCTATTTCAGTGTGTGTGTGTGTGTGTGTGTGTATGTTCACACAGTATCTTTCTGTGTGAACAGATGAAGACATGTTCGTGTTGTTTTTTTTATTCTTCCCCTTCCGTATTGCTCAATATGAGTGTGTGTGTGTGTGTGTGTGTGTGTGTGTGTGTGAGTGTGCACATGGATGTGTGTGTGCTTTTATTTTATCTAAATAAACATCAAAACCAGGGAAAGTCATATAGAGCCTACATGAACTCTTCTAGCTGCTCTTACGTCTGATTGTGTGTGTGTGTGTGTGTGTGTGTGTGTGTGTTGCTGCTAGGGCCTGACTTGTATAAATATTTGGTCTAAATCTGATTTAAGCAGCTGTAAGTTTCAGAGCAGGAATAATATACACAGTCAGGTGTGAAAGTGGCTCCTGTTATTTCACTGAAGCCGCTTTTCTGACTGATATGAGATTCAGGTCTCAGCTGTGAAGCGCCAAACGTGACTGTCACTTCTCTGTGTCACATTTCCTCATTTAAACGGAACAGCAGAAACAGTTCAGAAATGTTAAATATTCGAGCATGTGGAGCAGAATGTAGTGACTAGAGTTAATTTCTACTAATCTGCTCAGTCCATTAATATTTCAATCATTATAGTTTGTTTCTAATGTTTTTCTCCACATGTTTATTTAAACGGGTTTGTTATATATTATGTAGTGTATTGTACTGATGTTAAGCAGTTCAGCTTGTATTTGGTATTTGTTGTGATTTGTCTTGTCTTTCCCATGTTGAAGAGTGGCAAAGAGCAATAGGAGTCTGTGTCACTTCATAGTGATTCCCCAGGGAAACAGGAAGTCATTACTTAAAAGTTCCTATTTACTCTGATTAACTTAAGCGACTTCCATTTACATGTAAATCTAAATGTAATACTATACATATATATGCTATATATATATATATTGTTTTTAATGTCATTTTTTGCTAAATTACTTTCTGAATGTGTATGATGTCTCAGTCAGACTTTCCGAGGGGCCGGTGCTTAAATGAAGGTTGTGTGTGTGTGTGTGTGTGAGTGATCCCTTGGGTGTTCATGTGGTCAAAGAACAAACGAAACCAAATCAAACAGGCCACCGTGTTTAAAAGGGTCAGTTCTTGAGCACCTAAAGCCCGTCTCTGATCACACGTAGCGTATCTCACTCTAACTGTCCTGTGCAGAGCGTTCTGTCAAGACTTTCAAATTAGCATCTACACATGGTAGCACTTCACTTGACCCATGCTACACAGCTATGCCATAAACATGCCATTACAATGCCACGCGTTGCTAGTAAGTGTCGTGACCGATGGTACAATGTCTGATTTGTCAATTTGTCACAAGAATTTAATGTCATGAGATCAGATATTGCAGCATCTGTCATGGCGGTTAGCACCAATGCTAAATGCTAAAAGTACATTAACGATGTAGTAATAACGCTAATGTAAAGCAATAATGCTAAATGCTAAAAGTACATTAATAATGTATTCTGCGATGACACCACCTGCTATGCCATGTTTATGTCAAAGTCACCAAAGGGACCAGGCATTTACCAAAACCCTAAAGCGAGTGAAGTTGTTCAGAAATCAGGCAAAATAAAAGTCAGCTACAGTCAAACCTTGTTAGCTCGTCCCTATTGGTCTGGGCCCTAAATTCGGCGAGAGGCGGGGTTGGTGAGCCATCGAAATGGGAGTAAATATTTGGAAGGTCCTGTCCTGCAGCCTTTCACGGCAAGAGCGATGGTTGGCGAGATAAAGGGGGGTGAGCTAATGAGGTTTAACTGTATATCCAAAGTATTTTTTTGGGATGCCACATGTTTTCACCAGATAATCCACAGATGATTAGGAAATATACAGCATTTGTATTGCACCAGTCTATCAGTCACACCCTGGTGTGTACGTGCTCTTGACATTTCCTCTCTCTCTGTATGTGTGTGTGTTTTTATTTCTCTAAATAAGCGTCAAAAGCGAGAAAAGACGTGCAGGGCCTATATGAAGGTATACACGTGCTGCTTCCTGCTTCCTGTAACCCCGCTTCGCTGCATGCGGCTTCTCCGTCTGTCTGGCTGTCTGTCTGGCTGGCTGTTTGTCCGTCTGTGTTACAGCCTGTGTGTCTGCGGGATGCTCTCTGCTGGATTCTGACTCATTCTTTAGGCACTTGTTAGCGTCTCTGCCTTTGTCTGCCTGGCTGCTGTTCTTTTTCTCCCCAACTGCCTCCCTGTCTCTCTCTCTCTCCCCTCCTTCGCCCGCTTTTCCTTCTCTACCTTTCATCTCTCTTCCCTCCCCCCCTCGCGCCTCCGCCACTTTTATGCTCTAGCTTCTTCTTCTTCTTCACTCTCTCTCCTCTCTTTCTGCCCCTGTCTCTCGCCCCCTCTTTCACCCTCTCGCTTCTCTCCTAGTCTCATACGCTCACTCGTTGCTCTCTCTTTCTCTCCATCTTTGCTTACCTGCGTGTTCCTCTTTCTTTCCTCGCATTCTCCTCCTTCTCGTGCTCCTCGGCCTGCGATTTGCTCCTTCTCCTCCCTCCCGCTTCCTCCCTCAGCACGTGAGCATTGTATGAGTAATTGCCTTTTCTACAGATGTAATTGCACCACCACCACTCCCATCCACCCCTCCTCCACCCTCCACCCCCGCCTTCTTCTTGTCTGCCGGTAGTGGGATCAAAGTGGTTCCCTCTTTCACCTTCTTCAACTTTCAGCATCTCTACGTCCTGGTTGCCAGGTCACATGCCATCGTCTGACGGAATAATTTCCTTCATTATTATATTTGTGTTTGTATCGGATGAATTTCCCATTTGCCATTACTTCAGTGCCTCGTTTTTCACGCCAAACCAGTCCTGTTGTAGAGCAACCTCCCAATCCAAAAACTCTCAGCCCACTGCCACGTGAGACTCTTCCTGACTGGGGCTTATATATGTGATAAACTCTTTTTTTCTCTCCTCCTTTTTGTCTGCCAAGAGAAATAAGGCGACGTAGGGCTGTTTCGTGTGCCAACTTCCTCGAACGTGCGCTATGATCCGCCCACCTCAAAGTCCCTCTCCATTCAAAAAACCCAGAGAAAACCCCAAGCTCTCAGTTCTCAGGCAGTAAAGCCCTTATAGGAGCTCAAAGACATAAGCTTGTATGTTCGATATAAGAAACATCAATGTCTTATTATGGATAACGCCATCTTCAGTGGAGGATACGGTATATGAATGTGTTTGACATTAGTCTTTTCAAACCTCCTTCATCCAAAATTGTACGTAGACACAATATTGTGGCATAAAACTCAAATGCTGAATCTGCCCATTGCCACTCTACAATACAATACTCTACAATACAATACTCTACTATACAATACTCTACAATACAATACTCTACAATAAAATTACCCTTAATAAAGGGTGTTTCAACTTATTTTATTAATGGCTATCAATAAAGCCATCAATGCCTCATAATCATTAATAAGCAGATATAACACATACATAAATTAACCTGTTGCTTGCCAAGTAGTAAGTTTATATTCATCTATACTGTTAAAAACATGTTGGTGGTTGATCTTGGAAGAAATTATACAATGTATAAATTAATAAATCAAGTGCTAAACTGTAAATATTTAAATATATAAATACATATTATATTATATTATATTATATTATATTATATTATTATTTTTTATATTATTATTTTTTATATTATATTATATTATATTATATTATATTATATTATAAAAATGTAGTTTGATTATTATTTAAAAAAATAAAACATTTTAATGACATGTTAACATTATTAATATAATTATAATGTTATTATTAATAAATCTAATTGTCATTTTAAGAGTAGTCTCATTGTAAGGTGGCACCAATAATTCATACATCATTACACCCTACTGTTATTGCTGCTGCTACTTCTGAGGGTAAAGGGAAGCACCGAAACCTTCAAAAAGATAAATGAGAAATGAGGAGAAGCCCTGCATGTTCTAGATATTATTCAGCAGCTGCATCTGACAGGGTGCCCACCAGTGACCAGCAGGACATATAAAGCCAGGACTAGAAGTGCAGAGTCGATGGTTTGCACTGTTTTGCGGGGTGATGTTAAAACACAGATCATTATTACTATGGTTACTGTTACATTGCGCTGACTGTATAAAAGCTCTGGTGTTTGTCAACAGTTCAGTTGCTGCTGTGCTAGAACCGGTTCCTTTCTGACCCAGTTCCAGAACATCAAACTGTTCAGCGTTTCTCCCCGTTTCAACACAACGGATTCACCCCATGAAAGAACTAAAATCACTCAAAAGTCTGGACACACTTACTAATGACGTGTTGTTGTTTTATTTATCAATTTAAATAAAAACCATGTAGAATAACAGAGAAGTCAAGACTGGGTAAGAAAACGCTGTGGCTAAAAAGTGAAAATCTGATCCATTTTCTATTTTTGATTCTTCAAAGTAAAGCTTCTGCCTTGATGCTGATTTACCCACTCTTGACTTTTTCTCAGGGGATTTCATGAGGAAGCACTTGGGAAGCTCCACATACAGTCATATGCGAAGGCTTGAACATCCTCAGTCAAATTACATTTCGCATGTGAAAATAAGTTCACATCCCCTACAGAGAATACACTTATATACCGCGTTTCTGTAACATGTTTATTTGCTGAATTTAACCGTAGAAAAGTCAGACACGATGGTGTAGCAGTTTGTGCCGTCGCCTCACAGCAAGAAGGTCTTGGGTTCGATCCCTGGGTGGAATATACAAGCTCTTCTTGTGTGGGTTTCTCCGGTTTCCTCCCACTGTGTACTCTAAATTGCCAGTGTGTATGAATATTTGTCTTTCTCAGTGTTGACCTCCTCTACTATGGCCCAGCTTGGATTGGCTCCAGCTTCCCAATGGTCTAAAGAAGCCATAACCTTAGCTCATTATGTTAAATTCAGCAATTAAACAGTTATTGTGTATTAAATGTAGATATTTGCATTTAATTTCACAAGAAAGTCAACAAACATTTGGTCTGGACTAGGGATGGCCTGAATTATAATATGACTAAACACTAAGATGCTCTTAAGTAATTTTATTTGGCAAAAATTCATGTCTTGGCATCAACTTCACTGCTTATATTTGTCTTACGAACAAATTTGATGCTTTCATTCGTATGCATTTCGATCAAAATGCCTTTTAAATGAAAAAAAGCATTCATCTGATGAAGTGTGTTCACATTTTTGACTGCTACTGTATTTGAAGGAAGCCATTAAAGTGCTCCGATTGGTGGCCAAAGGTTAATCTGACTCGTCTCCAGCTTGCGGAGGGTGCGTATAACTGAGAAGGGAAATATAAAGCGGCGAAGCGGCGAACGTTATTGCGCTTATTGACGGTGACAGAGCAGTAAAAGAGCTCGGTGTCATCGTGACATAGCTAATCTTGACTCGTGTGTATCTCAATTCCGTTTTATCTCCAGTAGATCGGGGGCCACTCGGTGGAAGCTTGGCAGGCTATCTTCTTTACCTCTTTAACAGTGACGCTTCGCAATAAGAACCCGCTGTATGGTGTTGCGAGCTGGTCTACAGCGTTTAAGTAAGGTAGGCAATGGCCCTGGAACTATTTAATTCAGTTAGCACTCGCTCCAGGCCTCAGGAAATGAAAGGATTGTGATTAGGAGCGAGAAAAGGAACGCAAACGTCTCTGTCTTTCTTTTTTTCCTCCCCTCCAGTCCTCTGGGCTTCTGCAAACAGATCCCGCCGCCCGATAAGACTTTCCCCCTTGCAGGAAAGAGCTTACATTCTGAGGGCACAGCGGTCAGATCCTGTTATGGAATGTAATCATAATTATTCCTTGGAAAACAGGCCACTTTGTAGGAATAGACCCACTTAGGCCTAGTGAATGGCAGAAGAATGCTCCATTTATTTGGAAAGCATTGGGCTAGTTTCCCGCCGCAATTTGCAATAACAATCGCCGTGATGGTTAAATGACAAAGGTAACACATAACACACTCACCCATACACACATATACACACACAGACCATAACCAAGCCCTGTTTGGGCCAAAGACCCACTCTTGAACCCCCTCACCCCTCTTTCTGCCCCCCAATCATGGTTCTACTTGCATGTCATGACTTCCATTTGCTTTTGTTACCCCCTCATGTGCCTCTTGTATGGAGCTTTTTCCCTTTTTTTTTCTTCCCTCTTCATTTCTCTCCACAAAGGGAACAGCAAATATCAAGTACCTGTCATTTCTCTTGTTTCCACGGTTACAGGCCATCGTGGACACGGTGGACAACCTCCTGAGGCCGGAAGCCCTGAAGTCCTGGCAGGACATGAATTCCACGGAGCAAACCCATGCCGCCACCATGTTATTGGATACCCTGGAGGAAGGAGCCTTTGTCCTGGCAGACAACCTGATTGAGCCCGCTGTGGTCAAAGTGCCTGCCGATAATATAAGTGAGTCATTTCATCAAGGTTGCTGAAGGAAAAAAAATGAAGCAAAAAAAGCTTTATGTGTGAGATTTGAACCACCTGTCAGAGCGCAATATCATTTTTACATACTGGGATTCACAATGGGCTCTCTTGTGCTGGTACCAACGCGCATGGGAACCACTAGGGTTGTGGATACGCTCTTAGCCCTTGAGAACCCATATCATATATTTTCTTATATACATTATTTTCTTGAAAAAAATTCAATAAATATTAGATACAGAAGGGTAATTATATCTCTAAAACATCATACCCATTTTAGCAACTTCTGAGGTAAAACCACATCCAAAAGTCACCAGTTCCTCTGAACTACGTGGTCAGTTAGCAGCCAAAATATGGAAATGGCTACTTCTGTGCTAAAAGCAAGCCAACAACTCAGCATAATTAACTGATATTGCGTAAAACATTTACCGCTGTTATAAAACACCACCAGCTACTCCACCTGTAGAATACTTCTGCCAAAGCCACTTAACGTAAGTGTATAAAAGCTTAAAAAAAGTCTTTTATAACATTATAATAGCATACATGAGTTTGGAACATTATAATTTACCACAGGGAATGATGGTGATGTTTTTTATCTGTGTTTCCCATAGATAAAAACAGCTTTAGCGATAGAACCTTCCTAATATGGGCATGATGATGATTATGGGTTAAAGACATGACTTCCTATGTATGACACAGCTTTTGTCAGACCTGAACGAGTTTCCAAACAGCCCACAGTTTTTCCAACTGACCCTCAACACTGACCCAATTTGGCCTATTGCCAACATGCTGAATAAAACATAGTGAACAGTACTTATCTTCCAAACATGATCCTGGAATATATTAGAAAATTGACCTAATCTATCTAATTTTAATCTATCTGGGGTTTTTTTCAGTTTATCTCATGAGTGGATTTTTATTCGGTTTAATAACACATATGTGTGACTCCAGAATAGCAGATGAAACACTATGCTAAGGTAATGGAAGCCGGGAAGGAGAAGAAAGCTAAAGCTGGGGGAAATGAAGGATCAAACATAAAAAATCTGAAAGTGGGAGGTGAGCTGTTAGAACCTGAGTGTGTAATCTAAACCCACACTGAGCCTGACATGTTTGGATAATGATGTCTGAACCTGACACGAGTGGCTGGGTCCTGTTGGGTACAAGCAAATATTTCAAGCAAAATGAAATATGTCTTCCTAGTCAAGTAAGTTTTATTTGTATAGAGCTTTTACAACAGGTGTTATCACAAAGCAGCTTTACAGAACCAGGGTCCAAGCCCCTACTAAACAAGCCGAGGCAAAGAAAAGCTCCCTAAGCTTGGGAGGAACCCATTCTCCTTTGGTCGAGACCGGACAACAACAATGAGATGGAAATAAAACTGTCTCAGTTTCCAGATGTAGCAGCTAGAAGCCTATAGTTTGGAGGGTCAGAGCTAGCATAAGCATATAAAGCATAAAGTACAGGGAGCTGGTCCATGGTTATTAAAGCTGATGATGGGTGAACCAGACATAGAATATGAGAGGTTTGCATGTTTTCAGTAATGTAAAGTAGCTAAATTCATAGTACCAAAAGAAACCCCAATGCATATCCCTGGCTGCATCTATTGGTTTTAGCTATGTGACCTAATTTTGTCCACTTTTGCATAAAGTATGTAAAACAGTGTCACCATCCAGACAGGAAACTACAGCGATTGCTAACATATGCAGCATGTAATGGCCTGCAGTGCTATGAAGATACGCCTAAACTTCAATTACTTGGCTACATCAGTCTTCTAGCCCCAGTGCACAACTAAATAAGCAAAACTTCAGACATCAGAAATGACTTGGCTGTCTGACAATATCTGAGTTAAGTGAAAAATGGTGTAAATTTGATTGCTGGCTGAACTGTTACTTAAATATTCACCACTTCTCTCTGAGAAGGCCATGACCATTTGGACTTTTGTTCTGACCCGCTATTGCAACATGGAGACTGCAGCTATTCATTAAAAGGTCTGTTGTCAAGATGTGTACACCCAAATATGACCTTTAGAGAAAGTTCTACAGAGCAAATGGTATGTTTGCGCTTGTTTAGCAGCTGCCTATGATGTGAACAGCAGATTTCTCCTGAGTGCCCCAGTGCCTCCAGCTTCCAAATTAGCTGGCTTCTCGCTTTGAAATGGACTTTGAAGTGAATGGCAGGACAGGCTTAAATCTAATGTGAACTTTTCTCCAGCTTGCAACATATGTTTATTATCTGAAACACTAGCGTGTGTTTAGGAGAATGTATTCAACATTTGTGACAAAATAGCTGTAACTGTTTAGGACATTAAATTCACACAGTGTAGGCTAGCATTTCTAAAGCAATGGCTAACTAGCAACAACACAGGAGTCACCAGCACTGTTAATTATTATTTTAGAGTTTTTTAGGACCAGTAAATAAAAATAAAAAGTCCATATCACAAACCTTGACACTGACATTTTTCTTCTTTACAGTCTTGACAGTTCATTTATTCCACTGTAAACAGTCTAATCAGGCTAATTAGCCTGCTAGCTAGTTACTTTAGCTTAGTTACTATATGAAACACTGCACTGTCCTGCACTCACACACTTATACCAGATGTCTGTAATTACACAGAATAATGTGTAGACTCAAGCAAAGTTAGACAAGTAAATCAGTAAAATAATTGTGTAGGGCAGCAGAAATACTAATAATGTTGGTATTAGCTACATTAGCTATATGTAAAGTCAGAAAACTATGCAAAGGGACCTACACATTAGCATATCCTTCTACTTCACATTTTGTAGCAGTTGCTGCTGAGATAAAACTTTCATTCACTTTATTACACCAGGAAGAGTAAAGGGAGCCCCGAGTGGCAATAAGTCCTGCTGGTACTGAGCCAATGTAAGTACAAACTGTCTTTGGAACCCTCAGTACCAGACTGATTCTCAATGGAAAAAGCCGTTTCTTGGTGTCAAAAGTTTTAGCACTTTGTGGAGTGAAAAAAAAAGATGCCAAAGATCTCAAAATACTTTAAAAAACTTTTAAAAGAGACTTCATAAAAATATAAAGTGCTATGTGGCAAAATAAATAAAAATAAATACATGTTTTAAAATAAATAAAAAAATAATCATATTTACGGTATGGATGTGTCCTTCAGTTTCTTACTGTAAAAGAGACCAGTGTGGTGAGTGTTCTTTATAATGCTAATTTGTTTGAGTGCCTGTTTCATCATGAATACAGTCAGAATTTATTTACGCTTCTAAAATGGCAAATATTTTAATTTGTGCGATATTTTTCTTTGCTATATTTGAATAAATAGTGCATTAGCTATATCCTGGTTATAGGAATAAGGCTGGTTTACAGTAATAGCATACTTTATCATCTGGACAGATGTTTGGGAAGGAAAATAAGTGTTTATCTGGGTGTCGACAGCTTTGGTAGCAGTCTGGAGAGTGATTTTATTTTTTTATTTTTTTGTTTTGCAATCAGTCGAATAATCATGCATGTTCAAGTAATTAGCCTGGAAAAAGCTTAATTATTATGGAAATACAGCTTTCTTTCTTGCTTTGTTGCAACCTTTTTGGAGAAGTTAAACCAACATGAAGTTGAGTATTCATACATGCAAGGGCATGAATGTGATGTCTGTTTAGTTTCACTCGTCACTAATACATCTGAGTGAAGTCTGGAGGGCGATGGAAGCCGTGCTGCAGTTGTTTTATGGATGTGCTGGGGAAAAAAAGTGTCTTTTTAGAGGAGGGTTTATTCGATGGAGAGAGAGAGAGAGAGAGGGAGGATTTGAAAGAGAGCGGATTTGCCCGATCCTCAGCGTGCCGCTGGTTTGATTCCTCTGCCCCGTTCAGAGAAAAGCCGACACAGGCCTGTGCCAGTAGACTTTATTAGTGATGTGAGCTCATTCATATTAGTCAGCTTTGCGCACTCGACTGTCATTTCGTTGCACAGGCCTTTGGGTTGCCATGGTTCTGCCTTCAACCTTTCCCTCAATGGCCTTCCAGCCCTTTGATTCCAGATTCAGCTGTGTGGAAACTCTCATCAAACTCGCATTGAGCCCGTGCACCTGTTTTACTCTGCTTTCAATCAGGTCTTTTGAGCCAAGCTTGTATATTAAAGCATGGATAAGACTCGTATAGATCAGAATTTCAAAACCAGACATAGGCGCTATTCTAGTGTGACACCAAAAAATCTGATTTTTTTTTCCCCATCATTTGAAATTAAATGTTGTCGTTAATTTTTAAATACACTTTAAATAAAAGATTTGTATTTATTTAAATTTTTATTCATTTCAATAACAATATTTATTTCTTTTTAAATAGCACGATTGTATTTATTTGTACATTATTTACATTTTCTTTTTCTTTTTTAGTTATTTTTTATATTGTTAATTAGTTATATGTAGTCACTCTTTTTTGCTACAAAGTTGACATTTTATTTTTAATATTAAATAAAATTATAAATAGTTTTTATATTTACTAAATAATTAGCTATTAAGTAAGTTTATATCAGAAAGATTTTACTGATCTATTAGCTCTCTCTATGTGTTGCTATCAACATCTGGTGAGATATATGTACCTAGAAAATTGGTTACATGTTATATTTATTATATTTGTGACATGGTTTTGTGACTCATGGAATTTTTTACCTGCATTCCAGTCTTTGACTGTAGTACACAACATGTTTTTGCTTCAGGCCAGAAAAACACACCTGACTGAACTACACAAGCAGCAATTAGGCCGTAAATAGAGGTGAATCACGACTTGGCAGGGAAACATAAAGAACATGTATCCGTGCGGCCGCTCAGGGACAGGAGTCAGGACTATTAGTGATACTATTTTTAATGCACTGCACTCTGATAAGAGCCCTGCTTTATTGTCCAGCCAAGTGTCTGAAAGCTGCATTTGCTCTTACTAATAATGTGCCAGACTAACACTCTACACTTCCATCCACACTAACTCTAAAGCAGAGTCTGTTTCCACCTTTAATCTGCTCTCCTCCTTTAATCTCTGGATTTCTCCATTCGTTTCTTCCATTCATCTAAAGAATGGGATCACACAGAGCTGGAGATGTGCAGATGTTTCTTTTGTATCTCCACCAGACACTTGAATAGCAATATATCCTGATCGGCCATAACATTAACACCACCCGGACTGTGGTGCACTGTGCGTCCTGACCCCTTTCTGTCAGAACAGCAGATCAAACCAGACACCACCCACAAGCATCAATAAGCTTTGGGTGCCCATGACCCTGTCGCCGATTCACCGTAACTTCTGCAGACCTGGAATATTCCAGAAGACCCGCTGTTCTAGCCAATCACAATGAGGCCTTTGTCAAAGGGGTTCAGACCCTTATGTGCCATTAAGGTATTAAAATGAATACCTTTCACTATTTAATACATTATTTTTAAAAGATTTACTGAAAAAATGCTTTAAATGGTCCATAACTTACAGTTTTCTCATATTATTTCTCATATTATGATATTTGTAGCTTTTGGTACCAAAAATGACCTCAGACCATACCTGAAGTATCTAAATGAACTGTTGTGATTGTGATCCTGTATTGTAATCTGTTTTTATGACATCACAAAGTGATGAACTAGTAGAAAGCTGTTCACACTTCCATGTCCATATGTAAACTGCTGGGAGAATGAACGGCACATTTTAAACGGCCTGTTACGTCAAACTCTTTATTTAGGAAAATACGTTGTGTTTCATTAACACATGGGCCCTTTAAGAAAAAGAACCAAACCGCAAGTCTGGAGTTTAAAGGGTTAAACGACTCCACTTCCACTTCTACGTCCTTTTGTTGCCTCCGTCGTCACCCATCCATGTCCCTCCGTTCCACCCACACCTCCCACACATACCGCACACGCAGGACTCAGTCTCTCTCCACCTCTTGGTTTGAGGAGCGTGTGGTAACAATGCTGGTGCCGCTGGCTGTACAGCTGACAGAATGTGCCCTGGAGCGTTGGGGAACTTTTTTTTAAAAAAAAACCATCCACTTTGCCCCTCATCCCCCCAACCTCCATTCTTTCTGTGTCTCTCAATGGCAATTAGCATAATTTCTCAAACCACGACGCAAGGTAAGTGGGCACTGGAAGAACAGCGAGAGAGGAGAAGCAGAATGCAGAAGAGAGAGAGAGAGAGAAAGAGAGAGAGAGAGAGAGAGAGAGAGCTAGGACTAATGCCTGTGCCTGACCTCACTGTATTTTCATACATCAAAGGGAGTGTGGAGTGTGAATGGTGAGGAGCGCGGCTCCGTCTAGGCCTCAATCAGCTCAGGCTGAAGGCACAGACTTATCAGCAGCCACAGGGGGAAGCGCAGTAAAAGTCTAGTGATAGGTTTGATCTTGGCTATATTTGACATTCACACACTAGCAGGTACTCTGGCTATATGTATGTGTGTGTGTGTGTGTGTGTGTGTGTGTGTGTGTGTGCATGTTTTCTTCCGCCGGCTACTCTCCCCGGATAAGTAAACGCTCCATATCTTTCTTTTCAGCTCACGGTAGTGGACGCTGTATTATCCTGCTAATGCTTTACATGGACTGAGGCTGAACGAGATAGTAGGTCAGGATTGAATTAAAAACGGTATAAATTGATCGTTTCATCAACATTAATGAGACATTAAGGAATCATTCATTTCCCTTTGCTGTTGTGGTATTGCGGAGATAAGTGATTTGCAATGGAGAATTCCCTCCGGAGGCCAAGACCACACCTAATCTTCATGGAATTGGCTTTTTCAATGTTTATTGCTCTCGAAGGTCTCGCAGATCGACAGAGTCTGATGTGTTTTGGCACCCGATTGAAACAAAGTGAGGTTTAGGCTTATATACATTCTGTTTATGATAATAACAGTTAGCATGGTTAGCATTTTGAGTGTACAAGCTCTCCCATTGGCTACTCTACATTGTCCATTGGTGTGTGATTGGTTGATCTGTCCAGAGTTAACCCCGCCTTGAGTCTATAGTCAGCTGGGATCGATTCTAGCTTCCCCACAACCCAAAATGGATAAGCAGTTATATATAATACAAATAATATAAAATAATATATTAATATAATGATATAAAATACTAAAAAACACATTTTATATGTTATACGTATACTGTTTAGCCCACCACAAAACTTCAAGAACAAGAACAATGACTAAATGCTTTAGTAAAAGCTGCTGAATAAATCTGAAAGATGTAATGTGAACTTCACACGTGCCCTTTAGTCATCAATTATATCTTGCTACGTCTTATCTGACAGTTTGCAGACAGTTTCCCATTGGATGTTTTAAGGCGGGTGCATGGAAGTTCACACACATGGACATTTCTGAGAGGGAGGCTTCTCCAACATTAACAAATGGTTTCATTTGTAATCAAAGAGGAAAGCAACATTAGCAGTTAATGGACAAAAAACTCCAAATGTCATAAATAAAATACATATAAATCTGACGTGGAAATTTATATCGTTTTTTCCCAAAAAGTTTTCACTGCTGTTCATTGCTTTTATAGTGTGAAATATAGAGGAAAGAACGCAAAAGACTTAATTTTATGGTTTCTGTCCTACAGTTAAGTGTTATTGAATTATCTTTAGTAAATAAATTCATATTAAATAAGTTGTAGTCAGCGATTAATAACTACATTACAGCGCTGTTTGTTTCACTGATGATATGTTGTTCTGATACTATGTTTCTGTGACTTTCTGCTCCAGTCAATCTGTCCTGCAGCTGTAAACTAGATAAAAAAGTAATAATAATAATAATAACAATAATAATTATAATAATAATCATAATAATAACAGTGGGCGGCACTGTTGCCTCACAGCAAGAAGGTCCTGGGTTCGGCCGCAGGTGTCTTTCTGTGTGGTGTATAAGCACTTCCTGTTTTTGTAGAGGCTTCCTCCGGGTTCTCCGGTTTCCTCCCACAGTCCAAATGCTTGTCTGCCTACTCTACATTGCCCGTAGGTGTGAGTGTGTGTGTTGATGTGTAATGGGTCGACTTCCTGTCCAGGGTGACCCGTGCCTTGGCCTGAAGTCAGCCGGGATCGGCTCCAACTTCCCCATAACCCAAAATGGGTAAAACAGAATGGAAAATGAATGAATGAATCATAATAAAAATCAAAGTAGCAATTCATACCCCTAACTGTCATTATTCAATACCTTATAGAAAGTGTGTATTTACGAAATAGGAAATGAAGCATTTGCCACAAACGGACCATTTACAGATTGAACGAATAAACTAACGTCTTTTTCAAGCTGCTGTTTTCCCGCTTCTGATCTCATATATGATGACCTTGCCTGTCTCTCCGCTTCTCCTTCGCTCTCCTGCAGTGTTGGACGTGTACGTGCTGAGCACTGACGGCCAGGTTCAGGATTTCAGGTTCCCACAGAGCAGCAAAGGAGGAGCCACCATGCAGCTCTCAGCCAACACCGTCAAACTCAACAGCAAGAACGGTGAGTGAGGGAATAATGAGGCTTAGCCGACAGGCCCTTTCAATGGCGGCAACTGGTTTAACATGAACTTCAGCTCGCAGGATTAGCGGGTGATGTTGTACCCTCCGTCTTTGTCTTCGTCTTTTGTGCTTTCCCTTCCGTCCCACAAGGTAGGGATTATGGGTTTGCTTGTCATAGCTGTCAGAGGAGAACCTTATATCTCTGATATCGTTACCGCTCAATTAACTTAACAAAAGCACAACCCATCTGGTTGCTTTCCTTAAGAGTGCAATTTACGTGCATGGCCTGCAGTGCTTGTAGCATTAGCAGGAATTAAACTGGATTAAGATCCTCGCAGTGAAAAGACCTCCTCGCTCTTAGGGAACATCTACACCTTCATTGAACTTTCATCCTGTTTTCTGATTGGCGGTTTGTTGTTTGCAGGGGTTGCCAAGCTGGTCTTTGTGCTGTACAAGCACCTGGGCCATTTCTTGACCACGGAGAACGCCACCCTGAGGCTGGTGGGTGAAGGCGGCGTCAGGAACCACACCCTAACTGTCAACTCCCACATCCTGTCTGCCTCCATCAACAAAGAATCCAGCCGAGTCTTCGTGTCGGAGCCGGTGGTCTTTACCCTTGAACACCTTGATGTAAGTGTAAATTAGGAATAAAGTTTTTTTTTTACTGATACATCATTATACTACATCACAGAGGTAAAAGCATTGTGGAGTGCAGGGTTCAGTGCTGTTCAATAAAAGTGTTAGTAGAATCCGTGTTGTGCCAATACTGATTCTGTATCAACACTGGCACTTACGTCCAAACAGCACCATGTTTGCAACAAAGAATACTAGTCACTAGTCCCCAAACTTTTTCACGGCACGGACCGGTTTAATGCCAGACAATATTTCGGCCGGCATTTAAGGTGTTGCAGATAAAAACAACAAAATAAAATGGTACGACCAACACAAAAACTGTGGTATTTAGTAAATATAATAATAAAGGTGAATTCACTGTAATTATGTAACTTTATTAGCAGCGTCTTCCTGAAATGCGCTAACAACGATCAGAGTAACGTCCTCCTCTGCCCCTCACGCGCTCTGGTCGCTATGGTAATGCGTAAACTTTCCTTTCAGAATAAGTTTTCAGTGCTGTTGTGGTGATCTCAGCCATGACTTTCATCCAGAATAGTTGATGTCTCAACATACTTAGGTGCTACGGAAGGTTACATTTTTACGGCCCGGTTCGAAATGCTCCATGGCCCAGTAGCGGTCCGTGGCCCGGTGGTTGGGGACCACTGAGTTACATAGTTACCAGTAGACAGACCATAACTAAAGCAACAATGTGTCATTGTAGTTGGATTGTTTCCTAAGACAAGCAGTAGCAATAATACTCTCCAAGTCTTAAACTTTACACTGCTGTATGAGCAGATGTGCAACATACAAGCAGTGTAAAACATGCTAACAACAGCAAGTTAGCTCCAACAGTCCTACAGTAAATGTTTATCAATTTACAGTAGTTTGTAAATACTGAGCATATAAGCATGAATGTGTGCGGCATTTCAGAGAATAATCTTGAATTTGAAACTACATTTTGCACGGTTTGCCCCAAACCCAGAAGACCAGCATGGTTTATCGCTAGGCTAACCTGCAAATGGTTTCGTTTTGTTTTTACTAGAATTGAAAATATAACAATAAAAACATTTTAGATTCACTTCTGTGGTCAAAATGTCCTATTTTAAGGTAGATTTGAGAAGAATCTGCCTTTTTTACATAAACAGGTTTCCTTAACAATCTAAATCTTATACAATCTTATATAATATACAACCAATCCAACAAGTAAACGCTCCAAAATTAACAAAACCATTAAAAGGTGGATAACACCTCAGGTGGTGGATTAAATAACAGTATTTATTTCCTAATATTGAGTAGTTATTTTACAGTAGCAGTGTTGCAATTTCATTTTTTTATCAATCAGAATAATTTTTTTATTATTATATGTGATGTACTTATAATATAATGTCGTTTTTAACACTAAGCATCAAACACAGTGTAAATTGTCTTGAAGTTAGCAGTTCTTACTCTTTTCTATTCTATTCTATTCTATTCTATTCTATTCTTTTTTCTTTTCTTTTCTGTGCTATTCTATTCTTTTTTCTTTTCTTTTCTATTCTATTCTATTCTTTTATTTTCTATTCTATTCTATTCTATTCTATTCTATTCTATTCCAATGTATTCTATTCTATTCTTTTCTATTTTATTCTATTCTATTCTTTTCTATTCTATTCTTTTTTCCTTTCTTTTATTTTCTTTTCTATTCTATTCTAATCTGTTATGTTCTATTCTATTCTATTTTATTCTATTCTTGTCTGTTCTATTCTATTCTATTCTGATCTATCCTTTTCTATTCTATTTTTCTATTCTTTTCTAATTGATTCTGCTCTATTCTATTCAATTCTATTCAATTCTATTTTATTCTATTCTGCTCTATTCTATTCTTTTCTATTCTGCTCTATTCTATTCTATTCTATTCTATTCTGCTCTATTCTATTCTATTCTGCTCTATTCTATTCTATTCTATTCTGCTCTATTCTATTC
>JBBIGC010000013.1:2617823-2632162 GCA_037576955.1 Lepidarchus adonis | reverse complement strand
TACAGTAGTGTACTTTTTACTACTTAACAGCAGTGTCCTATTTTTGATGTATACCATCGTACAGTAGTGTACTTTTTTGTTTAATACTTTACAGTAATGTCCTATTTTTGATGTATACCATTGAACAGTAGTGTACTTTTTTACTACTTTATAGTAGTGTCCTATTTTTGTCTTCCTCTTTACAGTAGTATGCTATTTTGTATGTATATCACTTTATAGTAGTGTACATTTTTTGTGTACTACTGTACAATAGTGCACTATTTTTTATGTTCACTACTTTACGGTAGAGCACTATTTTGTGCTACTTTACAGTACTGTGCTTTTTGATGTATAGCATTTTATTTTTTTAGTAGCAGATGCTACTTTACAGTGGTGCATTATTTTTGAAGTCTATCACTTTATAATAATGTGTTAAGCTGACAAAATTAAGTACTGAATCTCCACCCGTAAATGAAATTCCTCCATGTTCTTTATGAATTAACTGTTGCAACAAAGTATACTCACAGGTAGCTGTTTTGAAGAAGATGATCTATGTTCCTGCTCCCCATCAACTCAGCAATTTGCATGTGGTGAGCGCTAAGTATAATAAGTGTAGCTAATAGGCTAATTACTGTGTATGGTCTAATCCATGAGCTGATGACAGTGATGTGCTAAAAAGCACATTTCAACCCTCCGCTGTGAAGAGTTGATCTTTTCTGATGACTTTCAGAGACAGTATTTAAGTAAATAAATCCTCCCTTTGGTACTTTTAAAACTCTTAAAATATTCAAGGTGATTAGCAAAAATGCTTTGGAATGTGAGTCTCCTCGCAGAGTGATGAATAAACCATTTAGTGTTGGAAATTGTTTACTTGAATCATGGCACATTTTATTCGCTATTATAGTTTACCACACTTCTGCAGTGTAGGGAGCAGAGAGAAGGGTGCTATTTCAAAAATAACAGCCATTCAAAATGCATGTCAGTGCCATTTTTCAAAGGCAAAGGAGACACAGTCGATGGAACATTTATGCAAACAGCAACTGCAAACTAATACTGTGAATTGCAAAAGCTGCTGCCACCAGTTAATGGTAATTGTGCATGAAGCTAGTCGATTATATCCTTGTTGGAGCTTCAGTTATGATTCATTTTAATGTTTGGAGCTGATGACTTTAAACAGAAGTACAATGCATTCACTGTATGTCATTCGAAATATTCTGGCACATCAGAATAATACATACCAGATGACCTGACCTGATTGTTTTTGGAGATTTTTGCCGTTTTCAAACAAATGGTTAGAATTTCCTCAAATATGTTTTTGGTCACCACACAAACTGTGAGTAACTTCATCAGCTCATCTAGGAGCTGATTTAACTATTTGTCTGTCCATGGAGGCAGCCATGTTGGGGGCAGTCATAGCCCAATGACTGGAAAAGAGAGTTCATAACCAAAGGGTTGCTGGTTTAGTCCCCAGGACCAGCAGGAAGTTAACAGGACTGACCCCTTCCCACATCCATGACTGAAGTGCTCTTGGTCAAGGCACCTACACCCATTGCTGCTAACCTCAGTGCAGAAGTGTAGCCCTCTGCTCCAGTTTGAGCTGCTTTTGGAGAACACCAGTCCTTACTATGGGAATGCGACAGGTTTAATTTTTATTTAATTGTTATTATATTTTATTAATTGTTATTTATCTCATTATATCTCGTTGCATTGTTTTTCATCTCGTTATTGAGATAAATGTAATTTGAGGCCAAAAGACTGAGGGGGGCCAAAGCAAGTTTAGATATACTGTACCAGCCAGTTTTTTCATTTTTAATTTTAAAAAAATTATTGTAAATATTTAATATTTGTATTTAAATTTTTATTTTATTTAATTTTTTTTAAATAATTTTTTTATTATTATTTATTTATTTATTTATTTTTTTATTTATTTTTTTATTTTTATTTTTATTTTTATTTTTATTTTTATTTTATTTAATTAAGCATCCTAAAACTTTTGACCAGTAGTGTAAATAAAGTCCAATATTTACACCACAGTAAATGACATTGATTATTTCGTTAATCGTGTTACAGTGGCACCTGTCAACAGGTGGAATATATAAGGTAGCAAGTGAACAGTCAGTTCTCGAAGTATTGGAAGCAGAAGAATGAGCATAAGCATGAGTCAGAGCATCTCCAAAACGCCAGGTCTTGCAGGTGTTCCAGGTGTTCTAGTCATTACTGCTCACCCAAAATGAGCCAATGAAGGACATCCATTAACTGGCGACATGGGGGCGGGGCAGTGTAAGCTACCCAGTTTGGTGTTCCACCAAGGACCTCCTGTTGCACAAGCCTGATTGAGGAACACCTACACTACATTGGGCAGCAGGTATTAATGTTATAGCTTATTTCATTAACACATGAAGATAACAGAAGGTGTGTGATACAGTAGTTCTACTGAGGGACCATCAGAACAGGCACCAATGATCTCATAGCTATTGTCAAATGGGGATGTCCATCATGGTTGACCACGTTTGTCACCCACCAAAGTTCTCAAGTGTAAACGAATGGTGGATAAATGTATTGCCATCTGATTAAAGCCTGTAAAGGTCTTTATAGTCAACATGGCCTCTGTTTGGGGGCTGGACAGTGTAGTTCCTGCATCAAAAAGCGGCACTTTTTGTACTTACAGATGCTTTCTGACAAAGGCCTAATTAGACGGACAAGTGAAATACCATGAAAGCCGACTCTACGCCTGGCAGGGTAGTGCGGTTTCTCTACCGCCAGGAGGAATTTGGCACCATGCAAGCTGATATGCCTTATGTTGGCATAGCAACGTCACTTCATCACTTTCAGAACGGTGTTATTTTGTGTAGTTACCTGGCTCCACTTTACGTGATGAAGATTAGTGTGCGGCGTACGCGCGGTGGTATTTACTATTTATTAGCTGGGACAGAGCGAAGGGCCTCGTCTACGCTGGAGGAGCGAGAGGAGGAAGACATGGCACCTCCACTTGCATTCTACGCACATCTGTTCGGCTCTCCAGACAATACCTGTCTGAATTAGAATGATTTCTGATGCATAAACAAGTGCAAAATAATCCTGGCAGTAGCCGTGTTCCACTGCCCCCCTCGGTCGATCGCCCCTCCTTTCTATTTTTCAGCCCCTTCCCCACCTCCTCCTCCAGCGAAACTCGTTTGATGTCTGTTTTTAGTTTCTTCTCGCCGTCTACAAAGGAGACGCCTCTTATCTCGACTGCGGCATGTCACAGTACAACACCGATGGATTTTTTTTTCCCAACCCCCCCTCCCTCCATCCTCTCTTTGCTGCAATCTCACACCCATTTCTGTTCAAATTAGAGCGACTTAAATCCCATCCTATGCAGGGCGTGAAGTGGAGCAGGCAGTCGATACAGCGTGTGGCTTTCTCATCCTGTGCTTCGCTCACCCTCTTGGTCCCCCACCCCCCTCATCCTCTCTTGTTTTTTTTTGTCATTCAATACATTGCCTTTTCATTTTCCACCGCACAGACATGGGAATCCATAAATATGATTGTTTGAAACTGGGTTTTTTAAACACTACCTTGTCTGCTTTGTTACTCTTATTTGACTGTTCGACTGGTTTCTCACACATGGAATAAGCCTCACTGCGATGTCAGCGGTGTTTCACTATTAACCCTTAGAAGTCTATCTGTCAGTCTGCCTATCTGTTTAAATTTTCCATTTTTTGCAATTATTTTAGGAATAAAGGACCTGCTGAATTTAAAAATGATTGTCAAATTTAAAGGATTTTTTAATTTACCATTTAAACCTATTCACTGTAACAGAACTGCCAGTAAACACTGGAAAATGGAGCGTCCTAAAACTTTTGGCCAGTAGTTTAAAGTCCAGAAATGACACCATAGACAAGTAAAGTAAATTACATTGATTATTTAGTTCATCTTGTTACACTGGCACCTGTCAAGGGGTTGAATATATATGGCAGGAAGTGAACAGTCAGTTCTCAATGCATTGGACGCAAGGAAATGGTCAAGCAGGGGTGTTTCACTACCTGTCAATCTACCCGTGTGTTTAGGGTTGTGTTTTTTTATTTTAATGTGTAAAATGAGAAGAAATAACCTAACGGGCAGTAGTGGGCAGTAACGGGCATCACTGCAGAACCTTAAACGAGGAACAGTCCTGGACTGTTGATAGCTGTCCCATGAACCTGGCTACCCACTTGCCTTACTCAGCCAATTATCAATTATTCTCTTTACTCGTTAATATTCATCATACAATGGCCGATGTTTGTGTTAAGTTTAGCAAAGAAGTAAAAGAAGTAAAACCAGTAATTGTTTATTAAAGTTATGCTCATTGCATTTGGTGTATTTGTCTGCAATTATGTACTCATACCTTAGTTACGTAATGAATAACATAAAAAAATTACACTCCCTATTAAAAGTCTGTCAAATTTATCATGCTAATTTTCTGCACAGTAAAAATATATACAGTTTGAATATAAATGATCCAATTCTTACATCAGATGATATTTTCTATTTTGGCACAAATTATTTACTTATAATTATTTTTTAAGAGCCTAATTATTTTATTATAACCTCATTTGTATGAGACTTTGGATTCTGCATTGTGTATGTTTACCTTTGCATAATAATAGTATACAGTCAATGTATATGTGTGTGCATGTGTATAACACTGTATAACTATATAACTATATATACTATAGAAAACATAAACCGTTCAAAACCTCATTCTATTCTTGCATAACAAAGTGGCTCTAATGGACCTGAGTCGTTGGGATTGTGAGCGGGCTTTGGGCGAGCAATGAGGGGGAGTTCCTTATTTTTGTTTTTTGGTTAATTTCAGGGATTTTATTGTTATCTTTGGTAATAACTGTGACTTCTAAGGGTTAAAATGTCTCTTCTGGCCTAGGCTCATTCCAGGTCCGAGAAAGGAGCCCTATATGTTGAAACACCCACCCAGACTTAGCTGGGCTGTCAGAGAGAGAGAGAGAGAGAGAGAGAGAGAGAGAGAGAGAGAGAGAGAGAGAGAGAGAGAATGGGGCTGTTACTGCCTGCTGCTGGAGTCTTACATGCCACATCCTGAATTCAGCCATCCGGCGCTCGTTAATTAAATGAACTAAGTGATGAGTAATGAAGGAAGTAATAATTACTGCAATGAAAAGGGGGCTGCTCCTCTCGGCTCCATATGGATCCATGTTTTATTGATCGCACTCTCGTCTATTCATTTGTTATGGGACGTGGGGGAAGGAATTATTTGGATTTAAATGTTATTTCTATTTAAGAATTGTGTCATTTGTCCAGAAAATGCACAGGGGAGGCCCCGTTAGAATTGGGGCTCATTCAGTTTGAGAAAATGAACAGAAATAATCTGAAAAAGAAAGGAAGCATTGCTCATCAGTTACAGTCTCTATAAATACGGCCGTAACTGTAAGCGATGAATGTGAGAAAAGCAAAGTTGCGATTTACAGAAACACAGTGAATGTGGGATATTTGTTCTGTTGCTTTATATAATGTTCACAGATTATTACAGAGTGGACTGGATGGACTGAATTCAGGGCTACAGAGTTTGAAAGCTTTCTTTTTTGCTGTTTCTCACTTGTTTATCATTGCTGCGATTCTTAAAAAACGCCGTTGTTTCACTTTTCTTTTGGCACGGCCGGCAGTTCTCAGGCCAGCTAGCCTGAGCAGACACACATAATGTGAGTGGTGGCAAGTGAGTTGTTGCACCTCACCTCACCCGCCTGCACGCCCGCATGCCCGCCTGTGTGTGTGTGTGAGTGTGTGTGTGTGTGTGTGTGTGGTCAGGGTTGACTGGAATCCATGGGCTGAGATGGCTGTGTGCGTGCGCATCATGACCATGCTTTCATTTCTTCTATGGATGGTTCATGAGCTCTTTACCTCGTTCTTCGCCTCTATTTTCTGTCTGATGTACATTTACAGTGGCAGCTTGCTTTTTCATCTGACTACATGCATTATGTGTGTGCATAAAGGTTTAATGGCTGCTCTTTTCTTTCCCCATTGACATACTGTTAAGGACATAGAACTTAGTCATTTATATTCCTTATAGGCCCAGTATCAGGGTATCGTTTAGTGAAGAAATGCCCCACCAATAAAGCTGAAAATATTATTATTATTATTATTATTATTATTATTATTATTATTATTATTATTATTATTATTATTATTGTTATTGTTATTGTTATTATTATTGGTTTTGTTCTTATTATTTTCTTTATAATAATTCTTACTATTTTTGTGGTTATTATTGATTTTGTATTGTTGCTATAGTATTATTATTATTGGTTTTGTTGTTATTGTTTTCTTTTTAATGATAATAATAATAATTATTAATAATATTCAGTAAATATTCACACTTTAACATTTAGAGTTGTAGAACATTTTAGAGGCCTTTGAAGACTCAGATGAAGGGTGCACTCTTTGATTTCAACAACATAAGCAGTAAATCTTATTGTCAACAGCGGGTTGAAAAAAAGCCCATTTTTATAGAGTGGGGACACGCCCGCCTTCCCAAAAAGCTCCTAAATCCCCCCTCCACCTTCTCGTGTACGATTTTTATACACCTCAGCACTAGTTTCTTCAGGTTTTATGTGGCTGCAGTGTCACTTCAGCTGTCAGACCAGACTTTGGTCCAACAGATTTTTCATTTTAGTTCATTTTAGTGCACTCTTCAAAATAAGAGTTCATTATTACCATAGAAGAGCCACGTCCCTAAAGAGATGCATGAGTGCAAAGAAAATGCACTTAATATAGGCCCTTTTTTCCTGAGACTTTTATTTTGAAAAGCACTAAACCTGGCAATTAACAGATGAATTGAACCAGGCCACGTGAGATAACTAATTATAAACACCACTGATGGGTGACTCAGAATTTGTAATAACGTCATCATCATGGATATTAAAAAGCAAAAATAGCTTAGTGTTGCTACTGTACAGATGCACCATAGGTACGGCGTATGTGGTTGGGTTACGCCCCTGCTGCGGTGTAATACTGGTGCTGGGCCTGGTTAGTAGTAGATATTGGAGATTAGACAAAAACTGTCCTCTTTTAATCCTGGACGGTCAAAAATACATATGTCCTCAACAGTACTCCATACTTTTATTGGTTTGTTTTTGTTTTAACTGTGCATATTGCATATATTCTTGCTGGAGTCGCAGTTTGGCTCCTCATTGTGTTTTTTTTGTCCCTCATTTGCAGGTCAGCACTCTCTGAGCAACAACCGGGACATCAACGCCATGGACACGCTGCCGCTCAACGGCAACTTTAACAATTGCTACTCTCTGCGGGACGAGGAGTGTGATGACCCCGTGCTTCGCTGCCCGGCCGAGTGCGCGCTGGGCCTGGATGACGCCGCTTTCGAGAAGATGATTATTTCCGAGCTGGTGCATAACAACCTGCGGCCGCGGGGTGGGGGCGTGGCTGGGGGGCAGCCTCACCTCGCCCGAGGGAGGGACCGGGGCGCTCTGGTGGCTGCCCCTCGCCACACCGTCCGGGTTAGCGGCGCCAGCAGCGGGAGCGAGGACGACGCTATCGTGGCCGACGCCCCCGCCCCACCCGTGTCGACTACCGCGGACCGCTCAACCCCGCTGGAGCTTCTTTTGCACCCGCACCACCGGGACGTCCTGGATGCCCCGCTGCTGCCCCAGCGGACTCACTCCCTGCTGTACGGCAACAGGCAGGCGGCCCGCAGGCCTGCCGGTTGCCACGGCGACCGAGGGGATCAAGGGGAGGAGGAGGAGGAGGATAAAGAGGGGAAAACGAAGGCGGGGCTAGAGGAGAACGCGCATTCGCCCAGTAACAGAGACTCGCTGTACACCAGCATGCCCAACCTCAGAGACTCAGCCGCGGAGGACGAGCGTTCGCCCGTTTACCCGCCGGGCGGAGAGGAGGATGAGGAGGACGAATGTTTACCCTCCTCTTCCTCCAGTCACAGTGAGGCTAACGATGAACCGTGCCACAAAAGCATGCCGGACCTCGGTGACGGCGGCCAGCCTCTGTCCTATTACCACATCGGCAGGCGGGGCACCAGCGAAGGCTGCATTGGCCCCGGGACGCCCGAGGCCTGCCAGTCAGCCCCGACTGACCCCGCCCACGATGGACAAATGCAGCTCATTACCAGCCTCTGAGTGGTTCTTCACAATCCTTCTCTCCTTCCTTCCCTCCTGCCCTATCTCAGCCCAGGAAAGGTCACCGTAAATTTTGGTTCTGGATTGAAAGCTCAATATTCTCACATGAGGAATACGCCATCGTTTTCTTTGAACCTCTATCTGTTTCATAGGCTCCGTTACTGTGAACAATAATGTAATAAATTAGGTAAATAAACCGAAAAACCATTTACTTGAAACACACTGCCAATAGGCAGATGAAGCTTCAGCACCTGCTCATTCACTTCCATTTTAATATTTTATTGAAACACGTTTTTCTGCTCTTTTACTAAATACAGGTACGTTAGAGTCCATGGTAATCAACCATCTGCTACAGGTGGAGCTAGAGATAGACGTAGAGATTGAAAAACAATGGGGTGTTCTTATGAGGCCAGAGCACACCAAGCCAGCATTCTCCAACAAGCACCATCACGGGTGTTGGCGTGTGCCATTGTTGGGAAGTTTCTAGAATGCTCTTCTACGTTCATGATGTTCTAGAATGTTCTCCTACGTTCACTTTGTTCTAGAATGTTCTTGAGCTAGGATGACTAACCTTGGTCTTGGAGACACATTCCGCTCCTCCGAGTATTGAGGATCTTCATGGGTTTGTCAGATCTCTCCTTGACCAGAGTCTGGCTCTAGCATGTTCTAGAATGTTCTAAAATGTCCACCACATTCACAGTATTCTCAAATGTTTTGCCCCATTCGCACTTCTTCGTTGTTCTGGAACAGCAACATTGGAACGCTGGTGTTTGTTTGGAAATGTTGGGTCAATGTGCTATGGCCTTTATTACTATTCTTTGTTTTTATAAGGACTGATCATATTTGTGGTGTAAATCACTCCGCTATGGGATGGTGGCTTTTTATTCCTGCCTATGAATGTGTGTGTGTGTGTGTGTGTATGGTTGGAGCTGACTGGAATCCAGGGTTGTGTGAGATGGTCCACACTTTCATTTTTTTTTCTTTGATGGCCCACAGACTCTTCGTCGTTTCTCAAGTTGGATTTTCTTTTTCTTTTTACTTAAGTGGACCGGCCATCTGCCCGGTTTAGATCTCTACCGTGGGATGGTGGCGGCTGAGGTGGGAAAAGCACACAGGCTGCTTGATGAGCAAAAAAAAAGTGTTTGTAAGAAAAGACTGGCGTTGTCCAAGCTCCGGCCATCGCTTTGTATGATATACTGTACTGTTTGTACTGTTTGAAAAAAAAAGACACTAAGACATGAACTTGCCAATGCTAGTCTTTAGAACTCTGAGAACTGTCCTGGGATGACAGTAGGGGGTGACAGACACGCCCCTAGACCCCACGAATGTGGGGGTTGTTCATGGTGAGTTGGGCGTCGTCCCTTAACTCATAACGTGGACTGAAACCAATTTAAAAAGAATGAAAAGAACCACTACTCCTGACTCAGGCCTTATATTTTCTCTATTGCACATGTAACAGTTGTAAGAATGACAGCTAAAGAAAATATATTTTGCTGTACCACAAGTGGAAAAATGTAAAAAAGACAAAAATGACAATTAGAAAAGGACAAAAAAAATAAAAACGATGGATTATTGCAACCTTAAATGAAAATTCAAGACATTTTAGGAAAAGGGGGTTGCACCTTTTTGTTGAAACGTATGAAATCTTCTTACACTTTGTTCATTGTAGAAGCTTTGAGAACATCAAAAGAAGCCCATATTCACTTCCACTTGTGAACAGTGTTTGCTTTCATCAGTTATGGGTTTCGACAGTTCATTATTTTGCCAATATACATGTGCAGGGAAAAGCTTTCTTCCTTCTTTTTTGACCTAAAAAAAAGAGTTCCGTCTTGCACAAATTTGGAGTGAATTGGACTTCTATGTAATTTATTTTGGTGTAAAATGCTCATCTGCAATTTTCGAGAACAAAGAACCTTTTTTTTGTGTCAACATAATGTCTTTAAACAACATATCTCAGCATTTGACACTAAATAATTTATTAGATGAAGTATGGAATACCAAGAAATAGAAAAAAAAACCTGAGAGGTTGGAATGAAAGTGTACGAGAATACAAAGCGGTTGTATTCGTTTCGATCTTTTGTAGGAGTCCATTGTCAGACGCTGATGTAAATTCAACTCTTGTTTGATATCAAATAAATGTGATGATTTTTTTTCCCTTTTTGCAAACGCATGTGCGTTATTTCCCCCCGTTGTCACGTGTAGGTTGACTGCTTTGCAGAAACGTGAAATAAGAAAGAAACGACACTTTCCGCAACGGTAAATTAATGTTTTTCCAGGGTTCCGGCTCCACAATTTTTTACAGTTTAATTACAAAGTAAGCTAATTAAGTCCATTAACTGGTAATTAATATGTTAATGTTTGCCAAAACAACATACACTGGAATAAATGAGCCAAAGAGCATTTAGTCAAACAATAGGCCCATTCAAGAGCCGGTCGTTGGGATGGCGTACGGTCCCTTAAATGGAAACAGCCGAGAGCATTGATGAAGTGCTATTTGGACGATTTTTACACTACAAGACGTATTGAAAGACCCATAACCTCCCAAAATAAACCATGAAATGCGCTGCTTTGGCCTGCATTCAGTCATGCCCATTTGGCTACTGTAATTAATCACTGCGGTAGAAAACGGGCTCAAAAGAGAACGGGTGGGGCCTCCGGTGGAGTAAAACATATGGCTCCAGTGCTGAATCTGCGTATTAAAAAGTCACATATGTACGAAATATAACGGCCACAATTTGATTCATTTGTCACATTTTGAGTTTTTCCATTTGTTCCATCAAAAATGATGCATCGTGTTTGTCTCTTTTTACCCAGCAACAGCTTCCACACCGACTTCTGAATGCTCGAATGTGCGTCGGGGCCGAGATCTTGGAGATAATACACACACACACACACACACACACACATACAAAGAGAGCAAGAGCGTGACGAGCTAGAACTGTGAGGAGGGGAACAGGAAAAAAAACATTTGTGTTGTCCTTTTAATATTTTTAAAGAAAAGCCGTTTTAGACACAGTTCTCTCACTTTATTTATTACATTGTTATTAAAGCGTAATAACACGGTTACAATGTGAACTGACATTCATTTACTTCTTTAATTTAAGAATAAAATTATCTAAAAAATTAGCTATTTTGTACAATTAAATAGATTTATTTCAAAATAAGTGCAATTTCATTTATTTTACTAAAAATAAATGTAAAATATACAATTTAAACTGTAATGATATTGTGCAGATATAACTTTAACTTTGATTTACCTTACTTGTTTAACGACATAACCCAATCATGTTAGTGAAGGGAATTCTGGGTAACATTTTATGATTAACACCACCTGCCTCATGCTGGTGAACCCACTCTGACTGTGGTGCACTGTGTGTTTCCATCGTGAACATTCTGTACAACAGGAGCGTTTCTGCGGAGTCGGACGAGACAGGCTAGCCTTCGCTGCCCACATGCATCAATGAGCCTTGGGTGCCCATGCCCCACTTGGACCACTTTTCACTACTTTTCACCACTACTTCAACCTGGGAAAACCTCACAAGAGCTGTTATGTTCTTTTTCAAAGCTTCTAGTACAACAGCTTCAAGAACTGGCTGTTCACTTGCAGCCTAATATATCCCACCCCCCTGTACCACTGTAATAACATGTTATTCACTTTACCTGCCGGTGGTGTTAATGTTATGGCTGGTATTGGTGTGTATGTTCACCTTGTTAATATTCAATGAGCTGAGTTAATTAGATTCTATATGATCTAACCCTAGAATTAACTCTTAACTTCCAACCAAAATCCTAATCCCAACACTTTTTAAAATAAAGTGTCATTGGACAATTAACCGAATTATGGAATATAATTCTGCCTTCATGTGCTGTGGGGAAGTTGATCCTTTTCATTTGTAAATTGGAAATAACGTGTGTGTTGTGTTCGCATGCTGTTGTTGTGGTAGTGAAGTAAAACATGGCGGCGCAGGAGTTCATCCTGACGTGTTACGTGGGTAAAACAGTTTTAGATCCTAATTCATCTGCTTCATTCATCTGGAGCATTGATTCCACAACATTAATCGGCTACAAACTTATCTGCTAACAGCAGCAGGAAAACTTTCATAGCATTCAATGCTTAACATTCGTGATTCTATTGTTGCTCTCCGCCATGTTGAAAGATCAAAGGGTATTTCATCTCGGCAACTCATGTATCAAGATTACAATATGATTACAATGTGCAATTTTCTTATTGGTTACTGGTATTTACCATAATTCCCATAGCATGTGAAGGCAGCATAACTCACAGGAAACACAACTCATATAGACAATATCTCAACACACCTCATCACAGAAAGTGCACCATATCATCATGTGACCTCCGCCTTTAACTCAGTGCTTCTTTATTTATTTATTTATTTATTTATTTATTTATTTATTTATTTATTTATTTATTATATTAAGAAGAAACATTTCGCGACCCTCAACCCCACTCCCCTTCCCGACTATAACTAGTATTGTGACAATTTAAAGGTAAAAGTAGAGACTGACATCAGGGTTTAATGCTCGAATTGGACAACGGCCCTTCGCTTTATTAAAGCTCCTAAAAGAACTCGTAAAGCAAGTGCGCCCCAACTGGTGTAGCAAGCACAGAGCATTCAGACATCAGAACCCAATAGCCATGAATGGCTGCTCCACCGCCTCGCCACTAAAATGACTAGTCAGTCCAGTGACGGTGGATCAGCCATTCACCCCAAATCCCACACAAACAACACAAACTAACCCAAAATAATCCCCCAAAACATACATAAACACCCCCCCACACATAATTAAACACCATTAAATCCCCCAACACACAAAGAGTAATTACCCTAAGCCTCAGCTCCGCCACAGTATCATTTGTCTATAAAATTGTTATTATAAGGGCATCTCTGAAAATAAAATATAGAAAAGAAATACAGATCAACTTAAAACAAAGTAGAACTTTAACATTGTTTTCTAATCTGTAACAGAAAAATTTAACGTGTAATGTAGTAGTACTACAACTCTATAAACTACTTCTACTATATTTAAAGTGCATTAATTTTCCTGAAAAAAAACCTTATTCAAACTATAAACATTTTTTGACCAAATTGAACCATTTTATTCTGAAAAATGGGTTTTGTTTACTGCACTTCGTATCTCCTGCTTTGTGCTGCGTGTTTGCGCATGCGGTGTGAAAAAAATCCTGCCACCTACTGTTTATTTTAGTTTGACAAAAAAGCATCGCCCCACAAGGCCAGCGCCACCTGTAGGTAAGGAGGGGAACGACCGGCCTAGTTTGCAAATAGACACTACTGAGGAAAATGAACTCAGCCAGGTTCAAACAATCAAAATGTTTCCCTGACTTTCCTCACAAAGTCCTTTCAGCTAAAATACACTGCACTGATTCATTTACTTGGGTTTGCTTTTTGTGAAATAAGGTGAAAATCTCTTGAGAAACAACACATTGCCTTTTATTTGACTTGGCTGGTTTATTTCACTCTGGCTGATTTAACTTCTGCGCTCGATCTCACGCTGTAAGTAAACTTTCAAATGTGTTAATTCAGCTAAAATCAGCGCTCTCTGTTTTCTTAAAATGTACCAGCTCTGCTTTTTTTCTGCAAAACAAGATCGTTGCTAAGACAACTGACTGAAATCATGTTGAATATCTCCTGTACTACAAACACAAACATGGTATGAGCTGAAAGTGTGGAATGGGCACTTTCCACAGAATTTCTCAGCTTTTCCGCAGGAGAAATAATTCAGTTAAATGTATGAAAACCTTGGAGACATAAGTTAATCAGAATCAAAACATCTCATGAGCTGAGAAAAATGTTTATTGCACAGCTGTCATGAGCTCTGTGACATGTGTGAGTGTGAGTGTGAGTGATTGGATATGTGCATGGCATGTGTGTGTGTGTGTGTGTGTGTGTGTGTGTGGTATATTCCCAACAGCAAATCTCACCCTCTTCACATTACTCTCAGTAACTTATTCTGATCCATAAGTGGAGAATGTGTGTGTGTGTGTAACTGGAACTCGCTCGCTGAGGTCGGACTGAAGCTGATCCAGTGTGTGAGTGTATGAGCTCGACCTTCATCCTGAGCAAATACTGATCGACCTGGAAGCACTCGAATACTTTCAGAACTCAAAAACTATCTATCTATCTATCTATCTATCTATCTATCTATCTATCTATCTATCTATCTATCTATCTATCTATCTAT
>JBBIGC010000013.1:2569789-2582630 GCA_037576955.1 Lepidarchus adonis | reverse complement strand
GAGAGAGAGAGAGAGAGAGAGAGAGAGAGAGAGAGAGAGAGAGAGAGAGAGAGAGATAGAGCAAGAGAGTGATATTATGGATTTTATGGATACTCAGTGTTATAAATTATTTAAAATGATGAACATTGTGGTCTGAGTGCAGGAGCTCCGGCAAAACTCTCTATGACAGCACAGTTAAAAGAGAGAGCCAGGAAGTATCACAGACATAAGACACAAGGCCAACAAGGCCACGAGCAAACCACTCAACCATCAACAAACCTGAGTGAACGTGTCAGGATCGGGGGCGGCAGCATCCAAGCATCCCAATTTACCAGAAAACTGGTAAAACTGGTGACTGAGAACCCTCTGGATCTACCCCTAATCTTGAACTAATAGAAAGCTTGACTAAACAAATAAGTTTTTATTATTCCATAACTGCAGGGCTTTTATGAGAAAGCTCTGCCCCCTGCTGTGACCTTAGCATCGTGGGGTACCAGCAAAAGGCCTGCACCTTGTGATCTAGGTGTGGTGGAATATAAGAGACTATGAATTCACTTAGATACTGTGGTCAATATGGTGAGCTGTGTGGCCAAGGTCCTGTTACAGCGTTCCACTAAATCATCGCTTTTGGGGTTGCAGAGGTGTGGTGCGGGTCTTCTGCACCCCCATCCAGGTGCAGACCTCCCCAAATACCGCTGCCTCAAAATTCCGAACACCAAACCGGGAGAACATTTTGTCCACCAAAACTGCGGCCCTGGTTGCTGCACTCTGGTCGGACACCACGTATGCCTCAGGCCGCTTAGAAAAGTAGTCCATAGCCACTAGCACGTAGCTGTTAGAAAGTGCATGGCTGAAATAAGCAATGACAGGTCCCCCCTACTGTGATAGCACAGCGCCTAGATCTACATCACTCTACTCACTCAGGGTCAGGAAAGCCCAAGATAGGTGTGGAAATCAGGGCAGAATGTAGCGATGTATTGGGCTTGCGACGGTAACAAAATCTTTCATGAACCGCTGATAATAGTACACAAACCTAAAAGCTGTGCAGCTGCTGGATGTTCGTGCGGATGGCCCAGTCCCTGATTGCAGCGACCTTAGTGGGATCGGTGTCTACCCTTGCTCAGTAATTACGTGCCCCCAAAACAAGGTTTCTCTGTGGAACACATGGCACTTGCCGGGATGTAGTTGTAAGTTCACACTTTGGATCACCCCAAACACCTCGCGCAACACAAACTCGAAATCCTTTGGCATGTACCAAGAGGTTGTTGAGGTACACTACTCAGTGTAAGGACAGAATGTTCCCGAGCACCCTTTCCATGAGACGCACGGACGTAGTGGGAGAATTGCAAAGCCTAAATGGCATGAACTGTAAGTTCCACTATCCACTGCCCTATTGAAAAAGCGATTTTGCCTTGTGCTAGTTCCACTTGCAAATAACCATTCCGCAAATGAAGCAAACAAAACTAGGAGGAACCTGGCATGCGATCCAGGGTCTCATTGATCCGAGGCAGCGGGTATAAGTGTTTCCAGGTCACTGCGTTAAGCCACCAGTAGTCTACTGCCACAAATCCTTTTTCTTAACGAGGACTACTGGGGCAGACCACCTGAATCAGCAAGACTGTGGACCCTGTGTCCACCTGGGCATGACACGAGACAGCATTTAGACAGCAGTCTACGTACAACCCATTCTGCCCTAACTGTGCACTAAATCCAGTGTGTGGAGATGAGACCACTGAGATGGGCAGCAAGTTCCCTTCCTTGAAGCCTCATCTCACTTTAAATGCTGCTGGAGTACTGAGTCCATTGGGGTTGGAGCTGGGGCTGTTCTGGTTGTAGGCCTGAATTGTCAGCTAATCTTGTATTGTTGCTGGGAACTTCAGATACCCCCTTCTTGCTAGCTGGTGAAGATCAGCACCAAAAGTGGCCAGCTTCTCTCCATTGCGGCATTAAAGGCTACAGAGCTGGGCACGTTCATCCTCCAGTGGCACCCACCGGCCAAATCGGCACTGCAGCATGTTCTCTATCTCTGTCCACACTTTGTTCATGTGACAGGAGATCAGCCAGGGCCTGCAGATCTCTACCCTCCATGGTTAGGGCAACCTGAACTACCATCTCTGTCGAAGTCCATCTGTTGGATGCCAGCCGTACCTGGGCAAGGAAGGAGTCTGCCAGTCATCAACAAGATCTGCCCTTGCCATCAAGGGAGGCACACCGCTGCCTCGTGGCTGAAACTGGTCCCCAGGCAGTTGAAGTGCGCGCTCTTGCTGACGTGGATATGGCGGCTGCCGGTAGTGAAGTCGCAATTGTGCCCTCTCGTTGTTGTAGTTCAACACATTGTGCAAAAAGTTGTGAGAGAAACAATCATTTCTCAATGCAGGATCGCAGAGAATGAAGGTCTTTCAACATCTGCAGTACATAATATTGTGAAATGATTCTGATAAATCAGAGACATCACAGTGCATAAAGGGCAAGGGCAGAAACCACTGTTGAATGCATGTGATTTTCTGGGCTAGGGACTACTTAATATAGAGTAATGTATAGTAATATAGACCATACAATACAAAATTTATTTCTAAAGCACATGTATAAACATCCAAGGTTGACTAAAGTGCTTTACAATCAACAAAAACAGGAAGGTACATTAAAATGAGGAAAATTAAGAAAATGCAAAGAGAATACATAACAATACAGAGATTTACAATAAAAGCTTTTCGCTGCTGATCAAAGGTTAAAGAAAATATGTTTTAAGTTGGGTCATTCCACAGCCTAGAGTTTATGACTGAAAACATTCTATCCCCCCTGTTCTTTAGACAGGACTTGGAGGGACCTGGAGTGTATGTGGGGTTTTACAAGACATAGCGTATAAACCTATAAGATACATGACATACGTTAATATGAATTTCACTTCAATCTTATACAGTTTTCTCAGTTATTGTGGAACGATATACAGGTCTGTCTGTATCACACTTTGTATTGTTTCTGAAATTTTTACATTTATCCAAACCTGATCACCACTTTATCTACTGCTGTTATTCGAAAGCTCAGCAACCTGAGTGCCAGTGTCTCTAATGTGTCGCTGAAATCGAGTGACATGAGTCTAGTGCTGGTGAGGGAGAAAAAACAGTCCATCGAGAACAGAAGCGTTCGCGCTCCCCCAGCGTGTGAGTGCTGAGGCTCCTTACTCTGGTCCAATCAGCTCAGGGCCTTGGAATGCACTTTGCCTCTTTGGCCATCACTGAATGAACAAAATGCATACGTAGTTCTGAACACCACTTCAAGACACAAGTGGTGCATGGCTGCTTTAGAATGCGTGCCTCTCTTTCAAAGCGCTCCTGGGAAGACATTGACCGCATGGCCTTGGATGTGATGGTGTCAGGTCGGAATGTGAGGGAGACGCTGCCTTTTTAATTCCACACATTCACACGCGAAGAGCGGCGTTTGCATGAAAGGGGAGACAAAGAGGAGGAGGTGGAGGAGGAAGAGCAGGATTTTTCTCTTCTGCTGTCTTTCCTGTTATTGAAAGCGATGGGAGAGTAACGCAAGGGTTCCAATCAAGACAGCCGCT
Organism: Lepidarchus adonis; assembly: GCA_037576955.1. Taxonomy (NCBI): domain Eukaryota; kingdom Metazoa; phylum Chordata; class Actinopteri; order Characiformes; family Lepidarchidae; genus Lepidarchus; species Lepidarchus adonis. The sequence continues at coordinate 2,579,086 of JBBIGC010000013.1, read as the reverse complement.
ATAACATATGTCCAATCTGAAGCAGCTTGGAGACAGATTGTAAAGGCAATGTGACAAGTCATGGTCATCTTAACTCAGGCTTATGTTTCCACAATTCATGAAGGCATGTCACATGACCTAGACGAAGCTGCAAAATATGCCTGTGCAAATGTTCCATGTGGATTTCTGTTCATTCTACTACTGTGTACTTCTTCATCTCCATGCTTTTAGCAACATGGATTTAAATTATAGTAATAAACGATCATGTTTTATCTAATAGCACACGGAGAGGAAATGTTACCTTCACTGAGAAATGACTGTTGATGATATAATTAACATTATTAACATTTTGGACCTAAAGTTCAAATGAAATCTAAAAAAACTAGTACATGCTAGTACTATTAATTAATTAATTAATTAATTAATTAATTAATTAATTAATTTGCTTATTTAAATTTATTTAAATAGCACATGGAGTGGGAATGTCATCTTTACTTGGAAATGCTGCTAATAATATACTTAACATTATTAACATTTTGGACCTAAAGTTCCAATGAAATCTAACAAACTAGTACATGCTAGTACTATTTATTTATTAATTTATTTATTTGCTTTTTAAAATTAATTTAAATAGCACATGGAGCGGGAATGTCATCTTTACTGGGAAATGCTGCTGAAAATATACTTAACATTATTAACATTTTGGACCTAAAGTTCAAATGAAATCTAACAAACTAGTACATGCTAGTACTATTTATTTATTTATTTGCTTATTTTAATTGATTTAAATAGCACATGGAGAGGGAATGTCATCTTTACTGGGAAATGCTATTGATAAAATACATAACATTATTAAAATGAAAATCTTATTAAATCTAACTAGCAAGTAAATGACATTTTTATTTATCTATTTATTTATTCATTTATTTACATTTATTTAAATAAAACATGGAGAGGAAATGTCACCTTTACTGGGAAATTATATTTATAATATACTTTACATGAACTCTAACTAGCTACTACATTATAGTTTTATGTATTTATTTATTTGTGGTTTTGGAATTTTTCCCATTGCTCAAGGGCACTTCAGCCTGGCTGGCCGCCTCCCTGTGTCACAATCCCAGTTTTCTAACCATTAGGCCACAGCTGCCCTCTAGTATTGTCTTCATTTCCAGTCATGACACATATGTTCTTAATCAACAACATCTTGCAGAAATGTCATGAAATTTCACCATTGGCTTTTAATGAATCCACACTTGACTTTTTTTAAAACAAATATTTGAAACTGATTATACTGACTATAATTCCACAACCTTCAAGCATGTATATCTTGAGCTAAATTACCCCTTGTGCTGTGCAGCCTTGGGGCAAACAATTCCTTACTGAGAGGGTCTTTTAAACAGGTAACACAGTTGACAACGCCAATGATAAATGCATGTTGTAAAACGTATTTATTTAGGGGAAAGCCTACAGTAATCCCTCTCAAATCTAAATAAATCAAGCTTCTCAGTTTGTAGTTGTATGTCTTATAATAAAGTTAACCATCAATCTTTCCTTTAACATACTAAAGTGAGTTTATTTAAACAATAACTTTTTAAAAACAGGTGAAAAAGTCTGAAAGGGGCTTAAACAGGCCCAACTGTGTTCTCGAAAAGCCCAGTCATTGTTTTATTTAAAAATCTGAAAATGTGGTGAATGATGGGAACTGCTTCAAAGATTATTATTACGTATTGAATAAATTAATTAATTGTTCATTTAAAATTGGAGCACTGATACTTCTGTTGCCTCACAAAGTCCAGGGTTCAATCCTTGAGTTGGGAGTCCTGGCTTCCTTCAATAGTCTAGAGGCAAGTACATCAGGTGAATTGAAGATTAACATTAGGTGTGACTGAGATGGAGCAGTCCAGGGACTTTTCCTGCCTTTAGCCATATAAGTGCTGGAAAAAATGAAAAAAATGTAAATATTTTATGCATTAAGCTATGGTTCATTAACTGATAGTAGCAGGACAATTATGATCATTTATTTTATTATCCCTATAATATTTTTTATTATAATAAAATAACAAAAAAACATTATAATATTTAATTGTTAATTATATAATATTTTATTTAATTATTGAATTTATTTGTAGTTGCTTTAATGTATTTTCTTGAGGAATTTATTCCGCAAGTGAATTCATTTATTCTATTATTGTCAAATGCTGTAGATATTTTTGTAAGGGAATATTTAGGCATTGTAAGCAGCCACAGGTCATTAAATTAAAAACCTATGGCCACAGATGTTTGATGATTCCCATCAGCCTATAGCACAAGTTCAGGTTCCATGAGGGCTATGTCGCAAGTGTTGGCCAGTCGACAAAGGTGACTATGGCACTAAAATGAGAAGAGAATTAATAAATGTTTTAATGTGATTTAAGTGATATCAGCTTTGCCGGTATTCTGGATGAAAGTCATGGCAGAAAAAGATAACCACAACAGAACTGAAAACGTATTCTGAAAGGAACGTTTACGCGTTACCATAGCTACCAGAGTGCATGAAGGGTAGAGGAGGACGTTACTCTGATTGTTTTTAGCGCATTTCAGGAAGACTCTGCTAATAAAGTTACATAATTACACAGTGGATTCACGTTTATTATTATATTTACAAAATACCAGTTTTGTGTTGGTCGTAACATTTTATTTTGTTGTTTTTATCCGCGACACCTTAAGTACAGGTCCGCGAAAATATTATCTGACATTAAACCGGTCAGTGGCGCGAAAAGGGTTGGGGACTTCTGGCCTAGGTAACAGCCTATTGTTGACAACAGTGCAGTCATTACCATACACTTCAAACATCATATAGTGGTACAAAACTATAGCAAAATGATGTACATACCTAAGAAAACAAGACTTCACTATAAAATCCATTTTACCCCAGTGCAGCATAAGCAATTTCCTCCAGGATCAAACTTTTTTTTCCTGATTCTGAAAACATAAATTACATTCGTATAGCTGAGGTGAAGCAAAGACAACAAACAAACCGTCAAGCATCTAGAGATAGAGCACACGTCCATGGTGGGCATAACAAATGTTTATCAACCATCTGTATCGTCCCCAACTGGTGTAGCACATATAGAGCATTAAGGCACCAGAACCTAACATGGATGGCTGGGCTCCCCGAAGTCACCATGCAGAGCAACAAGCACGACGATGGTGAGTCCAGTCATCCACCCCAAAACCCACACAAATTAATCCCAAACTACCCAAAATAATCCCACCACACATTTATAACACAATTTCCCAAACAGCCACCACAATAAACCTCCCAAAACCAACACCATCAAACACATTACCCAGGGGGCCGTGCGGCACCAAAACACACCCCCTAAGCCTCAGCTCTATTATAATATCTTATCTTTGATGACTATACGAACACAAATAGATACTTTGAAGTCAATGACAATGCAGCATTTTTTTTCCATATTGAACTTTTTTATTTATTTGTGTTTAGCTTCAGAAGCAAGTCATTCTCCGCTCTAGGGTATCAGGTGCCACGTTTACAGATCCTCCAGGTGCATCTTTTGCATATCCAACATATATCAAGATGAAAATATAGAAACAGGAACATTGGATTGCTGCTTTAAAAAGTTAAAAACGTGACTAAGGCCATGGCACACAGTGGCCTGATTACTAAGCAGTGACTGGAGAAGAAAATGATTTGGCCATCTGAGAACGACAGAGTGTCAGGATTTTGATTGGACATAGACTTCAGGCCATGAGTAAAAGCAACTGTTAGAATTTGTCATTTTTGCTCAATGGGGCCTCCTAGTGGCTTGAACAAACATCAAGAAACATCTGGACAAACAAAGAATGGCATCCCTGTGACTGGTGAGCATACTGGCAATGTCAAAAAGCCCTTTCCTTCTCATTGAAGTTTTCTATTCAATTTCTTAAGACAGAAATCAAGTTAATGGGTAAATTATCTCATTGTGTCAGCAGTGTCAATGAAGAATTTAAGCAAAATGACCATTTGTGTCACATTTCATAAATAAAATAGTTATTGAATATAAAAATGTATGTGAATACTCATGTGACTTCAGCTTAAGGTTTTGGTTTAAGTCGTTCTGTGTTTTTTAAAGTCTCCACTTTCATATGAATGTTTTACACATAATCGACTCAATATATAATTGACTCAATTTTAATTTTGGCTCAAAAGTCACAGTTACTGATAGTTATGCATAATGTAATAATATTTGATGTTATAAAGTAAGATTATAATATAAAAATTTAATTACAGTGTTATAAAATTACCATTCAAATAATGTGATACATATCAAAGCTATGTATGTTTGACAATATGCAAGTGGGAAAATGTGTAGATTTACATTCAGTTCAACATAAAACATGAATGAAGTATATAAGAAAGCCCCAATTAAATCATTTACTCTGGTTATTTAAAAAAAATCTTCACTAGGGAGAAATCCATTTATAATATTACGTACTGTTTCTTTTTTTCTTTTTTATATCTATATTTCAATATCTTTAATTTTTTTTTTCTTATATAAATAGCAATACCATAGAGATATACTGTTGTCTTTGGCTCACCCAGGTGCAGCTAAAATGTAAAAAGACAAAGGATTCCACTTTTTATGTGCACGAGGAGATATTTAAAAAGTACTAGAATAATGTTAGCCTTGGTACTAGTTACTTGTTACTTAAAGAAAATAAAATGAGTGATTGCACTACACATAAGGATCTCTAGTTTATGAGGGAAGGAAGCAGCAAATTTCCTTGAAAGTTCCTAGTTTTTTTTATGTATTTAAAACTAGAATTAAAAGATTTAAAAGTTGTAACCCAGATGTGAAATGTTACTATTTTTAAACCTACATTTGTAGCAAAAATAATATTGTTACAGTTTATTACATAAATATTAAAACATCTTCCAACTGTCCCGATGATAGGATGCATATTATTTATATTTATATATTTTATGAATCCTGAATTTAGTGGTGTTGTAAAATACCCCCTGTTTTAGATGTTTAGATTTTAAAAATGGTTCAGGTCACATTATGGGAGCTATTTGGAATTCCAGATCACCCCAAGGGGTTCACAGACTTTTTCCCACAGAATTGCATTAACTTATTTTACCTCATCCTATGTTCCAGTGCAGAAGCAGGCAGTAAATGAGATGTTTCGTGCTATAATAGGACTAGTGTATTAATGCTTTACCCTGTTACTCTTTTCAGTCGTCTCAGTGATTCCGACAGGTTTGCTTTTTCTCTGTAACGGTAGCGGTAGCGACATCTTTGTCGGCCGTGTTAACAGGATGACGTGTGGATTAGTCGGTAGTTACTGTAGATTTGTGTGAATACAGAATCCTAGGACAGGTTTCACAGTTTCTTCAAGTGCCATCATGTTCTTGTTTGAGAGGAAGCCTTGTAGTGAAGTAAAAAGTAGAAATTTGATAGCAGCTACCAAATACCATACGGATACATAATGTATACACACATGCACGGGTGCAAGAACAGTAAAATTGAAGATTCCTGCTGAATAAGGAAGCACGGAAGCCTCCTACACTGTGGTTAATGGTGCAATGTAAAGAACAGCGCAGGAAGGGCATGTGTCTTAAAGGCATTTGTCACTTGAGTTTCATTGTTAACGAAGTAACAATCAAAAGAATACACACCGAATTGGATAAGGCGTTATATTTGCCACTGGTTTTCGCATGTCATTTGCATGTAATTCAGTATCCTGCGAGTGTTAGCGAAGGTTAATTGAAATACAGTGATTAAGGAAAAGTACGCTAATGCAGATGAGCATGTTTTGCTTGGGTTGATCTGTCCCGCTCTCTCTCCCACACTCACTCACTCACTCGCACACTCCATTGCTTTTTCCCAGATAACCGAATTTACCTGCGGAAAGCATGCGCTGATGTTCGCTGCATGTGTAATGCGGCTAACCTCTCAGAGGTGACCCCGGCTGCTCTCTATGTGATTATAGAATGTTCTGTCTGGCGAACAGAATTGACAGGTGATCAATGGAGATAGAGGAATCACTGTCAGTGACAAGAGCGAAACGGCGATGGAAAAGAAAATGGTGGGGGTTGGTGGCGTCCTTGACTCTCCTTTCATGTGCTGGATGTGTTCCAGCTTGTCCCTGGTGGTTGCAGGAGCTCCTCCCAGCCCTTAAAGTAGCACTGAAGTACCCCAGCTTAGGGAAGATAAAGAAAGAAAGAAAAGAAAACGGCACCGGAACGGAGTTAACAACCTTGTTAAGTGCTCTTCCTGTCCCGGGGAGCGCGCTCATAAGGAACAGCGGAGATTTAGGACGCAGCCCCATACGGGCAGCAGTCACCAAGAAATAAAGTGCGGATTCCGTCACTGCACTCCCAGGGATAGTTTTCACAAAAACAAATAAAATAAAGAAAGAAAGAAATAATAAAAGAGAAAAAAACATTCAGGCCTGGATATGCTAGGCTACGCTAGGCTACGCTAGGCTTACAGCAGAGAACGGTCATTAGCATGCTAATGTATTCCAGGAGAGTGTATCCGGAGAAGTCAGTGTTGCTTTATGAATACTAACCCTGGGCATGCTTAAAGGGAAAAAAACAGCCATTAGCCTCCTCATCATTTCCCCATTTTTCTTAACATTCCGACAACAGTGTCCCCCAAGGGCATGCCCGGTTAACATTGCTTAGGAGCTTGGAGGCGCTACGTATGGCCAAGATTGAGGTTTGAGTCCCAGCTTTGCCACGTGCCGTCCCCAAGGACGCAATCAGCCACATTCTCAATGGAGAAGCGCATATCGCTGAGCTCTCAAATGGGCGAACTGCTTTCCAGCTTGCTGAACAAGTGAAAGATAACACAACATCTAAGTTGGCTTGAAACGTACCTTTCCATTCCAACCGATAGGAAAATATGTGCTTTGCTACCAACATGTAAGCACATCAGGGTATTGCTGTGATATATATTCTAGGCTACATACCTGCACTATCTTTCTCCTTGGGATTCGTGGGTTGCGGTAGTATTTATTATTTATTTTGCTTTTATTTTGCCTCAGAAGTCCCACTGAGATGTGAGTGCTTTCCCTGTTTACAGAACCTCAGTGTTACAATGCAAGCAGAAGTACATACTTTAGAGAAAGCTATACTTGGAAATCCAGCTTTTATCAAAATCTTTTAGAGCTTTTAGTTAGACCTGGTAGAGCTTGTTGTTTGTAGAGTTTATAGGAAGTAAAAGTGTCAAATGTACCAAAATTGGAAGAAAGAAATAGCAGAATCTAATATAAACCGAAAACTAAAGCCTGAATCACGACATAATCTTTTATAACAAAATCTAATATATCATTATTACTGCCATGCTATGTTAAGCACATTGTGCAGCCTCCCTCCACCAGTGTACTGTAACATCAATGAGGCTTCTTCTATAATGCCTGATGAGATTAGACGATACCGAGTAGGCAACCTGAGACCACTTTTCAACACATAATCTCCCCAGATCCTCCAGGGCCCTTGGTTCTCTCTTGCAGATCCTACTCTTCAGTTTGCCCCATAGGTATTCAATGGGAGTTAGGCCAGAGGCCTGGGATGGCCTGTCAAAACATTGATTATGTGGTCATTTAACACTTTTTTCTGTGGATCTGGACATTTTTTCAGAGGCAGTCTGGGCATTTCATTTAAAATCTTCAAGTTTATAATGCTGAGTATCACATAAAGGTTCCCAGGGCACATTTTCCATAAGGAAAAGCAGGTAATATGTTAAGATATTATCTGTTTTCTGCAAACCAAAATGATGTATTTTTAGGCTGAGAATGATATCTTAGACAAGTATTTTCATACACACAGCATATTTTTTTATGATGATGATGATGATGATACTACTACTACTGCTACTTCTGACAATAATAATAATAATTATTATTATCATCATCATTGACATATTTATTTATATATTTATTGACATTTACCACAGATGAATCAGATGTGTCCTTCAGGCAGGTCTACACTCACCTAGAAAATCTGATACATAATTAACACTATTAAAGAAATAAAAGCCTTGTGTTGAGGCGTATCACTGGCTGCTAAGGTTGGAAATAAAAGTCATTGAAATGTTGTGTTTTATTATAAGGACACTGTATAAATCTTGTAAAATGTTTTGTTCCTGTTGAGATATCGTTTGTAAAAAAAAATAGCATAAATCAAATGTATTTTTTTGGTTTGTTTTGGGTTTTTTTGCATTTTTTTCCAATAACCTATTAAAAATACACCAAGAGGTTGAAGGCATATGCTTCGTTCAAAGGCTAATGCATTTTAAGGCAGTGGTGGTCTAGTGGTCAGGACCTTGCCCTTGCCCCAGATGCTGTTGATAACTGCCCATTGCTCCACATGTGCACATGTGATGGGTTAAACGCAGAGGTCGTATTTCATTGTGGTGCGATTTCTTTGTGTGTGATGGAGTGTGTTCACAATGACGAATAGTCATCACTTCACCTTGTGAGTTGCTGCTTACACAACACCATTGCACAGCTCAACACGCTAGCTGCTAATTCACTCAGAATGTGAACAGCAAACACAGGTTAACTCAAGCTGTGTGATGGTTAATGTTGAGAATTTAGGGTACATACATATTTTTATGATTCGTTCATATAAAATGTAGAGTATTTGTTGATGTTTGTTTGGTACTGCCCAGAGTTTTTACATGGCACAGCACAAATGTGTTCATTATGTTATTAAAAAAAGTCAAATTGTATATAATTTGCTTGCAGCAGTTAGTACTGTCACCTGGTTCTGGGTTCGATTCCCAGGTCGGCCACAGATGCTTTTCTTTGTGATGTTTCCAGGTTCCCCGGTTTCCTCCCACAGTCCTAAGGCTTGTGCTTTAGGTTGACTTGCTACTATAAAAGGTGTGAGTGTGTTTGAATGGTTGTTGGCCTCCTCTGCAGGGGGATCCCAGCCTTGTGCCTATAATCAGCAGGGATAGGATCCGGTTTCCCAGCAACTGTAAGTAGATGTGTGGTTTGGAAAATTTTACATAATCCTGCATTAACTTCCCTCAAAATCTGTAGATTATAAGACTTAAAATAATATAATTGTAATTGATCGTATTCAAGTTAATACAATAAGATACGGTCTAAAATATATATTTATAACATGAGCTGATATGGTATGTGATAATACAGTGGCAACAAAAAGTATGTGAACCTTTTGGAATTTCATGGTTTTCCGCATTAATTTGTCAACATGTGAAGTCAAGGATATTGACATACATAATGTGCCTTAAATAATTCTTTTAAATGCTGATATATTTTATTTATATTTTATATATTTTATATAATATTATA
>JBBIGC010000013.1:2556160-2569689 GCA_037576955.1 Lepidarchus adonis | reverse complement strand
TGTGTGTGTGTGTGTGTGTGTGTGTGTGTGTGTGTGTGTGTGTGTGTGTGTGTGTGTGTGTGTGTGTGTGTATGACTACCCCCTAAACGATGCCTGCTCATTGGTGGTCCTGTGGGGTCCTGGCAGTTGATGGAGGGGGTAAAAGGGGTAAAAGGGGTAAAGGGGGTAAAGGGGGTAAAAGGGGTAAAGGGGTAAAAAGGGTAAAGGAGGTAAAGGGATAAAGGGGGTAAAGGGGGTAAAGAGGGTAAAGGGGGTAAAAGGGGTAAAGGGGTAAAGGGGGTAAAGGAGGTAAAGGGGTAAAGGGAGTAAAGGGGGTAAAGGAGGTAAATGAGGTAAAGGGGGTAAAGGAGGTAAAGGGGGTAAAGGGAGTAAAGGAGGTAAAGGGGGTAAAGGAGGTAAAGCGGGTAAAGAAGAGGAACAGATGGACTACAGTCTATTATTGTTAACTACACCCTATGGTCAATGAAGCTGTTTGTGCTGCCCATTACACCTACTTATTGTTGATACACGTGATGCTCGTTTTTCATCCCCATCGTTCACTGGACAAGGACCAGCACAGGACCATCACCGCTCTTGTGCTGGTAGTGTGTGTGGCACTGGAGTGTGTGTGTCAAACCCACGGTGCTGCTGAGGTTTAAACACTGTGTATATTTACTTCCCACGTTATTAGTAATGGCTGCCTTGTCTATACACCGTCAAGGTGTGAACGGTGATAATGAAGTGTTTAGTAGCCACATAAGCAGTTCCACATGGCATGTGCTGAACTGAAATTCACCACATATAGCGTGTACTATTTTTATGAACGCTTGCAGGAATAATCCGATTACTTTCTTCAAATGATCTATTTACCCAGTTTTCAAGGGAGAATCTGTGAAATGCTTAGGAAAAGTCAAAACCTTTGACCTCCCATCAAATTCCACAGGGCATAGAATGAGCCAAAAATGGACTCTCTGGACCAAATGTTTTCTACATTTGACATTTTGGTCAAAATATTTTATAAACCTTTTAATTCCATTATTACCTCTCAGCATAAAACAAGAGTGAAAATACCACTGTTGCAGTTTTCTATGAGCCACGTTGGCAGCAAACTAGCTCATCAGAAATAAAGTTATGCTTAAAATGCCAAGTGATATTAATAATAACAACATTAAAAATAGTAATAGTAAAAGTAGCAATAACAATAACTACTACAGCATCAAGAATAGCAATAATAATAATAATAATAATAATAATAATAATAATAATAATAATAATAATAATAATAATAATAACTACTACTGCTACTACTACGACGATGACAACAATAGTAATATTAGTAGTATTGACAATAACAACTACCACTGCTACAACAACAATGATCATAATTATAACAGTAATAATAATAATAATAATAATAATAATAATAATAATAATAAAAGTAATAACAACGATAACCATAGTAATAGTAACACTAATACTAGAAATAGCAATAGCAATCGTTACACTAATAATAATAATAGTGATGATAATAGTAACACTAATAATAGTAATAGCAATTGTAATAGTAACACTAATAATGGTAATAGAAAAGGTAATAGTAACACTAATAATGGATATAACAATAGTAATAGTAACACTTATAGTAGTGATAGCAATTGCACTAATATCAGTAATAGCAATAGCAATAGTAACACTAATTATAGTAATAGCAACAGTAATACTAACACTAATATTAGTAATAGTAATTGTAATATGAACATTAACAATAGTAATAGCAATGGTAATAGCAAAAGTAATAGTAACACTAATATTAGTAATAGTAATAGTAACACTAATTATAGTAATAGCAACAGTAATATTAACACTAATATTAGTAATAGCAATAGTAACACTAATATTAGTAATGGTAATAGTAACACTAATTATAGTAATAGCAACAGTAATATTAACACTAATATTAGTAATAGCAATAGTAACACTAATATTAGTAATAGTAATAGTAACACTAATATTAGTAATAGTAATAGTAACACTAATTATAGTAATAGCAGCAGTAATAGTAACACTAATATTAGTAATAGTAATAGTAACACTAATATTAGTAATGGTAATAGTAACACTAATTATAGGAATAGCAACAGTAATATTAACACTAATATTAGTAATAGTAATAGTAACACTAATATTAACACTAATATTAGTAATAGTAATAGTAACACTAATATAAGGAATTGTAATAGTAACACTAATATTAGTAATAGTAATAGTAACACTAATATTAGTAATAGTAATAGTAACACTAATATTAGTAATAGTAATAGTGACACTAATATTAGTAATAGTAATAGTAATAATATCATCAGTTAGTACTATAATGATATAATAATGATAATAATAATAATAATAATAATAATAATAATAATAATAATAATAATAATAATAATAATAATAATAGATTTAGCTCTGTGCAGTCCGTATTTATTACTCCTGAAGCATTTTTACAGACCAAAGCTGTTTCCAATTTTGCTTTAATAATTTAGAAAATGTGTTAGAAACGTGTAGATTACTACCTTAATGAATTTTACATTAAGTGTGACATAATGTCAGTGACGATGCCATTTCCAGTGTGAATAAGCCTCGGATCTCAGGAGAAACTCCTCTGGGTTTTGGTCTAATTATCACAGACCTTCTCAGTGTTTAGAACTGATTGTTTAGCTCCCAGACGTGTGAACAGCCTCAAGGGCCTGAAGGCAAAAGAGTCGGCTTTTAATTTAGACTCGGCTAATAAATACACAGCTGTTGTCTAACATGTCCACCTACTTGGTTACCCAGCGTCACTCAGGCGGGCGAATGGTGTTTACTAGTGAAAGTTACTACTTGTCCTTGTGAAAATACTCAATCACATACAAAGTGCACCTCTGCATTTAACCCATCCACACGTGGGGCAGCAGGCAGCAATCCTCAGTGGTGCCAGTGGGACGGTACGTTGCTCAAGGGTTCCTCGGTGGTACCAAGACTTAACCTTGCGAACTTCTGTTCAAAGGGCAAGGCCCTAACCGATTGGCCACCACTGCCCAGAGAAGGTAAAAAGCCTTTTCAAAATCATGCCAATGCTACACAACAATATATAGCATGTTATAATACACAGATCAAATCATATTCAATGTACTTACAGCATCAAAATCCATGTTCTCTGACTCATACCACCAGTGTAAACCATGAAGAACTGTACAGAAGAGTTTCAAGAGATCCAAAGAGATTCATTCACACACTTTATCTAAAAGTAGACATTTTTGTTTTCCGGTTTTGCTAGTTTAGCGAATGAAGCGAAGACGTCGTAGCATTTAAAGCGAAGATGTTTGTGTGTTTATGGAAAAGACATTAGTTTCATTTCTAAATTAAGGAAAGGACATCTGAACTCCTAGCATGTCCGGACCGACCGACTGCATCTGCGGTAACTGGAAAAATATGTACAGTACGTATGTTTTTGTCTTTCTTTAACCATTTAGCATTCGACTGGTTCCATGATTTTCCTGTTACTGAGATCGAGATTACATATAGGATTCCTAACATATAGGAACCACGTGATTTCCTGGTTCCTGTGTGTTACCATTGGCTGAAGAACCCATGGAGAACCCCCTCTTTAAGGATGATAAGTCTTGTCTCATTGTCATTTCTCTGAGGAACCTCTGTGTATTGGAGAAAGTTATTTTGGAAAAAGAATTCTAATTATGGCAGCACTCTTTCCACACTGTTGATGGACCTTGGTCTAGCTGCTCAAGCACAAAGCACACACACACACTGCTCGTCTGACTTTGCTGCTCTTGCGGTCCTTCAAGGAAGTGTCCAGCCAGTGAGGATGGACAAGGAGGGGTTGAGAAGCGCTGGCCATCAGCCTTCCTCTTGGAAGCTGTCCATCAATGTCCGTGTGAATCAGCGAAGCAGAACTCCTTTCCTTCTCTCTCTCCTGCTGGAGCCTCGGTCGGCCATGCGACCAAAAATGGACCGCTGGCCTCAGCCACTCCCCACCCTCCCCCATATCACTCATGTGCATGAAGCCCTCCTGCTGTTCCAGCTCAGTATGCTCACAGCTGCAGGAGAGCCTCAGCGCACCGCATATCACTCCACTGCTGACTGCTGTGAAGGGTTTTTGACATCCAGTTAAAGCGATGACTTGCCCCACACTGCCCCCTCCTCTCCCAAAAGTGGCGCCGGTCAAGTGTGTGGTGCAGTGTTAAAGCAATTTTCAAGTAGAGGCTATACTGAGTTTTGTGGAGTTTGGTTCATTTGAATACGTAGCTTCCGAGAAGGCCGTGAAACTGACCGCTATTTGATAAAGACCCTGAACATTACGTAGACTTGTTCCCTCATCAGCCCTCATTTAGAAAATTGTAGAAAAAAGTGGTTCTTCTATAATTTAATAATGTAATAAGATCATTAAGAAACGGTTAAAACATGTAAATTAAAAAGACCGTGAGCTGTTATATGTGATAAATATTACAACGCCCTATTATTGGCACCCATAGTTAAGATTTAGTCTTAGGCTTCTAATTAATTCATTTTTTCCCTGAAAAATATAAACTCAGCACACCAAAAAAGTGAAAAATCTAACCTTTAACTGAAGTATGTTTATTCATTGGGAAGGAATTCCACATTAAGAAATAAATTGTTTACAGGAAATGATGTGCGCCGCAATTATTGGCAATTATATTTCGTACAACCTCATTTTGCCAACAAGACGGCACTTAATCTTCTCCTATGACATTTCACAAGGCTGGAGAATAGAGAGACAGGGATTTTTGACCATTCCTCTTTGTGCGATCTTTTTATATTGTCCCGAAGGTTCCTCTCTTGTGCACTCTCCTCTTCAGCTCACCCCACAGGTTTGTCTGCTGAGCCATTTTTGTGCAGAACGTCATTATTTTGCTGGAAGATCCAATGATATTCCATCTTTACCGTTCTGTCAGAGGCCAGCAGATTTTATTAAAAATATCCTGGTATTTCAAGGAGTTCATGATGCCATGAGGCCTAACAAGGTCCCCAGGGCCTTTGGAAGAGAAACAGCCATAAAGCATCACAGAATCTCCTCCATACTTTACAGCTGGCACAAGGTTCACTCATTTTGGCAAACTCATCCTTTTAATTACATCAGACTTAGAATGTTTGTTGCCAAAAAAGCTCAACTTTAGTCTCTTCTGACCACAGCACACTGTCCCAGCTGAAGTCTCAGTACCGCTTTGCAAATTCCAGATGTTTACATTTGTGAATGTAGATAAGAAAAAGGCTTTTCCTTGCATGTCTTGTTGGCATGGAGATAGATTTTTACGGTTGTCAGGAAGACTTTGTGACCCTCTTTTTGGTGCAGTTCTCTAAAAGTAAGCCCTGGAGAACCTTTTACTTCTCTTACCATCCTCCTCACTGTGAACTTATAAGATAAACCTGGGTCCTCGTCCAGTCTTGTTTGTCACTGTTTCGGTTGTTTATTGTTGTTATTATTCTCTGTAAATACAGACAGGTTTAGGCAAGTAGCTATTTTCCTGTAGCTATTACCTGACTTATGAAAGTCGACACCCATTTGCTGGCATATGTTCTCTTGTTTTTCATTAATTGCCAATTAAAGTTCCTATTTACTCTGATCAACTTTAAAAAGTAAACTAGAAAACAAAAAATACTTCAATTATATTTATTTTATTGGAATTGTTAGGGGTACCAAGAATTGTGGCACACAAAATTTTGATAAAAATAAATATTTTAGTAATTATTCTTAGAATGGAATAGAATTTTATAATTCTATATAAATAAGATTTTTAGTAATTCATTTTTTTTTATTATTTTACTTATTTGAAACTTTTCTATACTTTTCATTGTGAGATTATGTTCCTGCAATGAAAATTGAATTTATTTTAGGGCTTTTAACACATCTTAACCAGGGGTGCCAATAATGGGTGCTGTGTATGTGATGATGGTGATGGTTGGAGAGGACAGGGTAAGATCAGTTACAGTCAGTCCATTCGGACAATATAGATGAATATGTGTATTTATTCTCTGTATTTAACCCATATACATGTGGAGCATGTGGCACATTGACTGGGACCTATTCTATACAGATAAAGTATATTGTTATAATATTATGCATATAATACATTATACACCTTAAAATCTTAAGCTAAAATTAAGTTTCCTTAATAAAAAGCACTGATTAAACCTGTGCAAGAAAATCAATTTGTCCTGTTCACTGACCCTCTAGCAGCAGAGCTGTAACCCCCTTTTTTCATCCAAAAACACTTCAAACACTTCTTCCATTTTCCTATTTTTCCATCCTGCAAAGTAAATCCAGCAATTTTTGGATGACATACACATCTTGGCTAAATCATATGGTATTTGGGCAAAAACGTATACACTTTAAGCCCTGCTACATTCCTAGACATTATTTTTAACACAATGCCATGAGCAAGTTCTCACACTTTCAGGTCTTAAAATGTAATATTAATACAATGAGAACTGTATCTAACACAAAACATATGTAAAACGAATTATTTCATATATTTCAAAAGCAAATGTATGCAACATGTGATTTATTGATATAAAGTAAGCAGAGACCTTTTCCCCCACCCACACACACTCCCTTCTGACACCAAACCAAAAATGAAGCTCATGCAACTGGTTGCAAACGATATAAAATATGGCCAACACTTTAAAATGTAAACCTCACTCATTTTGAATCAGAGCGATGATCCTGTGACAATTTGTTTACAAGTACACTACACCACCATGATCAAAAGTAAATCTAGAAGAAGTGTTGGAATATTTTAATCTGGAAAAGAAAAACCATTTATATCACCAAACCACAGTGAGAGGCATTACTTACAAATTGAGGACCCTAGGAACATAAGTGAATCTTGGTAGAAGTGGATGGTCCACCATAATTCCCACAAGGGCCAAGCTGCAACTCATCCAATAAGTCCCCAAAAGCTCCAGGAAAACATGGAAGAAATTACAGGTCTCTGTGGCTTCTGCTAAAGCCAGTGCTCATGACTCCATACTAAGATAGAAAGTGGGGAAAGTGGCTTTCAGGAGACAACAGCAAGGTGCAAAGCCGAATTAAATATTAGTGCTTGTCTTACTTTGAAAAAAAAAAGATAAAAAGATATGAACAGCAATGCCTAAGCCTTTAGAGATAATAGTCCAAAGTGAAGCACAGAAGTCCCTTTAAATATAGTATAAAGAAAATGTTTTATTTCACAGCAGTGATATCATACCATATGCTTTTAAACATGGTGGTGGTAGTGTCATGGGAAACGTATGTTTTGCTGCAATAAAAACTGGACGAAGAACGATGAATTTGTTTTACTGTACATTAGCTGAAGTTGAGTAGTCAGGTGATGAAGTAGGGCAGTGATCCACAACAGAAATGCAAATTTACACACAAATGATTGAAAAGAAACTGAATGAGTAATTTAGAGTGGTGTAGGTAAAGTTTTGATACAATTTGAGGTCCTCGTACAAGCAGGTTCCACTAAAAGACCTATTAGTACACCTGAACTAAAGCAGTTCCTCAAAGAAGACTGAACTCAGATTCCTACACAATACTACGAATGGCTGATATCAGATTAATATATTAATATATGCTATATATGCGTCTCATCAACACCAATTTCCCAAACTGAAATACTGATGGCGATTAAATGAAATGCTGGTTGCAGTTTTTTGAATGTAATTGTGTTTGTTAACATTGTAATTTGCATTTATTCATTAAATAAAGGAATTTAAACATATAATGTATTTTATGCAGCAAAAAAATTGATTTGTCTATTTGTTTAAAGACCAAAAGGACAAAACAGAGCATCAGGTAAATACTTTTTCATTACTCTGTAGGTCACAGCATATTTCTGGTTTCAAGCATTAATCCTGAGCAATACAGTGTTGGCTTATGAGGATATAACTCTTAATTTTATGCTGCACAAAATCCTCAGCATGAACTAGAATGCTTCATAATCCTATCAGACATACCTCGACCATGTCAACAGAGCGCTCCTCCTCCATTCATTCCAATGGCTTTGCTTAGCAATGAAATTTTTTGTGCTCTGAACTCCCTGCTCTGTCTGGAACCATCGCAGCGATTTTCCACTTTTAACAACCTTAATCATGAGATTTGTTCACATGTGCCTTATAACTAAATGCACATGCATTTACGGATCTGTAACTGCCATTTATGAGTCGTCTGGGAGGTTGTTTCCATGCTCATATGTTGCAGCAGTATAAATTGTATCAGAAACTATGACGCTTTGGAACTGAGCCTTTGACTACAGTGTCAGTAGGGATTGTTTAGTGGAGCAACCTTTAGATTTACTAGAAGCTTAATCATGTCCATAAACTTTAATGAAGATCCAGCGAAACTACTTCAAAAATATATTTTATATGATTAAAATCTAAGATGATTTATTGATAGAGCTGAAGTTATGAATAGTAATTAGCAATGCTTCACAAGATGAAAAATGCAAATGATCTGAACCCACTTTCTGTGTGGGTTTGTGATAAAGTTGCTCAGTTATATTGCTGAGTGTTAATTTTTTTGGCATCTGTCATTAAGACCTTGTGGGCACAGATATGGTTATTTTATAAAACATAGCCTTTGCTATCAATTTTGACATTGCTTCCATATTCACACAGTTTGTAAGGTCACTAAAAATACTGTTTATTAAACACCTTTTGAGAATGACAATTTTCAGAAACTGTGTGCACAATTATGAGAATACCCAACTGGTCTAGGCATAACAAATTTAATCTAACAGGAAAACTGACATTTCTGAAAAGAGAAAGTCCAGTCTGTTCTTATTTAATGCTTAAAATGTCTGCATTTGTATTCTTGTACACGTGAATCAGAAATAAGTATGGTTTACCACCCAGACTTGGCAATGGCTCTTAGTGTTCTGTTATTTCAAGGGCAGCCCTGTAGGGAAAAGATGGTGGGTTAACACAGAAAACACTCAATCAAATCAAGTTTCTTACTATAAGAATATGGCCAAAGAAATTAGAAATTGTTGGTTCATCTGGACACACAAGATGAGGGTAATTGCTAGCCAGTTCCAAATAAATCATTACACTGTATCATATAATATGCAGGCTGTTCAAAACCACATAATCCTCATAACCCTAACCCGGGACGTTGGCGTAACAAAGCGGCGCGAATAGTCCTGAGCTGTTGGTTGGTTGGGTATGTGGGCAGGCTTGTGAGTGGGCAATGAGGGGACAGCTCCTACCAATTTTTTCAGGGCTTTCAGTTACTTTCATTTGTGAAGGTTTGATCCAGTTCAGTCATGTATCTGTGGAATAAATCTAGAGATGAATAAGGTGTTATCTCTGGGTCTATAAACACAATCAAGGAATTTCTTTCTCCCATGGTGTCTCTTTAGTACATTCAACAAGACCATGCACAAATAAGATACAGGCAGTACAGTACAGTATAATTATGATGATATTATTACTATTATTATTATGTCTGGTTATTTGGACAAAGCAAAAGAACTGTGGGTGGTGATATAAAATGTGTTTCCAGACGGTCAGAAATATCTAAGAAACTTAGTTCTGGAATGTATGATTTGTTTGTTCTGAATAATACTGTTTGCATTTGGTTATGCCCCTAATCTACTCACATCAATAGAACAGACCTCCATGAAAAATGGATAAAATGCATGCAGTAACTTTCCACGAATTCTTGGATGAATAACGGTTCTGGTATCTGATCAGAATGATTAAATCAAAGCTGAAACCCTCCTACCAGCAGCAACATCAAAAGCATCAAGAAGAATCAGGAGCGATATCATCCTGACTAAGGCCTCATGATTGCATCACAGCTATACACACTTCTGAAGTCGAACTCATCGTGAATGCCAAGTAAGGATCAGCACGGAGCACAACTCTCATCCTGGCATTTAGCAGTTTATTGAATGGGATTTGCAGTTTATTTTACAGTTTATTGAATGGGATTTGCATGTTCGTTTTACACATGATTTGATTTCAAATCCATTTAAGTCATTGTGCAGATACTATAATACCGGCTTATTGGCTGTGAGCTGATTGCGCCTTTCAGCTGTTGTTCAGACACCTGAATCATTCAGGGAGTTCATCGTTGTCAGTCAGAAAGTGATTTAGGCTACGTTTGCCTGTCATGGAGCATGACCGAGACTTTAAAAGTTTAATATGTGGTTTTCCACACATAGATTTTCCAGACATGACAGAATGTGGCTTTATATTGGAGTTAATCAGCATTATATGGGAGCTGGAAAAGGGGTACGGGCCATGTGCAGTCTCAGGGATCATATCTTCAGCCTTGGGTTTTAGTTCAGCTACACACACTGTGCGCTTCAGATACAACAAGAGACTATATTGCAATACTGGTTGAGCAGGAACAGAAAAAACAGAGCTAACAGCTAATGACTCTGAGCAAACAGATGTAGTCACTTTTTTGTAGTCACATTGTTGCAAAGAAGCTTTACAGCAGATCCACGCCCCAAATGAGCAACTTCAACAGAGGCAAGGAAAACTTTCCTCATCTGGAGGAAGAAATCTTAAAAGGAACCAGGACTCAGAAAGGGAACACGTTCTCCTTTGGTTGACACCAAAAAGATATACAGGGGGTCCTCAGGTTACGCAGGGCTCTCATTAATGTATTAAGTCTTTTTTCGTTATTATGACGTACACCATTTTCAACGTAAAATCAAAGTTTGCAGAAGAACTAGTTGGCAAACTAAGCAAATGAATACATGCAGCGTCATGCGGTGCTACGCCCTACATGAGGAAGATGACATGGTTCAGTCGCCATTTTGGATTTGCCAGGGGCTTATTTTGACATATGGTGAAAATCAGAGGAACGGATTTCCGATGTAAGTCGAGGACGTACTGTATAGCGTTTATACCCAATGTAAAGTTTAAAACTAAAATGAAGATACAAGGTTTTCTTTCGTTCTCAAAGCCACAATATGACGTGTAAGGGTTTCGGATATAGGAAATACATGCAAGAGCTTGTTTATAAGGTTTAATAAGAGCAAAATAAAAAAGACACAGGATACTTGGATGGTAACACAGTTTTAAATAAATTATTTATATTCATATTTAATATTACAAAATAATATGGATTTTCTTTGCCTTTTTAGTCAGAATCTAATTTCATTTCATATAACATTTGGTGCACAATCCATATTTTTATTTCTAGTTTTATAAATTCATCAAATATAATACAAAAACCTGCCACCTGGAATTTTTCAGCATTTATACATTTATAAATTTATACTGTCCCTTAAATGTGCAAAAGTTTGTTCTTGTTACTAGCAGATGTTTACGTTACTATGAGTATAGTGACTTTTGTATATGAATGTATATGTACATTATTACTTTGTATTTAATAATGTGCTTAAAACACATAGGATATAATATTATATATAATCATGTATTTTATTTATTATATATTTAAGTACACATAGAGCATGTTGCATATAGGTTTTGAAATATTCATATTATTTTTATATATTATATAATTAATTTAATATACTGTATGTACTTTGGTAGGGGCCATTTGTGATTCCTGGGGCATAGACTCCATGTTCTTCATGTTCTCCATGTAGCTCGTGCATACAATTTAGTAACACATCACTCTGTGCTACTAATTGGATCAATTACTCCCCTCAGTCATGCTCGTTGTATTGTTATTACTGATATAAGCAATTACAGTCATGACACAATATTGATCATCTGTAACCGCTCAGAATGTACATCAGTGCATCCCATAATTTCCTGTGAGTAGCTGAGGAAGTAGCGTCAGATTAACTGAGATTTCTCAGCCATTTATTTGTTGGAGAGTCTGATCGATTTGATTCTGATGCAGCTGTAAAAATTCACATTGACATTTCGAATGGCTGCTTGCTGGAATAAATGTCTTAATTAAGTGAACTGGGGGAAGAACAAGGAGTGTGTGCTGGTTTTAGTGTCATAGGAGCATCTTGCATATACTTTTCGCTTCTTTTTTTGTCCAGGTTTCTGATAAAAAAATTTTCAGGTCTAATATATGTGTTTACACGATCTTTACTGCCCTTTATTTTCCCTTTATCTCCCTCACCAACTCTTAAAAACTCAACTTAACTGTGCCTAAGCTCCGGCCCAGGCTTCCCTCGCTCTCCCAGTGGCTGTAAATGCATGAATGAATCATTAAACAGCACACTGGGCCAAAACGCTTCCCAGGCCTCTGTCTTTTGTTTTTTTTGTTGTTGTCTCATGGCTGTAAGGGACAGGACGCTGCATAGCCATCACAACTCAAGGCCTCTGCTGCTTCCCTGGGCCTCCCCCTGAAGTTGTCCGTATTAAATATGGATGAGTGATTACAGGTGAACCTCGGCCCTGATGATTGGATTCAAAGCTGCGCTGGCAGCCACATCAAGAGGCCTTGTGGGCTGTGCCCTGCTGGCAGACTATTAAATTCTGCAAGTGGAGCCAAGCGGAGCGGTCTGAGGGGGCCTGAGGAGCCTCCTCCAGACTCCTCCAGACTGGAACCCTGGAGGACTTCTCTGTTCTGCTTTTTCGCAGCTGTAGGTGGCTCTGAGATTCCCTGTTGGTCAAAAGTTTGGGGAAAATGAAAACCTGTCTTGCAAATGGGCATGATCCATTGTCAGTTAGCAAAGCCTTCAAAGCAGCTTGACTCCTCAGTCTCAAAAGTACTTATACTACACAATGGTGTTACTAATATGCATGTTGCATATAGGTTCTGAAATATTCAGATTATTTTTATATATTATATAAATAATATTATATTATATATTATATATTATATAATTAATTCAATATACTGTATGTACCTTGGCAGGGGCCATTTGTGATTCCTGGGGCATAGACTCCAGGCTCTGAGATTCCCTGTTGGTCAAAAGTTTGGAGAAACTGAAAACTCGGGCATGATCCATTGTCAGTTAGCAAAGCCTTCAAAGCAACTTGACTCCTCTGTTTCAAAAGTACTTATACTACACAACAATGTTACAGTAATTACTGAAAATTTAGAATAGGCCTGTATGGGATGTAAGAGCTTAAATAGAAATAGAATAGAAATAGAAAACATGCTAAACTGAACAAACTCTTGTTGCATTGGAAGAGCTTCAGAGTTTTCTAGGCCACTGTTCTAGGGGACAAACCTAATTAAAGTGACTATTTGTCATTGTGAACACAGTCCATCACCTCTGCAATTAACCCATCACGCATGCACCAGTGGTCAGCTATCAACAGAGCCTGGGCAGCAGTGTAGCGGGCGGTTCCTTGCTCAAGGGAACCTCAGTGGTGCTCGGCCTGGGGCCTGAACCTGAGACCTTATGGTCCTGAGCAGCGTCCTAACCACTAGGCCACAATGGCCCCACTATCCAGCAGTAGTGTTTAAGTGTTTCATCTATGATGTAGTAAAAATAGGCACCAGTATTTGCAACGACACTATTTTAGGTCGAAACAGGCTTTATGTCTTTGTTGTAATATCAGCACTCCAACTTTAAGCCAAAAATGTTCACTGTGTGCCTTTAATT
>JBBIGC010000013.1:2532717-2542861 GCA_037576955.1 Lepidarchus adonis | reverse complement strand
GAGAGAGAGAGAGAGAGAGAGAGAGAGAGAGAGAGAGAGAGAGAGAGAGAGAGAGAGAGAGAGAGAGAGAAAATCTTATTACATAATCGGGACATGAAAGATATGACTGCGGCTTCATTAAAGGATTATGGTTCAGCCAATACAGTCAGAGACAGTTGGACAAATTGTTTGCTCCCATTTATCTCAGCAGCGAGTATCTTTCTGCAGCAAAAACACAAGTTATCATTAGAATAAACTCAAAGAAACAAAAAAAGCAGAAAAAAATCTGAATTGTGTATAAAAAGAAGTGGAACAGTGCATGTGATTCCCCCTCAGTGCCTGAAGCCATCGCATGAATGTGTGAAACTCTCTCAGCAGCAGAACTTGGTTTAACCACGTACTGAGCCCAAACCAGGGATCTGATGGTTCCTACAGATGATTCCAGGCTTCCACGAGAAGGACTCTGGAAATGGAAACCCAACACATTGACAAACATGTACTGGTCGCTGCATTAATTCTAATATTAGTTATCAAAAAAATACAATAAAAAAAACACTGCTTGTCTAAAATATACACTTCTCAGGGGCCTAAGACTTCTGCACAGTACTGTATATGATTGACATGCAGGATCTGTAAGACAGGATTATATAACTGCATATCTAAGTACTGTTTATTATAGATTAGATTACATGGGGAGATTATTATGGACATGGGGATATAAAGTGATTGTTGCCTGTTTCATCTTCCATGATAGAAATAATCCTCAGTTATATTAATCTGATGTGAGCAGCCAGGCCAGTAAATATTAACGCTGTAAAGAACTTATGTAAAGCTTTCTGTCGAAGAGGTAAAATGTCTGATTTTACTGCCAACTTATATTGTCCTTCCTCAAAAAACAGTTTTAACAATTTTATTCATTCACTGATGGTCATCTGTAAGCATGGGCATGTAGGGTTATTGCTCAAAATGTTTTATAATTAGCCCCAGATAATAATAATAATAATAATAATAATAATAATAATAATAATAATAATAATAATAATAATAATAATAAAATAATAATAATAATAATAATACTATAAATAAAATAATAAAATAATAAAATAATAAAAAATAAATAAAAAATAGAAAAATAAAAAATAAAAATAATAATAAAAAACATAAAAATAGAATAAAATAAAATAAATTAATAATAATAAACCCAATAGCCCCAATGTAATCTGTCATTCTGATCATTGACCAAGTAATGGATGCCTGGTGACACAGTGTCCACCCACCATAAATAAACACATCTGTTGATGGTAAATTAAATACATGGATATGTTTTCCAGGTGTGAACAGGCGCATGGAACCGTTTTGTGTGATTGATTGCGATGAATAAACTTAGTAGCCACATTCATCTCTTTCATTTATATCAAGATTTCTTATCCTGTGAGAATCTGCCATAAAAATTCCAACCATTCTGTTGTAAAATGAAACCACCTCACCTCCCCATATAACACAGATCTGGGCCAAATACTACAGTGGTGCAATCGATGAGTCTCTTCTTCCATATTAGCATTAGCCAATTCCCTTCAGGAGCCTAACTAGAGGAAGAGTATGGACTCATGCTTCGAGTGTGAAGGCCTGATGATATGCCTTCATTGCCTTTATGGGCCGGGCCTGATCTCATTATGTGAAACATAGACACCGGTTTATTTTCACATCTGTGACACCAAGCGAACGATTGCCAGCAAGTCCAGTCCAAAAGTGAGGCTACATTGCATCACACTTTCCAGCAGCGTTGTGACCCACTTGTTCAAGCAGAACCTCTCACATGCTTCATTTTCCTTTACACGGCCTGTCACGCTTTCAAAGTAAATATCATATAAAGGGCATGTGAATGTTGTTCCTGTTCACCAAACGTGCACACTCACCGCACGGACGCCGCCGGCCTATGGGCTAAACCGTGCTGTGCCCGTCGCTAAGGTTAATTAAATACCTGGAAACTATTCCATACGTGCCAAGTCGGTGTCACCTCAGGTACGTCTCCATTTCCAGCGTCTTCCGTTTACTCCCTTTCTCCAACTGGGCTTCTGGCACGGAGTCAGGACTCGCTCATTCGCCGCATAATCCCGCTGACAGCGCCGCAGACATGTTAATGAGAGCAGACAGCAGAGACGCACACTGTTCATCAGCCCGGGGAATCAGTGCATTAGTGACCGTCGCCCGGCCCTGTGCAAGTGTTTAATGTTAACGCCGGCAGGCGTGTTGTACACGGAAGACCCGGCGGGGTCGGCGCAGAGGTTGGCCGCTGCTGAGAGAAACTGGGATGTGATGAACCTGAAAAACCATCTTCTCTCTGGCCTGGTGGTGTGGACCCAGGAGGTGTTGACATGACATTTTTCAAAGTCCTCGTTTAACTCTCAGACCTCACAACAGCGTTATTCAGTTCTGCATCTTAAAGCCCCTGGTTATATAATTGGCTTCAATAGGTACTAACACCGTCCTATAAAGAAACTTTAAGTTCAGTTTCACCTATTAATAAATTAACAGATTTCTTTACTGTGCTGGTGGAACCATCGCTCCTATCTTGCTGTATGTAGTTCAGTGAATGCGCCTAAAACTATGGTTTACACCAAAACTATCATAAAACTAACAATTCTAACAATTCAATGTGTCATAGTTACAAGAGTCTTCATTAGAGAATACTACACTTTAACCTGGTTTATTGTCTGTGGTGCTGATATACACTGTTGTCCCACAATGCTCTGGGACAAAAAAAAATAAAGAAGCTTCACACAACTGGAAATATTTTGTAAAAATGGCGGACGGTGATATGAGGTCAGTAGGCTAAATGAAGCAGAAGTGTTCTACAAGCAATTTAAACACAGCATGGTAAAAGTTAATGAGCATTTTTCACTAATTTGTGCCAGAAACATCTCTTCCAGCCAAGTACCCATGTACACTATGTTATGAGTTTGGCAGATACACACAAAAATTACAAATTTGACTATTTCATACTAACAGGAAGTGATGGAATGCTGCTATATCATTTCACATTTCAGATGCTGAAGGCTATTGGAGCATCCACACTGGAATTTATGACTTATTTTAACTAGTAAGTGTATATATTCAGAATTCTCACTTAGAATGAGAGGATTAATGAATGTGGTGCTGATGGACACTACTGTCCCACAATGCAGTGTGAAACGAAAGGGAGGAGTTACACACACATGGCTAAAAACGTTTTTCTAAAGGTAGTAAATGAAGCCATTTTCTTCAACAGGAGAATAGCTGCTGTCTTTAAAGTTAATGAGCCTTTTTAGTTCATTTGGGACAAAAAATAAGTATCTTCTAATGTAGTTCTAATGAATCTCAGACTGGTTGCTTAGTATAGCATTACTCCATCACTTCCTGTTAGTAAGAAATAGTGTAGTATGTAAATACGTAGTGTATTATCAGCCACATCTAGTATTAATAGCAGCTTATTACATATATATTCTACATATAGTACAAGTGTGAAGTATCTCTTGTAATAACTTCCAGCACAGATATCTGGTTCCATCATGACCATTGTGGACAGTTGACTCCATTTCTCTAGAACGTTGCATCAAAAACACTTTGATTAATGGAGAAATATTAAAACTAAGCTGTTTTGGGCAGAACCGCTCCACGAATTATTAAACAGGCGTTTAACTCTTTCCACGTCCCTCCAGGTGTTGCATGAATGCGTTTTTATTTCGGGAACAATCGCATTTGCATGGTCCAGCTCAACCTGCGTGTTTCCAACAATAAACTCTTTCAAGAGCTGAAAGGAATTCATGGCATTTTCCACAGCTGCCACGTTTATAATGTATGAGCGACAAAGACAGATACTGCACTGTGACTGCTGCAGACTCCTTTTACAGTGGTAATAATCCCTTCCGTTTTTCTCTCTCGTGTTGGATTTGCACAAACAAAGCCCCAACAGGCGTAATTGTATTACGTATCAAGAAGGCTCAGTCACACGAGACATCACAGCGTTCATTTACATACAGATATGAGGAGTAGAGGCTCTAAATCCGAGCCCCTGCACGTTTCATCTGCTACTGAACCCTGGCGTCGTCCTCTTGCATGCGAACAGGAGTTAACCCAGCGTACGATTCATCAGAATACAGCACGAGAACATTACCCAGTCACTCCCAGACACAAAACCAACACGTATTTAAGCACGCGGTAATATATTCTACCCATGCTTTCCATGCCTCCGTTTATTTTTATGTGATGAGATGCTGTTGTCCATGAATGCTACAAGCATAATGATGTTTTCTTGGCACGCTGTATTTTGTTCCTCTTAGAAGGGGCTAAGAAAGCGAGGAAAGTTTGTTTATTACAGTCATAAAATTAAATAAAACCGTCAACCCCTACAGTATATAGCTGAAAATAACTAAATTCCGCCTTTTTCACTTCTCAAAGGGCACGAGCAGGTCAGGGAAGTTGTTTTCGTGAATTATCAAGCTGTTTTTTCGCATTAGATCTTCAAAATCATGGCATCATGTGACAATGACCTTAAAAATAGCCATTTCACTTTCATTATGTGAATATATTCAGGCTATATTCGTCTCTGAATATAACCTGCCACACTGTAGCTATAGAAGGTCTAATCAAGCTGTAATGTAAGCACACCAGCGTCTATATATAGCACTCATGAATACTGTATTTACACGGCACTATTCCTAGATGCCTTTGGGATTTTTAAGCCCCTTCCTCTCTCTTTCCTTCTCACTCTCCACCCTATGGAGGAGTCACTGGCTTGCTGTTGGAGAAGCAAATTTGCACCAAGCAAACCACCAAACAGTGGAGGACAAATTCTCTAATCTTCACTAAGTGCATTTCTGGCCGTGATCATATTTTAGTCCTGAACTCCCCATCCAGAACTGAGTTCCCTCACTGGCAATGGCTTAATATGGGTCCAGGATTTAATAGACACTTCTCCTGCAATGCTTTCTTTCTAAACAGAGCTGTTTCACATTAACCTGTAATTGCTGTTCGCTATATATCCCCCTGTGTCCACTGTTTAGCTACAAAGTCTTGCTGATTCATGCAGATCAAGCTGTGTTTTGCCTTCAATGCAATTCAGTTCAGCTTATTTATAGCCCTTTTAACTGGGTAGTCACTAAACAGCCCTCCAGCAATACAAGTCAATAGTGTCATATAATTTGCTGAATTTATTTTCACATTAATACATGCATATGATAATTTTTGTTTGGTCTTTCAGTTAAAATACATTTGGAAATAATTTGATGTTGTTAAATTGTATTTAAGTGGTAAATGTATATTTCAATCAGGCAAATTCAACACTCCCGTGAATAAATGTGCTATAGAGTCGTTTGGTGGAACCATTAAGAGGAACCAAGACTCAAAGGGAGATTTCCCAGAGCATCAGGAAGACTGCAAAGAACCAAGACTCAACTAGGACAATTTCCTCAAAGCCTGAGGGGGAAAATACAGATAGTTCTCAAAGTTCAAGCTAAAGAATGCGTGCGAGGAACCAAAAGCTGTCTAAAGATCTCTGACAGGAACCATAAGAAAAACTCTCTTTGAAGAAAGACACTGAGAGGAACCAAGACTCAAAGGGAACTCACCCAGAGCATCAGGAAACTGCAAAGAACCAAGACTCAACTAGA
This sequence comes from Lepidarchus adonis, assembly GCA_037576955.1. NCBI lineage: Eukaryota > Metazoa > Chordata > Actinopteri > Characiformes > Lepidarchidae > Lepidarchus > Lepidarchus adonis. Next base: position 2,537,234 of record JBBIGC010000013.1, on the reverse strand, counting down.
ACAATTTCCTCAAAGCGGGGAAAATACAGAGCCAAGAAAAGTTCTCAAAGTTCAAGATAAAGAATGGGTCTAAAGCTGTCTAAAGATCTCTGACAGGAACCATAAGAAAAACTCTCTAAGAGGAAAGACACTGAGAGAAACCAAGACTCAACGCTCTCCATAGGCATGAGAACGTCCACTGAGAAGAAACAGGAAAACTCTCTAACAACATGAGACGAACCAAAACTAGAAAGGGAAACATCTGTAAGAGCAATAGGAAGAACCACTAAGAAGAACCAATATTCAAATATGAAGGAGGCAAAAACGATGAGAAGAACCAAGAATAAAAGAAGAAATCAAGGAAGGTCTATTTGATTGTGGGCCACACCAGTAGGAATTTAGCTTGTAGTTTGTTTCGTTGTTGCTTGTCCTTTGTTTTTTATTGGTATGTTCACTCTCCCATGATTGGTACAGAAGTACAGTTCAGTAACCAATGAAAAGGCTTGAATCCCCATTCTAAAGCCTTATGTATTATCAATCAACTGTTGGTGCGTCTTCATACGTCCTGCTGCCTCTATGCTTTACTGATACGATACAGATGCACTTTGCAGCTGTTCTACATCCGTCCATCGCGTTCCAACATGCATTTCATCACTAACATCGTATCGTTTAGGGCAAGGATGTGCCCCCTCCACACACACATACACACACATACAAACACACACACACACACACACTCCTCTATGTCTGCTTTTAAAATGTGATATTTATGTTCCAAAAGAAATGAAGAACAGACTGTTGGTTTCGCTCCCCAGGGACCAAAAGTCTTTTCCAGAAGAAAGTTATGCATTCAGTGGATGCCAGCAATTTACATAAACACATGAATAATTCTGAGGGTTTTGGGGGGGGAGAGTTTTTTTTTCCCAACACAAAGTCGCAGCTGTGGACTGTTAGAGCATGATGCACATAGGTAATAAGTGTGAAGGCAGAGTCTCTATTTCTTCTTTCCTCGTGTCCCACCTCATGTGAAGCATTCAAACAGCCGCCGACATGTTACTTCTGATTGTCGGTGATGAATAAATTGGTACCTCTGTGGCTGGGTGGGGGGTGGGGGAGAGGCTGGCCGTTTTCGGAATCGACTATGAAATTGGATGGATCTCTCTCTCTCTCTCTCTCTCTCCTTTTATTTCCTTTCTTTTTTCCTTTGCGTTGAGTGAATGTGCCATGTGAAGCATTAGCTATGCTGACTGCAGCGTCATAAATAAAATTGCAGAATGGCATGCGTGTGTATGTGTGTGTGTGGGTGCGGGTGTGCTAGTGTGACATCTGGGTTTGAATTCAAAGTGAAAAAGGCAAAACATGCTGCGCTCAGCTTATACAGGCCGTGCGAGATGGAAAGGCCTCTGTATGGAGGAGGAATGCAAAACAACTTGAACGGATTACCACAGTCTCTATAGGAGAGTCGCACTGGGAGAACGTTTGGCTTTCGGCTCACGGCACTCAACACTGCTTTTCGCTTCCATAATTAATTGAACCTATGCATTATATCCTGTAGTTTGGGGAAGTGACCCATAATGGTCCAAAAACATTGGCCTACAGCTCTGAAACATCACACGGCCCGAGCTGGCGGCTTCTAGGTCAGCAAGTGTAGAGTAATGAGCCTCTGTGAAAACACTGAAGACGCTTTTCTGTCTGTCTGTTTGTGTACAAACCCTATTTATGTCCATGGCCTAAATGTAGCAGCTGAACTGACAGCTGCTATCCGCTCTATATGTGTGTGTTGGAGTAAATTTGTGTTTGTAATTCAATATTTTTTCATTGCTCCATCATAGGCACAGTGGGACCTATTATCACTGCTCACTCTAATGAGGATCAACTGTTAGGCCAAGGGGAGCGAAGGAGGAAGACTGGCAAACAAAGTCAGAGAGTGACCCCTGGTGGACAAATCTGCAAACACCAGGGAGAGTTTTCTTCCTTTATGATTCATCAATGTACAGTGGCAGTTAAAAGCCAAAGTCAGAGTCAAGTTTATTCATGTAGTCCTTTTTATAACAGATGTTGTCACAAAGCAGCTGTACAGAATCCGGGTTCGAGCCCTTAACAAACCAAAGGAAAGAAAGAAACTCCCTAAACTGTAGTAAGAAACCTTCTGAGAAACCAAGGCTCTTATTCCTCTGGTTGAATAAGAGACAAAGAAAATACATTTTAAATAAATTAATGAATAAATAAATAAAATTAATAATAATTTCAGGTGTACATGTGGGTTTCATTGACTTATGATTGGTTAGGAGGAGCATGGAGGTGGAAACTCTGATGAAGGTGAATTCTGTTGATATTTAACAACTGCTAATACATTTAAAAGCATCAATCCCTGATAACTGCAAAGAGAAATAACTCCAAATATATAATATAATATATAATGTCATACCGGTGGAGTTTTCTTATTTTCTCCACAAAAAGTACTGCTTATATTGATATTTGTTGAATTAATGATTGATATGTTGATGTTTTTTTAAAAAGGTATATCACTTTTATTAAGTTTTTAATCCCGAATCAGGTTTGCTTGTATAAATATATTTAACAGTTTCCATGGGGCGCTCTTAATTTTCACTTGGCTGTAGGTCATTGGTCATGTATACTTCAGTGCCTAGTGAAGCCTTTGACAATAAGTAGCTGTAATCTGTAGTAAAAACAATTGCAACAGAGACACCAAACACCAAAACCGAAGTGTGTATTTTTATTTACTTGAAAGAAAACCTGTTGAAAATGTTAAACCCATAGAATAATCAAAAAGAAATAAAACATACATTGAACAACACATTGTTGAAAAGCATTCACAAACATAATGCATCTTTATATCTTTGAAACATATGAATCAAAATTCATATTTGGTTTAAAATTGTACTGATACGTGCTCATTTCTCTGTCAGTACTCAGCTAACTTTGTACTTTATGAATATTCCTTTTGCTTTTGAGCTAGGATCATTTTTGCTGTTTCCAAAGCAGTTTCTGCAGTCCTCTTATTTTCCTTAGCTGCATTTTTCACTGCGTCAGTCACAGTCTCTGCTCCCTCTGCAGCCTTATAACCTTGATATCCTCCTACTGCTGCCCCAGCTATAGCTGTTGATATGACAACAGTGGCAGTTACTTTTGGTGCCATTACTATAGGAACTAAAGATGATGGGGAAATTTTCATTATTGCTAAAACAGCAAACAGTCCACCTGCAGCCCCAAGCAAAGCGCCTAGCAATGCTCCTGTTGCCGCCCCTGCGAATCTCGCTAACAGTTTGGTAAACACTTTCTTTATGGCTTGTAGTCTCATAATTATATGTGTCAACTCTTTGTTTCCTTCACTTCTAATGTTCTCATACTCTGCATCAATTTCTCTATTCACTATCTGCAGCATCTCATTGCTGTAATAACGGCCTTCATTCTTCTTCACCATCTCCTCTATGGTGTTCAGTAGTTTCTCTATCTGAACCCTGTTGCTCCTGTAGCCCTCCTGCTGCTGAGTCCAGTGTTTATTATCAACTACATGAACACGACCTCCACACTTATCCACAAGCTCCTGTAACTCTTCACTCTGTTTCACAAAGTCTTCAATTGTCTCCTCTTCAGAAAGTTCATCACCACGGGTGAAGAGGACCACTGAGTATTTCAGAGCTTCTTCCCCAAATGAAGCTGTGATTTCTTTCACAGTTTCCATCTCATGTTTGGTGTATCTTTCAACTTTGAGCACAATCACAAAGACATGTGGCCCTGGTGCACACTCAACAACACATCGCACTATTTCGGATTTTAGTTTCTCCTCAGGAAGATCAGTGTCAAAAAATCCTGGTGTATCAACTACCATTATGTTCTTCCCACTGGTTCTAGACTCACATGCGAAAGTTACTGAACTGGGTGAAGTTTCAATGGTGAATGATTTTTCATCTAGTATTGTATTTCCACAGCTGCTTTTGCCACTGCCAGTTTTCCCCAAAAGCACGACCCTCAGTGGTTCCATAGCTCCTAGAAAGAGAGGAAATTGCATATACTGTGATAAGAAACATATTGAAAAACTTTTTTTAAATATACACAATACATATCAAAACATGTGCAAAGAAATAGGAATTATTTATTCACCCTTTTTGCTTTTTGTTACTGGAAAGAAAATCTAAACTAACTAAAAACTAAAACTAATTTAAAATAGTTTTTTTATTTGTAGGTTAAAGAGTTTGGTAAAAACCCTGTTTTCAAAATATTTGGGGATTCATATTTCCATAAATACATATTTAAGTAAAAAATTGAACCAAAATGTATATATTTTTTTAACCTCCAGGCTTGAAAATCATCAAATGAAAATGATGGAGTTTGACACAAGGGTTTTATGCTCAAATTGGGACATTGTTCTAAACAGTTTATTATTTGCAAACCCGTAAAGGGGCTCTAAACCACCCCCACGAGGAGTCAAACACCACTCCAGACTCTTCTCCTTCATTCTCCTTCACTGGTGGAACGAGCTGCACAGACACATCAGAACTGCGGAGACTCTCTCC
>JBBIGC010000013.1:2485877-2532617 GCA_037576955.1 Lepidarchus adonis | reverse complement strand
CCGGACCTTGTAAAGCTGCTTTGTGACAACTTCTGTTGTAAAAAGCGCTTTATAAATAAAACTGAATTGAATTGAATTGAATTTATGATTGACTGTTCATCCATGACTGAACTTTGCACTAGACTCTGGATGAGTAAGAACGTAACATTTACATTATTTCCTGTTTTGTTTAAGAGTGGTCGAAGCACAGAGCTCTATATGCAACAAGCACTGCATCCAGATGTTTGGGTTTAATAATGTTTTTGTGAGTTAAACTGTAGGAACCCATCTGCCTCATGGTGGGTGTTGTTTTGAGCGTTTTAGATAAAAAAATGAATATTAGGTGTTTCCACTGCTTTAGTGTTAAACTGGCAGCTTGAATTATCCATTAAATCTTTGGTTAATAAATGAATAAATTGTATAAATAGTACAATTAATTGTAAATAAAGAAATGTACAAACCGTAGGTAGGACTCTATATGTCCGAAGTGCCCACCTCCAGTCCTGGAGGGACGTGTCCAGCACAGTTAGGTAAATTCACTGATCAAAAACACCTGGTTCAGCTCACCTGTTCATTGCCATGGTTTAGTGAGGGGAACTTCCGAACTGGACAGCAGCTCTCCAGGACTGACTATGGACACCCCTGCTGAAGGTGACTTGCTGCCCTCTTCAGGTTGAGTGGTGAACTCACTCTAGTGTTAATAGTGTAGATGAAAAAAACAACATCAATATTTGGTGAGAATTTTTTAATGTCAGCTTTGACAATGTTAAATCAAACACTGCTGCTTTAAGGCTTTGTCCACATGGGCATCTGGACCAAGCAATATTTGTGGCATAAGGTGAGTGCGAATTGAACGTCCAGTGTTGTTTCTACATGTTGGAGCAAATCTGTCCACACAAGCTTTCAGGGCTTACGTTTCGTTGGATGGCATAAAAAAAACTTTGCATGTCGTATTTCCTTGGAGTCCATTTCTGACGAGCGCCTACACTGCGTTTACATGACGTTAATCTACCATCCTGGAGGACCAAATATATCCCATGATTCTTCACATGCTGTGTAATCAGTAGCAGCTACAAGGTTTTCTCTGCCTATGTCACTGTATCAAGATTTTTAACACAAGGATGTCAGTGTTCAGGTCTAAAAACGTTAGAATCATTACTGCCCCCACATGTAGAAACACGACATTACAGTCTGGAATCAGTTCAAAAGAGGCAAAATGAACTGAAGTTAATCAAGCGTTGCTACAAAACGCCCAGAGCGCTTTCATTTACCCCAGATTTGAACACCGGTGTGGACAAGGCCTAAAAGAGGTTCACTGAAGAACACTTTCAACACTGAAGTGATGTAAACACACTTTGTAGGTTCATAGACAACACAATGTACTGCAACAGTGCAGTGGAATGCAGAATGTGTCAATTCCTTCCAGAAAAACCACCGCAAATGTGACTTTGTTCTCAGAGGTGGTTATGTTTGAAAGGCAAAAAATGGAACACGGCCTGATTGTCCAAACTGTTCATTTACTATAAGGTCACTTTTGTAGAAAAAAACAAAAAAAAAACTGTATAAATTGTTTTCTCTTTGATTTTACATTATTTTTAATAATTTGAAAGCACCAACTTCTCTTTACATGACTGGTCTCACAGGAAAAAGCAAAAAAGCTCAATACGACTTGAATATATAATTACACTGACTTTAAGGGCAACATGAAATAACATTATATCACAATAAAGACATTCTCCCATTTTGATACAGACACAATGTGACAGTAGTGCCACATTTGAAAAACGAAGATTTTTCTTATTTAACGTATTTCACACGTGTTGTGCATTAAATGAAAGTGAACAGGACTAATGAAGCTATTTCTGTAAAGGTCCATGCACTTGATCAATACTGACAATATGACTGTATCATAATAACCGTGACGTCACATTGCTCAACTGACACTGAAATAACGCAAACATGAACTACTGTGGTAAAGTGTGTTAAAGGAACATATACATATGACAGATACAGGATTCACAACAGCACAAAGACATGGCACAGGGTAGCACCCGTCCCAGCTCAGCAGTATGTGGGTACATGAAGGCAGCATTGGCAAATACAGGCAAACACTTTCGACATTCAGTTGTTCGCTTTTTCATATCGAGTCACTGCTACTCAGCCTCTCATGTGCGTACAAACACAAGTCGGGCAGAGTACACCAGGTCGGCCAGGTAGATCAGGAAGTTGAGGGCAGTGAGAACAGCTATGGCGATCAGCTTGTCCCAGGCGCAGAACCCATCAGGCAGACAACTGTCCTGTCTCCAAGTGCGTCTGTAACGACTGTCGAACTTAAACACAGGCCAGATGATGGTAGCAGTGAGATACATCAGAACGGCCAGCAGGGCATACGCAGACAGGAAACGAGGGAAGGGGATGGGCAGGCAGCCGGTACACTCTCCGACACACAGCACTACTACAGCCATGGATATGATGAAGCAGATGCAGTACACAGCCAGGCACCACTTGAGCGCAGGGTACTCCTCATACGACACAGGGTTGCTGATGAAGAGGAAGATGATGATGGCTACAAATGTCTCGCACACCTTGAGCAGCCCCGGCACCGTGGCCATATAGCCGGCCACCTCTCCGGGCCGTGCCCGGGCCAGACTCACCTCCACCAGGTAGGCTAAAGTGGCAAGACAGGAGAAAACGGTGCTAGCGATCCTGTGGTCTCGAACTTCCCCGTTGCCACCCCGGAAACCCTTGAGGTAGAAAAAGGGAAAGATGATGGAGGCGGAGAGGCACAGCAGTGCAGCATAGCAGGCGAATGTGATGGGAAAGTTGGTCCAGGACACAGGAACTCGGGCCTGGAGGCCCATCAGCTCCACCGTCAACACCAGCAGGGAACTGATGAAGCTGAACACCCAGCAGAACATGCACCAGTCATACATGCTACCACTCATACTGCCTCCATGAGCGGCAACGCTAAACGCCACACATGCAAACAGCAGGCCGGCCACACGCACCCACAGCAGGCGGGAGGACTGCAGGACCACCAAGGGCATGATGGGAAATGTAGGACTGAAGATAATTATTTAGAATAGAATTTCTGCAGCGCTGGGTGGAAAACGCAGTCCTCTGTCTAGTGTAGAAACTACTGCGCCCTGGAGAACTCAATTTGGATCTCCTCGCTCTCGGTAACCTGCAAGAAAGAAAAGACAGAAAGGTAAGAAGCGTTTAAAACCGAAGTCAATCTGACATTTTTCAAACTTCAATCTTTGTGTCATTTTTCCACATATACAGTCCTGTTCAAAAGTTCAAAACTACTTGACAAATGGCAAAAATCACATGTTGCTTGGTTGGATCTTAACAAGGTTCCAAGTAGAGCTTCAACATCTACAAGAAGAAATGGGAGTGAGACAAAACATTTTTTGAGCACAACAATGCTTAAACCGAAACAGGCTGTTTCACAGCTGATCAAAATCTTAAAAAAACAAATCTGAGCAAAAATGTGGATTTATTGCCATTTTCTGTCAGCTTCACACATTCTGACGTTCTGACAACCTTTCCGTTTGTGAAGGTGGTCGGGTTGTTGAACTGCATAAGCAGGTCTCTCAGCGCCATCACTGCTGAGGTGGGACGAAGTAAGACAGTCATTTGGAATTTCTTAAATCATCCTGAGGATTATGGAACAAAAAAGTCAATTGGAAAAACTCCAGACACTGGTGCCGACTGCAGCCCTATATCCATCAGACGCTTCTGAGACTGAAGGGCGTCAAAAACAACGTCTTCAAAGGCCTCATCTCCTTGACGCCACAGAACTGGACGTTTGGACTTTGCAAAAGAGCAGCAAACATGGGAAACTGAAAGATGAAACAAAGTTGTTGCAGAGAACATTCCTCATGACTGAGGGTCCTCGTCTGTGTGGTAACGACTGCGTTCTTCAACAGGACGACGCTACAGTTCACAGTGCCCACAAGACAAAGAACTTCTTCCAGGAGAATCACATCACTTTTTGACCATCCTACGCGTTCCCCTGATCTAAATCACATTGAGAACCTTTGGGGATGGACGGCAAGGGAAGTTTACAAAAATGGACAACAGTTCCAGACCCTTCGTGCGGCGTCTTCACCACTTGGAGAAATGTTCTCACTCACCTTATGAAAACGCCTTCATCAAGCATGAAGTGATCAACAATAACGGTGGAGCTGCTCATTACTGAGTTCATGTTTGGATCATTGATTTCTGTTTTGGGGGGTTTACAGGTTTTTTTTAGAGGTGTGGTCCTCAACTTTTGAGCTGGACTGTATATATATGAAAACCCAAAACTGGCAACAAATATCACTATTGATTGGCTGGGTTGGGCTGTTGTATGCTGAAATATGGAACTAGCGATCACTTTAATGAAAAAAAAAACAGAAACAAAGAAAAACGTTCAACCAATATAATCTATATATCTATACCTACAGTGGAAGCCATAATTATTGGCTGATTTTGTAAGTTTGCCCACTAACACTTTTTTAAATGTAGATTTTAACAGTGAGAGGTAGAATATCAAAAAGAAAATCCAGAAAATTACATTATATACAATATATACATTGATTTGCTTTTCATTGAGTGACATAAGTATTTGATCCCCTACCAACCATTAAAATTTCTGGCTCCCACAGACCAGTTAGATTCATCACCCACATTAAAGACAAGTCACCTGTATAAAACACACCTGTCCACAGTCACGTTTGAAGTTTAACTGCAAATCTTTACACGTATATTGCTCAGCAAAATGATCTGATTTTATTCTACACGTGTAACTACAGCGACTGAATGACCTTCTTTGAATAATGAATCAATACGATGTGTAAATGGCATTGTGTGCTTAAGAATTCAGTAAATGTGTGATAATTTTGGAAAGAAATTAGCACAGTGCTACAAGTTTCCATTACTTGTTGAAATTAGTCTCGTAGCTCAAGTGCAGAGATTTTTTGGCTGTGGAGAGTAAATTTGATTTTGGTTTGAACTATTACTTTTTCACTAAATGTGCTGTTAAACATAAAGTAAAATACTTTTTAAGCAGAATATGAATAATGTTCATCACCACTATTCCCAATATATCCCTTTTTTGTGTTTTTGGCATTTTACCACACGACAAAGGGTTTGTAACTTAGTTTACCAAACCATGACAAGGGAAAATGTCGAAATATTTAAGATAAAATGTTGACAAGGTCCTGTTGATGATGTCATAGTCAGTCACATGACCATCAGTTTTGATATATGACACGAGAACAACATGACATTGTCCTTTTAATATAACACTGATGTTATATTGTCAAGAAATATGTAATTTATGTAAAATATATTTGCTATAATATACTATATAATATTAAATATATATTTAATTTATATAAAAAATATTTTATATCATTATTTATTTAGTATTTTATATGTTCATATTAAAATGTAATGGTTAAATTGAAGTGTTAAGCATGACACTGAATGTCAGCTTTCCAGTTATTGTTATTGACCCATATTGTGACACTATATTAAAGATTATACATTATTGTATATTAAATTACATACCAAAAATGTATGTAAAATGTGTCTACGCATGCAAATTACAGTAAATTTAATCTCATCTTTGACCCACATATCTTGAACTTTTCACCCTTTGGGAAGATCTGCACATCATGTACTGTTTTTTGTCATTTAAGTAAAGCACGTAAGATTTTTTTTTTATATATTAGTAACTTAACATCCAGTTTAATGACATTTATCTCACTACCACACTTTTTACAACACCAAATATATTAACGTCACACTGTTGCACAGAGGTGTTCATCATACAAGTGCAACAGAACGACTGAGGAAATCAGCACTAACACTTTTTCACCCCAAAATCTTGAATATAATGCCTAAATTTTCTTGGCAGGAAGTGTGTACAAGTGTTAGATTGAGTGCAGATTCCAACCAGCATTTGCTTTAACACACAACATGTATATTCACTTTCAAAAACTCATACACACACATTATTCCTGCAACAAAATGAGCTAGTTCATCATTACAGAGAATTGTACATATTAGACAGATATATTGTAGGCCACCTGTAATTGTGGATCAGCAGTATGAAGTCTTTAAAGAACTGTAGGCTGATGTTTACCAGTGTATAGAGAAATTGTAAAATTATTTTAAGCCTGAAACCCCCATCTCTATACACCATCAGTTTACAAATCTGTAAAGACTTTATATTAATGGTCCACAAATACAGGTGGCCCATATCGCTCTAATCTGCACAATTACAGATAGAGGCTTAAATAATATTAGGATATCTGATGGCAAACACGGTAAATACTTATTTAAATGTTTTATTTTATTTTTTATGTGTAATAAATTTGCAAAAAAAAAACATTTTTCATGTTGTCATTATGGTGTATTGTGTGTAGAATGTTGAAGTAAAGATTAATTTAATTTATTTGGTAATGAGTCCTGAGATTCATGCAAACACAAACCTAGACCTAGATCCACAGAACTTCATTTTGACCATCAAAAACGAAACTCCTAGATTTTCAAATATTTACCAATATCTTTACCTTAAATCTGTATCATAGCTGCTAAATGGAACGGATTAAAATTCTGGGGAAGTGTGTGGATGTAAGCTGAGCATAACGATGCAGATGTGCATTAACGCCATAGCTCCAACAAATGAAAGAATTCTGTTATATTTATATTTAATGTATATTAAAAAAAAATGTAAAACATGTTAGAAATACAAACATATTTGGTAAAAAATTTACATTTTAAGGGTTTATTATTGACAATTTAATTAAATTATACCTATATGTTTATTCTGCAGTTGTGACTATGGTGACAAAGCAATGGCTCACATCTACTCATGATTGTCCAACTTGCTATCACTCGTTATCTATAATAACACTTCTGGTGTAATATGGCTTGAATGATGCAACTTTCCACTCTGGTCTATCCAGTCACACCCATGACTAAGAATGAACAGTAACTTTAATAAAAAAAAGACATAACGATGGTGTCATTGGCTTGTGCTGGTTACATGAGTGTAATTAAAGTAACTAATGTAATTTTCTTTATCCTTACAAAAAGTTAATTTTTGTTTTAAAATATCTCGATCTTGAATTATTAATGTTCATGTTCTGACTCTCTTATTATCTTTTAACTTAAACTAATGTTAATTTTATTGTTTATTATTATTTTTTTAATATTCATGTTTACTTTTGTTTTACTGCACTATGTCTTAAATCTGTAAAGCACAAGTTCTATATTGAAATGTTGTATGAATGTATAAAGACAATATTACTTTTACATTTATTGTATTTTATATTATTACTATTAATACTGAGTAAATTTAGTTTCAATTATCATATTGTACTTTGCACTTTTATGTCTATTTTTCTATTTTTACACTTTATGTAAAGAGCTACTATCTGATACTATGACAATAAAGAATCTTTATCTTTGTGGTATTATATTGGTATGTAGTTTTGGAAATGTGTTATTACCTGTCTGCACAGTTTATAAAGGTGTAAAACAGATTCTGCAGTGTAAAGTTTGGTGTTGAGTGCTGTATGGGGGATGCAGGGTAACGGGCGGATGTGGTGAGGAGGATTAAGGCGGGGCTGCATCATGAGAGCTCGGTTACTGTGGGGAAACAAAGCCACAAGCGCGTAAACACTCATATTTAGTTTAATATACCTGATATTTTACATTCTGCACCACAAACTCTTGTTTTTACAGTCCAAACATTACGTTTTCTGGTTACTAATTACATTACGGGATCATAGGGGCAGTGTGGGGCAATTAACCCCACAAAATCCCACCCTAGAAACTGAATAAACAGACGTTTTAACATTAAAAGCCCATCGGAAGTAGAGGCGCTTAGCTAACCCGCTAAAGGACAACAAAAGAAAACGTTTAGAATAATGGCGAAAACATTTAAATCACTTTTTACTCCATCGAAACAAAAAACGTTTAAACTACAGATACGTTGTTTTAAATCTCACAGTATTCCAAATAAACGTTGGATTATTACAGCGTAAGGGCAGCGCTGAGGCTAATAACTTGGCGAGTTTGTCGGAATCTACGCCCTTTAAGTCCGAAAGAATGAAGGTTTTTACAGAAACGTGCATGAAAGTATGACAGCGAGGAGAAACTCATACCTTTTCGTGTGATTTCTCGTGATTTACGCCGTTATTTCGTGATAAAACCCGCGGTTCTCCCAGATGTGTCCTCCCTTAACGGAACTGAGCAGTCAGACAGCGGCGGCTCCACGCCCTGCTCTTACCAAATTAGGCGCTGAACTCCTCAACTCACTCTCGGCCTTGTCTCTCCTCATATCCGCCCAACATACCTCACTGGGCTGCACAAAGGCTGAACATGTACACGATTCTTCAACTAGGGTGACTTTTAAAGAGGAAATGGAGAAAAGCTTCTCTCTGTTTGATCCCTTCACCTGCCTGTTATAATCAACAAGTCTTAAAGCCCATATCAGACCCTTCCCCTCCCCCAGTTGGGGGTAGTAATAGTTTTGGGGTACAAGAACCTGAAAAAATACCTCAACAATTAACATCTTGCTGCCAGTAGGGCAGTGGTGGTCTAGCGTTTAGGCCCTTGTATCTAGAAGATCGCAGGTTCAAGCCCTGACCTGGGCACCACAGAAGTTGGTTGCCCGCTAGTCACAATGACAAATAGTGCTATAATCGCAAGTGCTGTACATGCGAGCATATTGTGATCATTTTCCAGCTTGGACAATCTTTGGTGGGTAAAGATGGAGGCCAACGCCACATTTCAATGCTCGAATTGGGATGGAACCCAATGCGGCCCCCCAACACAGAGCACTCATTACTGTGAATAGCTGAGCCCAGCCAGAAAACTACCCACAATAACTCCCACAACACATACATAAACAAACCCCCACTGTAAACACAAATAACCCCCCAAAACACAGTCCAAACTCACAAAACGCATTACCCAGCAGGCTGTGCGGCACCAGCATGCGCCCCTAAGCCTCAGTTCCGCTGCAATATGAACTAAGAATATGTTAATGCATTTATTCAACATGTTCATGACTAAAAGCCCTGAGATACAAGCCAAATGATTGAGATACGTCAAAAGACACAAGCTTACAAAAAGCGTAGTAATGGGATCAAATAAAAAGGCCCATATTTGCACCGCCACCTTCCACAGCTGGGGGGCAATCTTTATTTATCAATGCATCATTTTCTACTTTCCTATATACAAGCAAGTCTATACAAACAGGCACAGTACAGCCCACGTGCTATGTGTAAGTAGTGGCAGTATCTCATTTAGAGAGAAATAAAATTATAATGTTGGATGGAAATGTGTTTTAATGGCTTTTTCTCAATGACTTCTCAATTAGTTCAGCCCTGAAAATGTGTTTATTTTATTATATTAGATATAGTCAATGAGTCAAACCATTGAGGAAAAATCGTTAATAACTGACTAGAAAGAATCAGAAGATCTGGACATGTGGGTGGGCAATGCCCATCCCTACCCACAGTTAGGTTGAGCCATGGGCCCACGTCACTGAAAGGCCGAATACTTTAAAGATGGACTTCGATGCACTGTGTAGAGTGAATAATTGTCATTGTGAACACAAAGTGCAACACTGAAATGTGACCTCTGCATTTAACCCATCGCGTGTGGAGAAGCAGGCACCTATCAACAGTGGGCAGCAGTGTAGTGGGATGATACGTTGATAGTCTAGCAGAAGCTACAACCAACAACCAACCACCCCTCAACCCAAAAATTGATGTTTGTACATCAGTTGCAACTTTGAAAGTCCTCACTAGAGGGAAGCCAGTTTGTGCTTCCACTTCTTGTAGTCTAACATCAAGCAAACAAGGCAAGTTTGATGAGGAACAGCTCCAGGAACCCAACTGAACACTTGTAGACTGAACTGGAGATTGGTCTTACAAATCCTATTTTAGATCGGACACACCTTGTCAGGCTTTCTAGTAGACTGGAGGATGTTATAGTCATACAACTCCATGGCTTTGGAATAGAAGTCCATGCAGGTGTGGTCAGATGTCCAAATACTTTTGGCCGTATTGTGTATCAACCAATACGGTGCTGCTTGTACACGCTCCCATGTCAATCAAAATGCCATTTTATTGTGGACACTCAGGTTTTTGCTGTTTGCCACTACAGAACATTGTAAAAAACGGTGAGTTTCGTGGGCCGTAATGATTGGCTGATGGGTTTGATGAAAGCCTTTCAAAATATATTAGAAATGTGTTTTATCTTTTCTCTGTTTCAGCATTAATCCTTTAGGAAATGAAGTTTCAAAGGCCATTAATTGCAGAACAACATTTATCCAATAACTTATCCAACTATTTCCTCATATACTGGAGTGAGAGCACCATAAAGAAATGACACCGTTTGGCCTAAACTGTAACTCACGTCAACTTACAGTTATGAGTTCAATGAGCCTCGTTTCTAGAACCCAGTAGACGTAAACAAATGTGAAAATTCTATTATTGCTCTGTTCACTTACTACAAGTACTAGAAGTACCGGTATAATGAGCTTAACAGGCAAATTCAACCAGGATTGTTTAATATTTTTTTTACTTTTTTTAGTCTGTTATATTTTATTTACTCATTTTATTACATTAAATGCAGAATTTATATAGTATATTTGCAAATAAAAGCAAATAAAAATATGCATTATTATGCACACTATAAAAATATAGTGAAAAAAGGCCAAACACCCTTGTCAGCATGGGGAGGAGCAGGGAGTGCACAAATAAAATAAAACAAAAGGAAAGAAAGAAAGAAAGAAAGAAAGAAAGAAAGAAAGAAAGAAAGAAAGAAAGAAAGAAAGAAAGAAAGTGGTAGTTGCAGTAGTAGTTTTGTAGTAGTAGCTTAAAAAGTAGTAGTGGTATGAGTAGTAGGAGTAGTAGTATTACTAAAAGTATTAGTAGCAGGAGTAGTATTATTAGAAGCATTAGTAGTAGGAGTAGTAGAAGAAGTAGTACTAATTGTAGGAGTAGTAGTTGTAGTAATAGTTTTGTAGTAATACTTTTAAGAGTAGTAGTAGTAGCATTAGTAGTAGTAGTAGTAGTAGTTTTGTAGTAATACTTTTAAGAGTAGTAGTAGTAGCATTAGTAGTAGTAGTAGTTTTGTAGTAATACTTTAAAGAGTAGTAGTAGTAGCATTAGTAGTAGTAGTAGTTTTTTTAGTAATAGTTTAAAGAGTAGTAGTAGTAGCATTAGTAGTAGTAGTAGTAGTTTTTTAGTAATAGTTTAAAGAGTAGTAGTAGTAGCATTAGTAGTAGTAGTAGTTTTTTTAGTAATAGTTTAAAGAGTAGTAATAGTAGCATTAGTAGTAGTAGTAGTTTTTTTAGTAATAGTTTAAAGAGTAGTAGTAGTAGCATTAGTAGTAGTAGTTTTGTAGTAATAGTTTAAAGAGTAGTAGTAGTAGTGGTAGTAGTTTTGTAGTAATAGTTTTAAGAGTAGTAGTAGTAGTAGTAGTAGTAGTAGTAGTAGTAGTAGTTTTGTAGTAGACAGGGGAGGTTTACAAAAAATGCATGTCAGTTCCAGACAGTGGATCTCCTTTAAATTATTTTTTAAGTGATCAACAAGAATGTAGGGGTTACCCACCAATGAGTTTTTTTTTACACTTTTAGTTCTGTTTTAGGGTTTTTCGGGCTATAGTCTTAAACTGTTGAGCTGATGAACAGCTTGCTGGAGTTTAAATGCACTTTTCAATAATTTGCCTATTCTTTATTTATTTTTTTCTTTTTGCCCTTTGAAGCTCTACTTACAACCCAGTTATGATCCACCCCTGTGAAATGTGAATACTTTTATTTATACTTTTACTTATATAATATACTTACTGTATATAATATACTTTTATTTATTTAATAATTTTTCCCCCAGTCTTGAGCTTTTGTTCAGGAGAGTATTTTTTAATAAAAGCAGCAGTAGTGGTAGCAGTTGTAGTAACAGTATAGTAGTGGCAGCATTAGTAATAGTAATAGTATTTGTATTAGTAGCAGTAACAAGAGTAGAAGCATACATGCATGGCTTCTTTTATCATAGACATGTCCACAAGCCTGTATTTGCTGACCTTAAAATCTAAACTACGTTGGAATTTGTGTACAGCTACAGTATATCCGGCGCAGCCGACAGATGGAGACCTTGAGTGTGTTTTCCCCAACAATCACTGACCAAATACTCTTAACACAATCCCAGGGCTGATGGTGGTAGTGCTGCTTGTAGTGGTATGGTTTCGAAATCAAGAAAGCAAGCGAGCAAGCGAAAGCAGAGGGTTCCCACTTCTTCTAAAATGCAGCAGCAGGACACATAGCACAGCTTGGAAAATACCGAACAAGACTTTAGAGCGCGATGACAGAAGAGGTGGATGCACAGGACAATGGCATCTGAGCTGAAATGGACCAGTGGGAACATCAGATGAAGCTTGCTGACTATCAAAACCTGAAGAGTTTTACCAACGATTGCATCACTTGATAAACACTTTTTATTTTCTACGAGCGCCAGACTGTATCCCAATCGTGTTATTTTTGCAGCTTGGTTGATTTGGTGGGATCAGCCTTCAATAAAATCTGTTTTCGTGCATGGGCCCTGCTACCGCTCTGAGGGACGACACGTAGGCGATGGAGGGGAGCTTCGAAGCGGCCGTCGCTTCTACGCGATAGCGGGGATTCTTTTTGGCCTGCAACACTGGAAGAACACAGATAGGCTAAGCTAATGCTACATTGACTATTTTCGTTGTCGGCTAAGCGGAATTTGTGTTATTTCTCAGATTACGACAGATACATATCAAGGTGTTAAAGTTTTGAAATAAATATCTAGACAACATTCACTTCATATTACTAGCCGCATTGCCTGAAGCGATGGCTAGCTAGCTAACACTACCAGCCAGACTGCTAGCTTGTTTTGTAGTTCGGAACGATACTAATATTATTGTTTTTATTTTATTAATAGCACATTTGCTTTTTGGTGGACACTTTGTTTGATGGATGCACTTTAATTGACGTACCACTGTGTAAATATATCCACATACACTTTAATACTTGTTCACTCAGCGGTTGCTGCAGGAGGACAGAGAAGGTTTGTTTTGATATCGAAGTCTCAGTGAAATCGAAGATAACTGCTTTAAACCTGTAAAACTGCTCATATGCGAAAGTTGTGGCATTTCGAATTGCTTTTTACAGTTAGGACCAGTTAACTGTGGCTCATGGTCTTTTTTTTATTTTAATTTTTTAGTTATTTGACATTTCCCAAATCGAGGTGCAGGATTCATGATACACGTGTGTGTTTGGACAGGTACAGCCCATAGGACATCAAGTAAAAAAAAATTAAATTCTCAAGTAAAAATTTCTGTTGCGTGTTATCGCACCAAATGTAAGGTCTCAAAGTGACTGGACAAGACCGCATTGTCCAGTTCTCCAGGATTCAACCTCTCAACTCTGTATTAAATGAGAAGTCGAATGGTAGGACCATTGCTGTGTCCCAAGTGAAAATCTGACCACTGCTCCAGAGAAAGGATATCTGTTGAATGAATCTAGAGCAGAGCGCTGGAACGGACCCTTTGCACGAGGAGATGACTGAAGAGTGATCATACACAGCTACACAGACAAGTGGACAAGCTTCTGAAGGTGTGCAGCCATGAGTGTCCGACCTCCAACCTCTACCTTGGACAGGTATGTGAATGATCTACCTCTGAATGTGTAGTGTCTCTTCAACAAGGTTCAGGGCCAGACCACTCTACTTGTACAGCTATTTGAGTGAACACCTGACTATTGCGAGAGAGCATTGCCAGAGCATGGGAGCGTTGTGATGAACACTACTAAGACAAGGCTTAGAGGTAGGACTAGATAAGTGGTGGGAAACTGCATAATTTGATGGCTCCCTTCATCAAACACACTCACTAAACCTGGCAATTAACAGGTGAGTTAAACCAGGTGTGTTTGAGCAGAGGAACTACCAAACTGTGCTGAACACTGGCCCTCTTATCCTGGAGTTGTCCACCACTGGACTAGATCATCAGCGCCTACTAATAAGGTTGGAAGCTGGTTGCACAGTATAATAATATAAAAATAAACTGTAATTTTAAAATATTGCAGTTTTGTTGATGTGTATTGTGTGCCTTGCAACATACCAGAAATGCTCAGTTGAGTCAATAATGTAACATTCATAAATGTACATCTTTTTTAGTTAGATTTTTATTCTCATTCCTCGATTTGATCAAAATATGAATGAAAATCTGGAACTGTGATTGGTCGAGATGCACAAAGTAATCATCATTGCATTCTTCTTGTTTTATCAGTTTTGGAAAGGCCAGTATCTCGATAATGATTAACTTGCCTCAGTTCCAGGTCCATTGAGTTCCACAAAGACCTAACAGGAACATTTTCAGCTTGGAAGTGATAGAATGACTCTGATGTCCCAACTTTCATCTCTTCCACCATTCCGAGGTCTGCCAGTGGAAAGTAAAACATGTAGGACCACTTGGAGAATGTTTATCTCTCAAAAACGGTTATTAATGAGATCAGGTTTCGTTTTCTGTTCAGGGGTATACAAGATTTGTTTAATTGACTCAGTTAAGACATAGTTGCGTCACATGTGCTGTGTTTGCGAAGTGACTTTGACAAATCGTTTCTTGCATCATAGCACAATTGATCTATTCAGTGATGGTACATGACAGTCATGCATCCATGCAGATGATGCCATGGTGACCGCGTTAATGGAATAGCAATAATGTTCACATCCAGTGTATTAAGTACGTAAATTGAACTTTTGATTGTGCCACTGTGCCAACGTTTTTTTGAGGCTGTGTAATTGATAAATGTGAAAAAAAAAACAGTTTATCGTATCACCATGAATTAATTTCCCAGAAAAATACCACATCCCTTAAGAAAATAGGGCAGATTTTTTTAATGGCTGCATTAATTAATTTGATTTAGACAATTAAGAAGAAACATTTATACTTTTGCTATTTCCTTTACATTGTACTATAGACAATTTCATAATGAAACGATTCAGAAGACGCTGATTAGCAGGACCGGTGCATTCAGCTGGGGATTAAAGCTAAAGCTAGTCTTTATACTATATATATATATATATACTATACTATACTATAATATACTATAATAGTTAAATTTCAGTAACATCTCAATCCCAATCTTTTCCAAAGATTACACTGCATGTCCACCCATGGCTTGGTGTAACTGACCACATGGAGCGCTATGAAGAGCTGTTGTTGCAGACGTCACAGGACGGAGTATGAGCAGAGTACTTGGCCTTAATGAGTTGAACGAGTTGTAAAACGTTCAATTAGAATACAAGTTTCCATTCTCCAGAATGCACAGTGAAGTCCGTACTGGTTTTTCCACATTCATGAAGGAGCATCTGGGCTCATGTTTTGTTTCCGTATTTGTAGTTGCTCATCAGTCTGTGTACAATAGTCTGTTTGTGGCAGAGGAGACCACAGCGCCACACGTGGGGATGAGTCAGACAGAAGCTGGGATGATAAAATCTATCTTGACTTGGCGATCCACCAGAAGGCCCCTTGCTTTCTGCGATGGCTTGTAGGCAAAAACTGTGGTCTTCTGTGTTTGTTTTTGTCTGTGTACATGTCTGTGTATCTGTCTTTATCTCTGTCTCCCCTCTGCATTCCGTCTGTTTCTCCTTTTCCCTCTTTCCCTCTTTGTCTTTCACATCTCTTCACCCGTGTGTCCATGTCTTGTGTGTGTCCTGTGACCACAGGACATCGGTAAAGAAACAGACTCACCTGTCCAGGTAATCAATCTGCAGTTAGAGGTTGCTAATTGATATTAAGTGGTTTAAGTGTTTCATACAGTGAGGCAAAAAAAAGTATTTAGACTAATTGTACAAGTTCTCCCACTTAAAAAGATGAGAGGCCTGTAATTTTCGTCATAGCTTTACCTCAACTATGAGAGAAAAAAGAAAAAAAATCCAGAAAACCACATTGTATGATTTTTAAAGAATTTATTTGCAAATTATGGATGGATAATAAGTATTTGTTCAATATTTCTCAATACTTTATTATATACCCTTTTTTTGGCAATGTCTGAGGTAAAAGTCAAAGGTCAAAAGTCTTCTCAAGGTTTTCACACACTGTTGTTGGTATTTTGGCCCATTCCTCCATGCAGATCTCCTCTAGAGCAGTGATGTTTTGGGGCTTTCGCTGGGGGAAACAGACTTTCAACTCCCTCCAAAGATTTTCTATGGGGTTGAGATCTGGAGACTGGCTAGGCCACTCCAGGAACTTGAAATGCCCCACCCGGGCGGTGTGTTTGGGATCATTGTCATGCTGAAAGACTCAATCACGTTTAATCTTCAATGCACTTGCTGATGGAAGGAGGTTTTCACTTAAAATCTCACGATACATGGCCCCATTCATTCTTTCATTTACACACATCAGTCGTCCTGGTCCCTTTGCAGAAAAACCATGAAAAGCATGACGTCTTTGGATGCAACTCTGCATTCTTTCTCCTCCAAACACGACAAGTAGAGGTTTTTTTTTTACCAAAATTGACCATATGACATTCTCCCAATCCTCTTCTGGATCAAATGCTCTCAAGCAAACTTCAGATGGGCCTGGACATGTACTGGCTTAAGCAGGGGACACGTCTGGCACTGCAGGATTTGAGTCCCTGGTGATGTAGTGTGTTACTGATGGGGCTTTTGTTACTTTGGTCCCAGCTCTCTGCAGGTCATTCACTAGTTCCCTCATGTGGTTCTGGGATTTTTGCTCACTGTTCTTGTGATCGTTTTGACCCCACAGGGTGAGATCTTGCGTGGAGCCCCAGATCGAGGGAGATTATCAGTCTTGTATGTTTTCCATTTTCTAATAATTGCTCCCACAGTAGTTTTCTTAACACCAAGCTTTTTACCTATTGCAGATTCAGTTTTCCCAGCCTGGTGCAGGTCTAGTTTTTGTTTCCAGTGTCCTTTTACAGCTCTTTGGCCTTGGCCATAGTGGAGTGTGACTGTTTGAGGTTGTGGACAGGTGTCTTTTTTTTACTGATAACGAGTTCAAACAGGTGCCATTAATACAGGTGATGAGTGGAGGATAGAGCTTCTTAAAGAAGTTGTTACAGGTCTGTGAGGATCAGAAATCTTGCTTGTTTGTAGTTGACTTAATACTTATTTTCCACCATAATGTGCAAATAAATTATTTAAAAATCAGACAATGTGATTTTCTGGATTTTTGTTCTCATTTAAAGCTATGATGAAAATTACAGGCCTCCTTACAGGCATCTTTTTGAGTGGGAGAACTTGCACAATTGGTGGCTGACTAAATACTTTTTTGTCCATATATATATATATATATATATATATATATATACACACAGTTATATTGCTGAATACGGTTTATCATTACCAACCTAGCAAGTCTTTGAGTTTCTTTATAGTTCCGATACATAGTTGAGTTGTTTGACAAAACACTTGCTCGCTATTGAAGAGTGAAAATGAAAGTATTTAAAATTGACACCACTTCATAAAAGTGTGCACATTTAAGCAGTGTTTTCTAAATGCATTCGGGTATCTGTCAACAATTGCACCAATGATTAAGAATTGTTTGGAAAAATGAATTCAGCCTTCTTACGTTTTTTTTTTTTCTTTAAGAATTTTTAAACTAATGCAAAGTTGTAGTCTATACTGTTAATCAAATTTGTCAGCTGATTATTAGGGATGGGATATGATTATGATCAGAAAAATCAAAGAATTCCTTCAACGGGTCTTAAATGCATTTTCCTATGTTTTCACCCGTGTTACTATATGCGTTACTACTACCAGAAGGTGGCAGTAGTGAACCTACAGCTGTTTGCCAAATGCTGTTAAACAACAGAATCAGACTGAACTGTGAAAGATGAAAATGAGATGCTGTTCAAACTCTGCCAGGTAAAACTAAAGAGTGTGAATGACAAGCTGGTGCCTGTTGGCATTTGTTAGGTTTTGCTATATGATGTTTCTTCAAAAGTTTGTCTCTGCTGAACTGCTTCATTTAAAAAATGTGAGTTTTTGACAGATAATAAAATTTCGTTTTGAACGGGGCCTAACAATGTTTTTGATCTTGTCATCTTTTTTAATGGTCCCTCTCTTTTTCTTCTGTCTTTGTCTTTCTCTTTCTCGACTGAACCCTCGTCTGAATTTATTTTCTTTCTTTCTTTCTTTCTTTAACCATTCATGCCCTCTCTTAGTCCGTTTGCCGCTTGGTGAGTTGTCTCATATTCAGCATCTGTCCATTACTCTGTCTGAGGTGCAGGGAGTCAGATTCATATACAATAAACAAATACATAAACTAAATGTAATTAGACAAGTCATAGTTAATGTTTTGCTTGTGAACTGGAGGGTAAACTTCTTCCTGTTTTTAGTTTGTTTCACATCAAAACTGCCCCTGTGATCTGCTAGCAGTTTAGCTTCAGTGCTAACGTGTCTGATTCAGCCAATCAGGGGGGTTCATTAGCAGAAGCCTATGTGAGCGGTTTTGTTTGGAGCTGCGTCCCCAATCGAGTTAACGTGAGTGCTAGTTTTCTTCACAAAATAAAAGAGACATGAGCCATCTCTTAAAAATAGAAAGAGATGACTGGAGAAAAAGCAGAAATTCAGTTTCAGAAGTATGTGTTTTGCCTGCGGGGTTTTCCCAGGGAACAAAAATGCTTACTTAATACCACCATCTGCGTTTTTATGGGTTTACTCTGAACCATTGCATCTTGTATGTAGTTCTTTGAAAAATCTCTCTGACCAGCTTATTGAATATGCCTTTAATGTAGAAACGGTAATTCATCACATGAGGGGAAAAAATTTTTGCTGTATTCTTCTACTAGGTAGTGACTTTTATTGTTGTATATTACCAAGTGCACAGAGATTGCTTGAAAAGATTGTACTCCAGCCTTATTACGCTGATTATTATTATTATTTTTTTGATTTTACATACACTTTTAACTGTTAGCTTAAAGGTTTACAATTTTCTGATATTTAGTGTTTGATAGGGGAGTGGGAGACACACCTATTTAAACCATAGCAGTTAGATTTTGTGTGAGAAAGCAGCCAGTAAATCTCTGGTGTGAAGTTGGGTAATAGGTTGTACTCGGGGCAAAAGACGTCTGTCTGTCGTCTGGCCCTCTGTTTCATTACTGTTTTTAACATCCCTTTATGAAATTGCACTCCCCATTTCCTCTTTGAGCTACACACCACATCATTTAAACATAATGTACGGTGAAGTTTGTCAGATGATCTCTAGGAGAAGCAAGAGATAAACCTCAGCAGCAGAACCTGTTCAAAAACCTGAATAAAAGGCGGTAGAATATAACCGGGCCGTGCAATATGACTTATTTCACTAATTATGACATTTACTTACATCAGACCGACTCGATATTTTAGTAGTTGACTGTTGAGGATCAGTTCAAGGCATTTGTTGACTAGTTATGCATGTTTGTAATAATAATGAAAGAATTTAAATGTATATTTGTTGGCATCAGGAAATAGTTTGCATTCCAGGGCTGAGAAGGAAGAGCATTGTTAGCAGTGTGCTGCTTTACACAGAAATGCAAAACTGTAATAATGAGCATATGCACGAGTGAGGGCAGACAAAACACACTTTTTATCTGACAAGCTCCTGGTTGCGTTATGAAGAAAGCAGAGAAAGCAGCAATAAAACTTCCAGAATCATACCTGGAGGAATCCTGGGTAATAACGCTCTTAGAATTGAATAGAATAAAACTTTATTAGATACTTTACAATATAAATCTCTTAATTTTTGAATAATGATGCGTTTTCATTCTAAGCTGCTTAGTTTTCCAACTAAATTGGCATAGCAGTAAAACATTATACTGGAGTATTTATGGTGGAACTCAAAATAAGAAGCCAATATCAGCTTGATTGAGAGTGCAGTGACTTTGGTTTGTTCTCCTCTGTAAATTCCAATGTATTTTACTATTCGTAATCATATTATAAATTAATACTTTCAGTAAAAAGTGTTTTTTAATTCTTATTCGTGTGACATGAATCTGCCTGTTTGCCCATTTACCTAATAATAATGAAATAATATATAAAAAAACAAATGTCCCTTTCAAAGGATGTGCCCACTCTGTTAAAAATGCCCTTGAGATCAGGTTGGGTAAACCCCAATAATAAGTTACGGTTTTATGTGGCACCTTTCTGAATTTGCTTTAGGCATCCTTTGGCTAATGTTACTTGGATGTGACATGATTTTTGAATTAAAAAGTCATTTGACTCTGAATGTATTTAAAAAGGGTTAAATAAAGACGAATAAAAAAAAAACCTAAAATATAGAAAAGAATTCCAACATAAACAAATGCTTAACCAGCTAATGCGACATTAGGAAGCATATTGCAGAGTATGATGTACATAAAGTTTGGTTTAATTTACGGTTTTAGGTTTAATTAAGGCTTCATTTATGAGAATACTGTGGTGCACTGTTCTATTTCTGCTGTGTTTACCATGGCTTAGCATGCTAGCATGCTAGCATGGTAGCTTTATCACCAGAAGCCATGTAACCAATAGAGTCACAACGTATATATCTTCTTCAGTATTCTAGAGTATTATATTTATACACTTCATATGACACGACAAAATATTTCCTTTTTCCGATACCTGAAATGTTGGAATGGATATAAAAGTACCAGTAGCTTTAGCCAATGCTAAGGGAATTCCTATCGGAAAGCTCCTCTTTGTGCTGCTATTGGCTAAGTGAGTAACACATGCGCCATATTGACGTAAAGAGTAGATTGGAATTTGTCCTCCCAGTCTTGGCTGCTCGTAGAAACTAGTTTGATGTGTTAAAGCAAATATTTGCGATTGTGTTTGTCTTAGCTGATAAATTACCCATTCATACCAGTTCACATCATCCACCGGGAACCACACCTGAGACAAAAATAGGCTGTGTTTTGGAAACAGACTGATTATTATTGAAATAACACAAACCATTAAGAGTGGTTTTCCTGCTCCCTGCACCTTTGCACTGCCTGCACTGACGCAAGGAATGTCCCTATATTTCTGTCAAGTCCTTCCCTCAGTATAATGGATATGCATCTTTAATGATTCCTGCACTCCCGTATTCATTTCCCCTCAGCTTCTTCTGCTGCTCATCCTTTCCCAGTTCATCGTCCTCCTCTCCCTTTCTGTTCTTTATCCTGAGAATGTGTCAGTGCTGTTTCAGCTGCACATCACTGACTATTGCTGATGTAGGTTTGTCCCATGTCTGTTATGATCTAGGTTGAGCAGTTTGACGATAGGAGACTCTGAGCGCAAGTCTTCTCTAGGCCAACAGAGGGAGTCTGTCCCAGAGCCTCCCACTGAGAGCGCAGGTAACGCAGTCCAGTCCAATACCTTTGAACCATACCGTGATTTCAGTTTTGCTCTGGAATGCTTCACCGATACTGTAATTGTGCAACATCTGCTTTCTGAAAATCTTAATAATTATTAGGACAATATAATGGTAATTATCTATATTTTTGCCACATTGCATACTGCTATTTAATATCCAAATGACTATTAGTGTGATAAAAAGATAAAGTGTCTTGACATTTAGATAACATTTTAAAGAGCTTATTTAAAATAATGGTGACCAGCCTTTGCATGTGAGGAGTTTGTTCATTTTTAGCAAAAACTTCTAAGCTGACAGTAGCCCATCACACACTTTTACTACACAACACGAGAAAGCTAAAAAAAATATGTATTACACATTTTTGCATTATATTTACTTTTAATAATATTAGTAAAAAATAATATTATTTAAAAGTGCTAAAAAAAACAAGATTTTATTAACAAAACCCAATAAAACGGCTTATATACTGGGAGGTCCTGTCCCAGCATTGCCTGGGTATCTGTGTTTATTAAGATTAATGTTATGAAAATTTCCAGCCGTGAGAAGCGAATGTTTTTTGATCTTTTGCTATTAACAGTCATTTTCAGTAAAACTACTTAATGTTAAGCATATATTTTGCTTCCCCTCTTTGTCTTGCACACGTGTTCTCATTAACTCCAGGTCTGGTGCAGAGATGTGTGGTTGTGCAGAGGGACAATCTGGGCTTTGGTTTCACTGTGTGTGGAGAGAGAATCAAACTTGTGCAGAATGTTCGACCAGGTAACAAACACACACGTTCACATCGCTGTATGTAGGCGGGGACTGAACGAAAAAAAAATAAAATAAAATAATAATAATTAAAAAAAATAAATAAATAAATAAAAATATATATATATATATATTAATGAAAAAAAAAACATTTTAAAGTTTGGGCACAGATTTTGGTGATTTTGTAGTTGAAAATATGTTAACACGGTCTCTCTAGGACATAGAAAAAAATACACAATAATTTCAGCAAACAGAAGCTATAAAAATGTTTTTATTTTTGTTTGATTTATGGCATAAAAAGTAACTATAGATTGATGTTTGCTTTAAATATTGTGTAGTTCTTCCATGTCTGTGACTGTGTTAACATCTTTTCAATTACAAAATCACCAAAATCTGTCATTTATCAAGGGGTGCACAAACTTTTGCATAAGACTGTACATTTTTTAATCCGCTCAGAGTTCACAACTTAACCTGAAAATGATGCAGCATTTCACCTACAGGTTCATACCTAGAAAAGAAAGAGCTGATATCTGAAATAGTAATTTTATTAAATTAAGGAATAAAGCAGCCACATGCAATAAATACAAGTCTGAACCAACATTAGTACCTCATTCAAAGAAATATACAAGTGCTAAGTAATTACTGAACCAATTTATTGAAAAATGTACATTCCATATTTGTATTTCTTTGCAGTACTGTAGTATTCTGCAGTATAGCACAGTCATACTCATTAGATGTCAGAGTGTCCATTACATTAGCTTGTTAATTTAACGTAGTGATTTGCCCAAAATTCAACTAATGCCAGGACATAACCCAGCTTGTCTAGATTGGTTTGTCAAAATGTTAAACTGGGTAAATCACACTGCTGTTTAAAGAACCATAACAGTTTTCTTAAGGTAGGTGCATGAACCGTAAGGGCGAAGAGCAATGTCCTGGACTCTTTTAGAGAGGTTTATTATCTGTACAACCAAATATACAATACACAGTGTATTAAAATTCCGTTTCACACAGGCCCTCTCATGGTGCATTTACGAAGAATGTAAAATACGATGTAAATTTAAAAAAAATATATATAACATATAGAAATTATCCTTAAATACAAATCTAAAGTTACCATAATTAAAAAATACTTATAAATCTATCAATAATGGAATAATGGAATTTTATTGAACATTTTATTTTACAGCTCCTCGCAGCTCATTTTGACTGGTCTTTATAAATAGATGTGATAATTATGTGATAATTATGATGAAGTTATAGTTACTCTTTACAATTATTCCTTTTATATTTTTTGCCTATGTTTTAAGTAATTGCAGGGTAGTTTATTATTCATATTATCATTGTTGTTGTTGTTATATGGATTATAATTTATTTATATATATTTTTAAATAATCTCTTCTCTCGTTTGTAATAATTTTTTTCTTTTGCGCTCTTGCTCTCAGGTGGAGCAGCAGTAAAGGCAGGGGTGCACGAGGGAGACCGAATTATTAAGGTGCCTTTAGCCTCATAATACTGCAGATATGTTCTGTAAATCTGTGGTGCAGCTTGACCACATGGGTCATTCTCTCTTACAGGTCAATGGAGCTTTGGTGTCATCCATGTCTCATCAGGAAGTGGTGAAGATGATCAAGTGTGAGTGTGAACACTGTGGAGTTCAATAGGAACATCACTTTTTTTATCTCTTTCTTTACATTTTCAGTTTGGTGCAATCATTTCCGTGTGTCTTTCTGTCGTTCTGTCTTTCTGTCATAGCTGGGACATATGTGGCGTTGACGCTGCAGGGCCCACCTCCATCTGTAGCCTCTCTCCCCCTTCAGCCCCTCTCTTCAGACCCCCTGCCCAATCACAGGACCTCATTAGGAGGTGAAGCTCCGCCTCCCCCACCTCCACCCCTGCCAGCCACAGGAATTGGTACCCCTTCACAGAGAATCACCGGCCCCAAACCATTACAGGTTTGCCACGCAGCGACTTAGCCATTAAATATTGTACACGGTTTCATCAGAAGACGATGAATAGTCATATTTATAGTGAACT
This sequence comes from Lepidarchus adonis, assembly GCA_037576955.1. NCBI lineage: Eukaryota > Metazoa > Chordata > Actinopteri > Characiformes > Lepidarchidae > Lepidarchus > Lepidarchus adonis. The sequence continues at coordinate 2,508,488 of JBBIGC010000013.1, read as the reverse complement.
ACACATTTTCTTTTCCTATTATTCTATTCCAGTGCAAAAACTATTATTTCTGATTGTACAATCATTCATACAAAAATAACTATATATTAATATTTAATATATTTAGTCTTTAGTGTAGTGCTGTGTCTGAAAAAATTATTAAAAATTTAGGTTTTTTTTCATATAATTTTTTATTAAGTATCGTCTGTTCCAGCTGATCTGAAAAACAAATATCACATCATATCAAAGAGTGTATTTTTATTTTTATAGTGTTATACATATTTTTGGCATATTACCCACCTCTAGCTAATATCCACCTGAATACCTAGTGTATACTGCAAGTTAGGCCTGTCAAGAAAATATTTAGTCTTAACTTGTGCATGTGATGTCAAGTTTTATGTTTGTCCCTCATTGGCTGTTTTTTTTTTTTTCCTTTTTAAGGACCCAGAAGTCCAAAAGCACGCCACACAGATCCTCAGAAAGATGCTGGAGCAAGAGGAGGCAGAACTGCAGGTATCCCGCAGACCCAGATCTGACTGCTCTGACTGGCTTCCCTTTAATCACCTTAACGCAGTTGTGCTTTGTTGTAAAAGTTAACCACAGATGAATAATATTTCAATTGCCCAATCTGCAGGACCTGCTAGAAGAGCAGTCTCGAAACCCCTCCCCATTTTTAGAAGAGAGAATAGAAAGTGCCAAACGACGAGCGCACCAAGTCAGAGTGAAAATGCAGCAAGATCTGGTAAGAAACGCTCCTCAGAGCTTTGTTTTTATTGTTTTAATCAAAGCTATTGTGCTAAATACCCACCTGCTTGTGTTTTTACAGGACGGAACCCGTTCTGAACCAGTAACCAACTATGTGACTGTTGGAGAAGGTGTGCGTTGCTCATATTAGTACAGTGTTTTTGTTGGATTGATTGAGAGAAAGAGAGGTGGAGACTTATGAGATGTGTGTGAATCTACTGTAACTGACTTGTGTTTCTCCAGGTCGAGCGTCCATAGATTCTGTGGAAGTTGAATCTGAGGTGAGTTGAGTTTAAATGGGGGAAAAGCTGAGTTTTAATCTTTGAAGTGATTGTCATATTTGTGTCTGGGAGTTTCACCTCCTCCCCTGTCTGTTATGATAAGATTATAATCATTAGGGCGCGTAGTATGAAAGATTATACAATGCAGGTAGACTGTCATTGACTGAAGGCTTAGCCGAGTCACCGCAATAGCTGCGACGAGCAGGAAAATGGAAGTTGAGTTTAAAACCCCACAGTTAGACTGAGATTAAATGCTCCTGAATATGTAACATGTAATTCATTGATCAGCATGAAGAAAAGTAAGAGTTTATAAAGTCACAAGCATTTTTTATGGTTGTTGTTAATAGCAGAAGTAATATTTGTGCATAAAATCAAAATAATGACATTAATAAAACGTTAAAAAAAAGAGCTGTGCAGTAAAACCACCACTGTGAAACGAGCTTCTACATTGCAGTTACTGAATTAGTTTTTTTATGCTGCCCAGTGTAAATGGGAACAGTTGTCATTTTACATTCTTTCCCTCCCTTTTTCAGTCATGTGAGAGCCCGTTTTCTTCCCCTGCCTCATCCTTCAGGACCCCGCTGCACCGCAGACAAGGCTCCGACTCACACACTGTTGACTCAGTAAGACACACACACACACACACTCCCACAGGGCTTGTTAATGAGCTGATACGTTGGCTCAGGTGTGTTGGGTGCAGGGACAACGCAGGTTTCAGATCAGAGTTCCTCCAGGAGCAGGATTGGGGAAACGCTGCTTTAGTTTCTGTTTCAGTTTCAGTAGTGAAGTACTCATTACATAAACACGTGTTCAGAAAAATACTGCTCCAGATTTACAAATGAATTTAGTTTGAGTGAGACCAGGCAGTGAAAGGTGCTCATTCATTGAGCAGCAGTGTTACTATGCTACTGTATTAGCCGTATTTCTGTGCTCTTCCCAGTGAAGCCGAGTGGGACAGTATTTGCTTGCATATCTGGAAAGAAGGTTGAAGTAATTCTGCAACATAACACACCCCTTGTTTATGTGAATTGCGTATTGCACTTTAAATACCATACACTTTATGTAAATAATAATAATTTCCCTTCTACTATTCAGCACATACATAGTGTATAAAGGTGTGTATAAAGGTGTATATATGTGTGTATAAACATTTTTTTTTTCTTTTAGTTTTATTGATCTTTATTTCTATCTGTATGGTCCACGGAGCACATCGGGTTACAATTCACTGCTGGTCATATTTGTATAACCTAGTATGTGACAAATAAAGCATCTTGATCTTGAATTCCTATGTAAAGTAAAGCGTCACCTTCTTTCAGGTGTCAATAAGATTGAATGGCAAGGTCATGTGTGGTTTTATTTTTGTACTGCTCCTGAAGTCTCACTTCCTGCACATCTGTTCCAAATAATCAGCTCGTAAACAACCACCACTGCACTGTTAAAGCTAAAACACTAAAGCGTGCAGGTCAGTGGGCCTCCTGCTCTGGTTATCACAACTGTTACCAGTTATATAGACCAGAAACATGTGTGAAACATGCGTTTTTTCTTCAATCTGTTCGCAATTAGTAACTTTTCTTTATGTGATGGAATACATAACTAAAAAGTCCTTACTGACGTACATTTACACTCGTTTTTCACTGCTCTTTCCTCTACAAGCTCATTGGAACAGAAAGGCACAGAACTTCCTCTTTTAATGTACTTTCCTAATGCTCTGGTTCTAGGGAGGGAAGGCCCATATTATCGGTCCAGAGGAAGAGGAAGAAGATGAATGCTATTCTGTTAATGAAGTCAGTAGGATTATCGTTTTCCATCATTACTTTCCCCCTGGTGGGTTTTCTCATACAGAATGTTTTGGTTATCGCTCATTCTCGCCTCTGTGTTTAGATGGACGGTCCGTTTCAGGACATTGAGCTGCTGAAAAGTCGTCCCGCACACATGACCGTTTTTATGAGATACATCTTCAGTCAACTGCTGGACCCGAACCCACTGGTCAGTGCCAGTCTCTCTTCTTGTTCAATTCTTATTTGCCTTGTTATAAAGGTTGGTCTATTTGTACAAATCTGTGGTTATATATACCGCCATTCCACATCTGAGTTTTTTTTATTTTTTATAATCATTCATGCTATAAGTGTATGTTTAGATATTGTGTATGTATATAATCAGATTCTGATTAAAATAGAATTCAGTTATTGGACTTTTGTGTCAAACTTTTTATGAAACGTTACAGAAATGGGCGGGAATTATTATTAGTAAGTGTGCTTGGGCATCCTGTTTCATTTTCACAAGTTTCTGCCTTGAAGGATTGTTCCACAATGAGTAAGGTTCTTAACGGTACTGTATGACTAACGTGCGATTGTGTTTGTGTCCTATAGCTGTTCTACTTGTCTGTGGAGGAATATCTAGGCTCAAGCCCTAAAGATGCTCGTACTCTTGCTCCACAAATCTGCTCTCACTTCCTGAAACCTGATGCTGTGAGTTTCCCCAAGTTAACAATGTAGGAAAACATAGATCTTAGATCAGGACCTTCACAAATAACAATAAAACAGACATCATTTAGTATAGGAGATCATTTTCCTCCTTTAATCATGACAATCCCAAGACAAACAGTAGATAAAAAAAGTTGAAATGGAGCAAACATGCAGTAAATATTAATACAGAATGTTATAGTATTACCTGCTGCTTCCTCACTAGCCTTAATGTGCAATAACTGACCACTTACTACCAGCCTGGACATAAGGCGCAATACCACTGCTGCTATTGCCTTATTATTTATTCTATTTATACTAGTTTAGTGTATTTATTAAAAATCATAGTTTTTATTCTAGTTTTCTTTCTATTTACCTTTGTATTTTTATTCTACTTACTTAGCTACTCTAGCGCTTTCCTCACCGTATGTTATTTTATGTCTGTATTGTCTCCATGTGCTGCATAAGCAGTTTCCTCTGGGATAATAAAATTTTTCTGATTCTATTTATTGGGTAAAATACTGTTACTTTCAGTCAGGCTGCAAATTACACCTTAATTTTACTGCTTGCACATATATATTTTTATTTTGTCGCTTTAAAATTTGTCTGACAAAAATATCTCTGATTACAAAAAATATATTATTTACAAATATATGAAGATTTAAGTTCTTATGCATAATAATGTTGTGTGTTTGCCTATGACTGTCACTTTTTGTCAGTAACTAATGAAGTCATCTGGTGCTTGGTGCTCTTTAAATGTAAAAAATTTTTTTTTTTATAATAAATAAAAATTATAATACATTTAAATTGGCTTTTCTATAGAAAACACTGACATGTTTCTTCAGACCACCTCACATACTTCAGCAACATTCTCTAAGCTATCTCAGTAGTACAACACAACAAATACATTTCAGCACTGACCAGTCTTGCTTATTCACAAGTTTTTCTTACGTTTTTTTTTTTTTTTAGTGAATACAAATGTAATGAGGGAGCCAAGCTAGGCTCCCTCCATATCCTTTATCATTAGAAAACTGCACGCCATGCGATTGTTAGATTCAAAACTGTAAAAAACCTATAATAGCACATTCAAATGAATTCATTTCACTGATCCATGTGTAAACAACACCCTCACCATGTGCAACAGCAGCACATTCATGTTTGCACCATTACAGCACGGAAACAGTGTTCATGTCTAATCTCTGCACCCTTGAATCAAAGTGAATAATGACACTGGTCAAGTAACACTCACTGCACCAAAACATGGCTTAGCCCATTCACTACCACTTACAGCTTGCTGATGTGTTCTTGTCTTACTTTTCTGTTCTCCTCAGCCTCTGAAGATCAGAGTCAGAGACGAGTATCTCTCAGACATAGGTGAGTTACACATTCCTTTTTAAACATTTTGCTCCTTTTTTAATATAAAATCTTATTTAGTATTTATGGAAAATGAGTTTTTTCTGATTGCAGAGGCATTTATTTTATTGGTATTTGGCTAAAAAACCTTTTTATAGGAACTGTGGTGTTCTTTTAAATAATAAAGAATAAAAGAATGTACATATAGCAAACCTTAAAAGACGGAAGCACTTGTATTTTAATAAATTGTGGCTGCATTTTTGTTCAGAGAGTCGTCTTCATGCTCAGGAAGATATCAGAGGTCCACTTTCCGAACTTCAACAGCAGGTGCTTCCAGACATACAGGACCAGATACAGGACTACAGGTAAAGTCTTAATACTAATTATATTATATAAATAATAATTTTAAAATAAAAGGGCTTGTTAATGAGCTGATACGTTGGCTCAGGTGTGTTGGGTGCAGGGACAACGCAGGTTTCAGATTAGAGTTCCTCCAGGAGCAGGATTGGGGAAACGCTGCTTTAGTTTCTGTTTCAGTTTCAGTAGTGAAGTACTCATTACATAAACACGTGTTCAGAAAAATACTGCTCCAGATTTACAAATGAATTTAGTTTGAGTGAGACCAGGCAGTGAAAGGTGCTCATTCATTGAGCAGCAGTGTTACTATGCTACTGTATTAGCCGTATTTCTGTGCTCTTCCCAGTGAAGCCGAGTGGGACAGTATTTGCTTGCATATCTGGAAAGAAGGTTGAAGTAATTCTGCAACATATTCTGCAACTATATTATATAAATAATAATTTTCTGCTGTGCTTGGTGTCACATTAATACAAAAATATGTTTAAACTAGGGCTGAAACTCTTCTGAACTGTCATACACATGCTGGTGTAATAACACTAGCTTGGCTATAACGTATAATATCATTGTCTGATTGGAACTCATAAATAATAACCATGTATTAATGTTGACATTCATGTTAAAACACAGGAATAAGCAGATGATGGGGCTGGGCTCGCTGTTTGGAGAGAGTGATCTTCAGCAGCTAGATGGTGATCCTTCAAAAGAGAAACAGGTGGTGGACAAACAGGTCACTGCATTGTGGGAACTCCTGTAAGCTATTTTTTTTTGTTTTCTCTTTAAATAGATTGCTGTAAAAAGTAAAATTAGAAAATGTAAGGGTATTATTTGGCTTGTGTTTAGGTGTTGCTGGTTAATTGCTGGGATTATATATGTAGGCATTATAGATGTTTTGTGTTTTTTTTTGTCATTGTTATTTTTCTAAGCAAATGAAAATAAGAGCCTTTATTTTATTTTTTATTTTTTGGATAGAGATTTCCAATATGTCATTATAAAAACATGAATCATGTTGACGCTGGCAGACAATTTAAAAAGCATTTTAAAAATCACTGTGGGAATCAGATCAGTGATTAGATTTGTCCAGCATTTCATATTTGATTATGCATTTCTTGTACATTTAGGTAACCTTGGGCTACTGTGGTAATATATCTGTTTTTATTGTTGTACTTCATTTGTAAGCCAATTATAATGCTCTATAATGCTAATGCACTTTCCTAATTTTTATAAATAGTTGTATCTGTATCACTGATTGATTAACTCACAGATTCAATGTTATTAGTTACAAATTTGGAAATCTTTCCAAAAGTGGTCAACACTGAAACATTCTGCAACAATCACAGTCATTATTTATCTGGGAGGTCTGAAATCACCCTTAAAAATTTTCGAGGGCCTTGCTTGTAGATCAACATTTGTGATTCCTCCAATAGAAATAGACTGGTAAAAAATAGTATCATTGGGAGATATGCATGGCGGCTACTACTCCTTAATGACCGTATTTTAAATAATGTTCTGTGGACTTATAAGCCAAAAATGGAACATGTAGCAATAAAAACATCATAGCAGTCAAACATGGTGGTGGTAGTGTGAATGTGTGAGAGTGCTTTGCTGCTTCAGGGATAGAACTTGCACACAGTTGGTAATGCACGATCTGAAGAACAAGAGCAAGTCCACCTCTGATACTTGATTTCCACTAACAGAGAAACATTCCTGGTCTAGTTTACACAACATTTTAACCCATTCAGAGCATTTTGACCTAAAATAAATTGGTTCAGAATCTAAAATGATGGACCAAAGAAACCAGATTAAGATTTTGGAGTGGCCCATCTTGAGACGCTATGGCAAGATCTTTAGTTGGTATCTGATATTGAATAGCCCTTAAAAAGCTCTCTACTGTGTCTGAATGACAGAAGAATGGGCCATAAGATTTTCCAAAGTTATGAGATGACAAGTCGCAAAATGTGTGTTTTTGTCATTGCTCTGCAGTCAGTTTTCCACATGGATGAAACGAGTGTTACAAAACTTTCTGTCTGGGCTTCCCTTCTCTTCCATTAGTCAGAAAAGCAAAGTGTGTGACTTCTGGAAATGGGTCAGATGATGTAGTGGCATAACTAAAGTGGAGTCGGCTCTATGGAGTTGCAAAGGTCTCAGACACACCTCAGCATGGAGACGGCATCACATGACAAGCACACACACATGGCCACTTACCTGGTGCAGACACACAGCGCTCAGGGTCACATGATATCTTCACGAGTTTAACTGTGAGGATGCAGACTGGAAATCTGGAAAGCTTCTTGAAATTAAAGACTAAAATATGTAAAAGGCGTTTAGTTGAAGATATTTCATTGTTACTCTGATGGTATTTGATTGTGAGCTCGTTACAGGGCAGCAGTAAAAGTGTTGACTTTTTGTACCTTTATTTACAGGTCCAAACACGAAGAGGAGAAAAGGTAGGAACATAATAAATATTGTTTTATCCCTTCATGCTTTTCTGTTCTTCGGCATGTAAAGTTTTTGTTATTTCTTCTTCTTTTTCTTCTTCTTCCTGTTCTTGTTCTTCATGTTAGGATGTCTGTTTTGATAGATATATTAAACTAATTTCAGCAAGAAATGCTAGATTGGATTTCTGACTATCAAATGAATTCAGAAGCATCACTGTGTGTTTTGCAGTGTTATCAGTGTATTTCTTCTTGTGGGGCAGTAGTGTGTATAGGAGTTTAAGCATTAGCCAATTTTTAGATGCGTATAGAAGTTAAAAACGTCTCATTTTACAACTCTGTAGTAGAAACAGGAAGTCCAGATTGGATTCTGAATGTAATTTGTCATATTTCTTTCTTTTAAATGTGTTTTAAGTGTTATTTTTATGTGGTTTGCTTAAATTCCTCCAGCTCCCCATTAGCCACAGCTGTCCATCTGTACCTGCGACACTCGGGCATCAAGCTGCGCGATTCCAAGGTTTTCCCAGGCTTGACTACTGAGAAGGAGAAGTGGCTTCCTTTTTTCCCCAAGACCAAGAGGGTACACTTATCTCCCCCCACCCCTTCCTCCCTCACATTTGTGCTTCTCACTTTCATTTTTGCACCACTTTGTTATTTCTAAAACTTTTTCACCTTTCAAAAGTCTGAAATATGCAAGAGAGTCATGTTCTTACTCTTGATGGATGGTCAGGACACATTTTGACCAGTTGAAATGATAATGTGGCCTCTTTTCATTGGCTACAACTGAGGATTAGGATTGAGTTTAAAATCTCGTTGTGTGTTTTTAAAGCTCTTATTGGGCTGGCACCCCACAACCGCACACATTGAATTCCCTGTTCAAACACTCCTGATTCAAATCAGGCGTTTGTGGAGGGAAACCCCTGGTTTAGATTTAGTCTGATCTGCTGTTGTGGGAAGTCTCTTAGACCAGACTGAAGACCAGAGGTGACCGAGCCTTTGGGCGGCCTACCCTGGCATTTTAGATCCACTCTAAAGACTTCTTTTTCCATTATAGCGTTTTTTTTTATTGAAGTTGTTAAAATTTTATTTTTTATTGTTGTACAGCAGTTTGGTCAACTTTTGGTTTTTCTTCTTGATACCAGTTATAATTTAGTTTGTTTCTATTTTCTTTGCTCATTGTTGAGTTGATTCTACTCTTCTCTCTTTAGTCTTGTTTCTATCCGTCTGCTTCATTTGTTTTTTCTTTTCTTCAGTCTCCAGGTGGGATTTCTGCAACATTTCCAGTGAGAAAGTTTGTTTAAACTGTTTTTTTTTTTTGTTTACAGCAATTAAGTGGCACAAAGAAGGAGAAAGATGGAGAGGATAAGAAGAGAAATCCAATCTTGAAGTACATTGGCAAACCCAGGAGCTCATGCCCGTCCGGTAAATCCACACTCACTAGTAGATACCAGCACACACGTACAGATGATCCACCATCACTCAGCAGTGTTTTACCTTTCACCGTTACATTTTCCGTTTTACCTGCATTTAATTTCCTTATTTTGGGTTTGGAAATGTCATTTTTGTTGGCATGGGCATTATTTCATTAGTTGTGTTCCCTGTTGTCCCTGTTTGTTCTTCCAGTTTTCCATGTCCAGTTATCCCCTACAGAAGGTACACACCTCTCCTCAAACATTCCCATCATTTCCTTTAGGGCTGCGCAGTTAATCAAATACATTTCATGTATCACATCTACAATTTTTATTCACATTCGCTTTGTATGGGACTACTTAACTTATTTCTTCTTTTTTTCTATCTCTGCCACTTTATTATCTAGTTAATACAGGCCTTGTGAAGAACATAATTCAGCAGTTTGAGAACCACACAGACTACGGTTGTGAGGACGGAGAGAACGACGCGCAGAGACTGTCCACTAGCAGCCTGGGGGATGACAGCATGGACAGGTGTGGTTTTAATCCTGCACTTTTGTGTTGACTTGTAATCCTAGGCCTCACATCTGTTTGGGCCAACATTTATCTGATTGTCAGTGATGACAAGAATAAGGCAGAATTCTCCAAAAAAATAAAAAAAATGTTATTCATGATCACAGTTTTGTAGATGCTGTATTTTGAAGAGGAACAGAAAATGTCTTCAGCTTTCACAAGTTCCAAGTGGTTCAGGGCCTTTTTCCTCTATTTAGAGCACTGCCGTATACATGTGCAGTTGCTCATAGCCTCACACATTTCATCAGAAGTCTTCAGGCTCTGTTGACGAGGGTAGAAAAATGAAGAATGCTGATCTGCCAGCTTCATTAAAGCTCATTACTGAACAAAATTGATACAAAAAACCCAAATGTATATATAACATGTCTTTTAAAAACTTTTTTTCATCTTGAATTCATATCTTAAATGTCCTATATTCAGCAACTTCCTTTAAACTTCCACCAAAATGTTATGATATTTGCCTGCTATTTTATTATCGCTGTTCACTTGGAGGCTGAGGCTAAATAATATTAATAACATTTTAATCAAACAACATGTTTTTATCATGTTTTTCCACTTCACATTGCATCGCATTGGTGTCATTATTCCCTCTCTCTCCTTGTCTGTTTCCCAGTCCTACTGTGCCTGTGCGTTTGGGCCGTAGTGAGTCTCTGAAGGCTCAGGGAGAGGGGCGTCGCCGTGGCGCGGGCGCATGCTCGGACACCGTCCCGCGCTCACGCAGCGACGTGGACATGGATGACTGCGATGAGAGGGAAGGGCCTTTACATCACAGCGCCTCATCCTCCGCCTCCAGCAGCTCTGCCAAGTGAGACAGTTTCACACACACACACACGTAACACTGCACACAGACAGAAAGATCTGACTGTACATCATCTAGTTAGTTTTACATTAGCAGATTACCGACAATGTGCACGCACACACACACACACACACACACACATGTTGCTGACTACAGAATAACAAAAACAAATGTTTTCCCATCCAGGTTAATAGAGAATCCCACGCCGCCGTACACGCCTCGCTCCAGACGCAGGTATGAAATGAGCACGAATGTACACTGCATGGCCAAAAGTATGTGGACACCCATTCTAATTATTGAGTTCCAGTCTTTAGGCCAAAACAATTTAAGTATAAAATCAAACTCTGCAAGGCAGTCCCCTCAAACAAACACTGAAAAGAGAATAAGTGATACAGAAGATATTGGTCATATGATTCCACCACTGCAACAAGTCGGTTGGACATTTCTGTGCAGTTAGATCTGCACTGTAAGTGTTAGTATTGTGAAATGGAAGCATCTAGTACGGAGATCCACAGCTGTGGTTCTGGAGCTGATTTCCTTGTTTAAGCACACCTGGTTCAACTCACCTGTTGCGAGTGTGTTTATGGAGGGGAGCTACCAAACTGTGGAACACTGGACCTCAAGGACCAACTCTAGGCACCTCTGATCTAGGAGGAGCAACATCTCTGCTGTGAAGCTGTAGACCACTGAAGCTCACACTGGGGCTGGCAACTGCTGAAGACTGTAGTGGGAATCCTCAGCACTTAATACACAGTTCCAAACGGCCTCTGGAGGGAACATCAGCAAGAGAACAGTGTACGAGGAGCTTTATGATATGAGATTCTATGACTGTTATGAAGTCTAGTAGTATGATTCCAGGAGAATGGTACCTAATAGACATACATACAGTTGTGCTCATAGGTTTACATACCCTGACAGAATGCATTATTTCTTAACCATTTGTCAGAGAATATGAATGATAACATCCAGAGCTGATTTTAAGTCATGGGGAGAAGGTATTTGAAATTTATAAAACAGGAAAGGGATATAAGAAAATATCTAAGGAATTGACAATGCCAATCAGCAGTGTTCAAATTCTAAGAGTTTAACTGTGTTACAATAAAAACTTGATAAAGGTTATTTGGGTTGTCATTTTGTGTTGTGATTTATGGTTTTAAAAGAGTAAACACAGTTGATTGATAGTAAATGGTTTCAGCCAAACACTAACCATGAGTGAAAAAAAAGTTTCATTCATTTTATCTGAAAAATGGTTAAGAAAACAGAACGTTGAGCAAACCTTCCCAGAAGAGTGGAGGATGTTATAGGTGCAAGCGTGTGTGTGAGGGGTTAATGTCCACTATACAAAATATTTCATATTTTATGTTTCTGCCCATCTCCTTGTTTTGTCTTTAATTTTGCACCTGTACCCCCCACCCACACACACTCTTTCGGTAGGAGTATGGATTCACCACTGGCACTGTTACCAGATGCTCCACCTTTGGATGAGGATGTGGTTGACTTTCAAAATTGGCAGGAGACGGTGGAGCCAATCACACTCGCTTCACTCAGCTCTCGAGAGATGGACAGACAGGCTGTCATATATGGTAAAAGTCTTCTTTTTTTTTTAGCTTTTATTATAATTAAAATAAAATCCTGTATGTCACATTATGCAGATATTACAAATAGTCTGATTGTACCGAGCTGTTGATTGGCACTGCAGCATAATCTTACCAACTTTTTTGCATTTCTTTTATCTCTGCAAAAACAATGAGCAAATCAGTCTAAATAGTGGTTAATACTTCAGTTTTAAGAAGATGATAAAAAAGTTCATGTCGAAAAGATTCATGGTGTGTATTTAGCTCATTCACAACTATTCATTAAGCAAAAACCTACAGCCAACGATTGTCTTTAGGACAGAATTAGCTGTTGATGAACTGCTTTATGAATTGATTGATTGAATAAAATTGGAAATAATATATAACATATTTGTGTGTATTTTATCATTTTGGGCTTAGAGCGGTTCTTAATTAGAATGTATTATTGTTAAAAATTATGTGCTAGTGTGTCACAGATATTTTGCATGTGTATAAAATAGAATATAGACGGGAGTTGAGTTTGTGTAAAATAGCAGCATGACAAAAAAATTGCATGTACAAACCGAGCTTAATTTGTCCCGTTAAACTGGATTTAGTTTAGTGTGTGTGAAACCCTGAATTACACATGCGTTACTGGTATTTTTGAGGACGACCTTGATGTCCTAGAGATTGTAAAGTCTTTCAGAAATGTTGATGTTGATCCTGTGTTATAAACCTTCTTCATTTTCAGAATTATTCACAACAGAGGCGTCTCACTTGCGGATTCTGCGAGTTCTAGATCAGGTGTTCTTCCAGAAAATGAGGACCGTTTTAACCCCGGAGGAACTTTCTTGCATCTTCCTCAACCTGCCCCAGGTCTACGAACTCCACGGTCAGTTTCTGATAAAGGGATCATTTTGATAATATTGTAATATTGATAATAATCACAATAAAGAAACTGCACAAGACAATATGAATGTAAGAGAAATACTTTGATGAGGAATCAAGTATTATGGTCAGTGGTTGGGACGGCCTCCATGACATAAAGTGAAGTTGTTCATCATCTGTTCTGGAGAGCCGGTGTCTTGCCCTGATCTCCCTCAAACTCTTATAAAAAAAGGTGAATAACTGTATCTGAGTGAAGAAATCACCAAACTCTAGCAAATCCATTTTTGATGATCTATTTGCTTTGCAGTGAGTTTTTGTGAGTCCATGAAGAAGCTGAGGGAATGGCCCATAGTCCAAGGAATTGGAGACATCATGCTAGCTAGAGTGAGTGATTTTTTTTGCTGATGTTTCAGTTCCCTTTTGCACATGTGGTCTGGCTCGTTCCTGAATGCTGTTGTTTATTTTTCCTTTATTCTTAGTTTGAGGACGCTGCAGGAGAAGAGTTTCAAGAGCAGGTGTCTCACCTGTGCAGCCAGCAGAGTCATGCTCTAGACTTCATCAAGAGCAAACAACGCAAAGACCCACGCTTCGCTCACATTATACAGGTCATTAACTGCATTTTCACTTGCGTGGCTTCAGATTTTCAAAATTCCATATGTTTCCCTTCTGCTCTTTAAAAATGGATCATCTACTGAATGGAATGGTAGGTTGACGGACGGATTAGTGCGGCATCTGCAGTAATGCCAGCGCTGCAATGGTCCGTCGTGGTGAAGAGGGAGCTGAGCCTAAAGGCAAGGTTTTCTATTTACCAGTCAATCTACGTTCCTACCCTCACCTATGGCCACAAGCTGTGGGTAGTGACCGGAAGAATAAGATCGCGAATACAAGAGTTTTCTCCGTGGGGTGGCTGGACCCTTTCCTTAGAGATAGGGTGAGGAGTTCAGTTATCCGGGAGAGACTCGGAGTAGAACCGCTGCTCCTACGCGTGGAGAGGAGTCAGTTGAGGTGGTTTGGGCACCTAGCTAGGATGCCCCCTGGGCGCCTTTCTCGGGAGATGTTCAAGGCATGCCCCACTGGGAGAAGACCACGGGGTAGACCCAGGACACGCTGGAGGGATTATATCTCTCTGCTGGCCTGGGAACGCCTCGGGGTCCCCCAGAGGAGATGGAGGAGGTGGTCGGGGCTTCCCTACTGAGGCTGCTGCACCCTGCGACCCGACTCCAGATAAGCAGCAGGAAATGGATGGATGGATGGATGGATGGATTGATACTTCATCTCTTTATTATATTTATAAAAAAATGATGTTTAAAATAGACTCATAAAAAATTCTCCCAACAGCATCTGAGTTGATATCTTTGGGAACATGTTTAGCCATGAACTACAACACGCCTTCTCATGATATTAGCTCTCAAGAGGAAGTTGCTTGCATCTTGGAAACGGAGATCTATAATGCCTGGAGATTAATCCTACAACCTGTGTGTTAGTGGCAGATGATCACAAAGATGATGGTAAACCACTTCTGTACTTCATCAAGAAGAGAATGGTTGTCGACACAACCATAGACCCCACAGTCACTTATGTAATGTGTTATTAATAAACATGCATTACCCTGCCTTTACTTGTTGCTCCAACTGCCTAAATCCTGGTGATGATAAGATAATACATTATTCTAATTCGTTAACATTGAACCCTCAACAACTAAGTGGCCATGTTTGAACCAGGGGCTACAATCGCAAATGGTGCCTGAACAGTTAACTATTAGTATATTGTACTAATACCAATAATGGTAATGGAAATCAGAATAATTGAAGTAAAATGTGAATAAATCAATTTTAAATAAATAAATAAGCTAGATCTGATGACTGTGTTATACACACATGTGTGTGTATTCATTTTGTTAGGAATGTGAGGCCAGTCCGCACTGCCGTCGACTTCAGCTAAAGGATCTACTAGTGTCTGAAATGCAGAGACTCACCAAATACCCGTTGCTGCTGGATAACATCATTAAATACACAGAAGGTACTCGGCAGAGACACTCATGTAAAACGCAATTGCACACTATTTTATTATTATTATTATTTATTATTAATACAATTGGTTTTTAAATTTGTTATTAATATCACTTTTGTTTTTTTGTGTTTTTATTATTATTATTATTATTATTATTATTATATTATTATTACCACACTAATTACCAGTTGGAGAGTAGACCGGTAAAGCCACACCTACACTCACACTTGGCTATGTTGGAGAGTCACATAAACACTGTGTCTACACACGTATGCAAGTTTCACTGTAACGCTTCTCTACACACACTCCTACAATAACTCTCCTCCATCTCCTTCCAGCTGGATCCCCCGACCTGCTGCCGCTGCAGAGGGCACAAGCGTGTTGCCGTGGCATCCTGCAGGCCGTTAACGAGTTCGTCAGGGAGACGGAGCATCGGGAAGCTCTCAGCCAATACCAGCGCAGACTGGACTTGTCACCCCTGGAGAAACTGACCAATCCTGTTGCAGCACAGTTTAAGGTACCGTTCCTGTCTGCCATCTGTCTTCCACATTGTTTTTGCCATCTTTACATGCAACATGAATTATGCAGTCCCACTTCTTATTCAGACAGACACACGGACCCTCATTAACCTACTTACTCAGTTCAGAGTTGCTGTTTTGGGATGACCATGTACGGCTAACGCATAAATTTACATAAATTAAGAAAATTATGATTATTCATGGAGTAATCTTACTAAAGGAGTTACAACATGACCCAAAGAATTAAAACAATAAATTAGATGAGATTTAATGTGTAGATTTAATGTGTGTGTATGTGTGTGTGTGTGTGTGTGTGTCTGCGAACATAATACTGCCACCTACTGTTAGATTGAGAACCACTTAGATATTGGTGCAGATGTATTTATTTAAGGTAATATTGTATGTGTATTAATAGCGCAATATATTGTGACACCCCTAATACCTGTGTGTGTATTTGTCTTTTTTAAATTCATCTAATTCTGTCTTTCTTGCCAGTGGTAGTGTTTGACTACATCATGTAAATACACTTGTGCGCTCTCTCTCTCTTGCTCTCTCTCTCTGTTTCTCCCTCTCTACACTGTCTCTCTCTCCCTCTCTCTCTCTCTCTCTCTCTCTCTCTCTCTCTCTCTCTCTCCGTCTCTCTCCCTCTCCCTCTCTCCCCCACATGTTTTTAATCACACTGTTTCAAAGAGTTCAGCATTCAACAAATCTGATCTGTTGATTTATTTACTCACTCACATTCTCCCACTCTTTATAGAATCTGGACTTGACCGCTAAGAGAATGATCCATGAAGGTCCCCTGACCTGGAAAGTTAGTAGAGACAAAGCTATTGGTAAGACATCATCACATCCCCCGTGTCCACTGTCTGTTTTTTATTAATAAAAACATTCAATCTCAGTAGTGTAGCTGTGTACTGTACTGATGGATGGGCACAGACTGGCAACAGGCAGAGCATTGATTAGGAGGAAAGATCAAGATTAGAGAAGATTATTGAAATACACTGACCGTGCATTGTGCATTTTCCACCTGATGGTCAAAAGATTAGTGGTATTTCCTGTTTCTGTGGGAACATTTTAGGCTGTTTGCGATGCTTTAAACCTTAAAGAGCCACAATATTGCCACTCTACCAACTTCCTCAGACCCTTGTGTTCAACACCATCCTCATCTTTTTGTAACACTGTCATTCCTGCCGCCTGATTGGTTCGCCACGGCACAATTCTCATTGACTCTTCACACCAAATGAGTTTAATTAATGTTATATATTGAGTTATTAAAAGTTATTTTGCAATAAGTAGTTTTTACAATTTTGTGTGATAACTGGGATAATGTAATATTAATTTTTATCTAGTTCAGTTTGTGTTTGTCCCACCAAACCCAAGACTCAGACATAAATCTCATTTAATGTTTCTACTTGACACAAGATAAAATATATTCCAGCTAAATTGTGAGTTTGCATTATTAGATTTTATTTTATTATTATTATTATTATTATTTTTACATTTCCCAGTTATAATTTCAGTAGTGGAGAATAATTGTTACAATAAAAACTGCAGCTCGTAAATGTGAAAATTGCACTATTGCAAATTGCAATTTCAATATAAAAGCTATTAATTGTGCACATTTCTTTTATTATATGTATATAAATGTTTTATATGTCTTTTGTCTAAAATGATCTTCCGTTTGTCTGTTTCTCAGAAATTCAGGCTCTGCTGCTCTCAGACCTGTTGGTTCTCCTCCAGAGGGGTCCAGATGACCGTCTGATTCTCCGGTGTCCGTCTCGTGTGCTGGGAGCTGTTGGGAACACGGACCACAAAGCTCCCTTTTCCCCTGTTGTCCGCTTGAATTCTTCCCTTGTCAGATCTGTGGCTACAGGTGGGAGAATTGCTTGTGTTTGGATGTGATTCTCATAACTGTGAATAGTCATTGAAGATTTCGCTTGGTGTGACTGATGTGGTGATTTAAATTAGCAGATGTGTTTGAGTCCCCAAAAATAACAGTACAAAGGATATGAATAGGCATCACTTTCCTATCGGAATATGCTTCCTCATTCAGACTGAATGGCAAAACATGATGGACATGTTAGTTTACAATAGTGGAATCTGCCAAACTAGAAGAAAATATAAATTTACTGCTTAAATAATAAAAGTTGACTGATCAGATTACAACTTACCAACACAAACCTGCGGCTAGAGACTGTCTTTCCTGATTATGATGTTTGGCAAAGCAAAACATTGGGATTTATAGATAATAAATTATAATTCATGGTCCATGGATAGATTGATCTTTGGTAAGTGTAGGGATCAACTACACTAAAGAGTCTAACTGCCTCTAATTTAAGCAGTTGATTGTTTTACTCCTGAATTTGCAATTTTTCCAAGCCTGCTAATGGTATGTGTTTCTGCCAGAAGCATTTGCTTCTCTTTCTTTAACGTCGTCTGTCTTGTAAGAGTTTTTTTTGTGGAATCTCTTTCCATAGTCAAGTCATACAACAGTTCTTTTCATTTTACGTATGTCTTTATGGAACAAACACAAGAACCTCCGCCTACTGTACCATCATAGTATTGTGTTTCATAGGAATGCTTCCGATCCAGGCAACTTTAGTGCCCTATGGGAAAGTTGATGAAGAAACTGGAGTCTTGATTTGGAGTAGTTTTCAGTTCTCAGTCATCTGTTTTTTTTTCTTCTTGTCTCTCAGATAACAAAGCACTCTATGTGATTAGTACTTCTGAGGGACAGATCTACGAGCTGGTGGCAGGAACTTCCTCTGAGAAAAACACGTGAGTGCAATTTTATTCTCTTTTACTATCAAGTAGCTGCTGTGGTTTCATCAAAACCAGGGCGTGATAACTTTTCCAATGTTTCCACAGCTGGAAGGACCTGTTGGAAAAGACAATCTCATTGGCTTCAGGAGGCACTGGGGATGCCAAACAACGTTCACCAGCTCCGTAAGTGTTTCCAGACTGTACAAATATTTTTATAGTGCTATTCAGACAGAATAAATGGGGTGTAACATTTCTACAGTGATTAATTGTACTCCTTGCTTGTATGCTAGGTCGCCTATTTCGCCATTCCAGAGGAACCATGTCAATCACATAGGTAAGTCCTAGTGAAGGGTTTGAATACTGGGCCACAGGTCTCCAAAGATTCATGATTTTACACTTTAAACACTGATTTCAGCCCCTGAGGGCTGCGTTAGTTTATGAATTGGTTCAGGAGTGTTTAATGTGCTTGTACTAGAGTCTAGTGCAGGGGTGTACACCCTCCAGGACTGGTGGTCTAGTGTGTGGGCTGAATAGGATGTCAAGGAACTTTCTTTTCTTGAAGTACATGGTCATTATCTTCTTGTCCTTGACTCCTTCTTCTGCAGATGGTTCACTACCAGAAGAGTCTGGATCTATGGAGAGAGATTCCCAGAGTGATGATGAAGGCGTTCTCACACCCACTACCCCAACTGACCAGTCGGGATCTTTCCTCCACGGCGATATGCATCATTATCTGGGAAACGGAGCTGAAATCGCTGAGGCTGCTCTTCGAGATGGTGAGTTTAGATGGTGTGTTTGAGCAGATTTCTGTTCATTTGAACTTCAACAGGCCCTTTCAACATCATTTTCTGTCTGTTCCCCCAGTTGAGACACTCCGACAGTTGATATTCAGAGATCTGGAAGATGGGTGGAGCCAGGATTCAGATGACACGCCTACAAACGAGACAGCTACTGAAAGAAGCTCATTTACAGATCGACCTGGACCAGATGTGTCTGGGACTATCTTCAGTGAAAGCCTCATTGCAGAAGATCAAGTAGATGTTCCATCACTGGACATGGTGCAACCGGCTGTTCAGGTCGTGAGGAAAGGTGAGGGTGCTTAACAAATGCCTTTAAAAGGAATAATATTAATGCACTTCAGTTGCTTTTTCTTTATGACATTTTATTTATACTTTGTTTAAAGTTCAGGTGCTACAGTGCTATTAATTATGCACTCCTGAGTAAGTAATAAAAGTAAATAAATTAAATTATAACTTACATAAAAATGTGTTTAAACATCACCTGTCAAATTATGCTTAATTGATGTGAAATATTTCACGTATGTATGTAAACTATATGCTGATCAGTCACAATCTTAAAATCACTTTTAGGTGACTTGATATCTGTTTACAATGGCGTTTTTCAAATATAATAATTAGCAGGTGACATCAATTGTGATGTGTTGGGAAAACTGAGCAGCTTTAACAGCATGTAGATTAAAATGGCTAGAGGATGGGTAAAACCTAGTAGGGTCATTATCTACCAAAAAAGGGAACAAGGAAGACAAGTGACCGGGTCATGGGCACCCATGACTCATTGATGCACAGGGTGTGCACTAGCCTGAACAGAAGAGCTACACTAGCACAAAAGTGAATGCTTAACACAGTGCTCCACAGTCAGGGCTGTGAACAGCAATGAGGAGCTTGTTTTAATGTTCTGGCTAATTAGTGTGTGTACGGGTTTTTATATAAATATGTAGTCATAGTTGTCAGTTACTTTCCAAATAATTTAGATCCTGAAGACTGTACAATCAGTCTGTACACTCAGTCTCGATTTATACCATTGTGTGTCTGTGCAAAATTGTACTGTGGACATGGAGAACTACTAATACTGCAGTGGCACCGTATGGTACAAAGACAGGAAACTATTAATAGTGCTGAAAGGTAAGAGGATACAGTGCAGCTGTGTAAATATATTTTTGCATTAAAATGACCTAAAACAACATAAAAATGTTCACACTGTTCCTAAAGGTAGATAAAAAAAGAACACTTGGATCTCTTGGTCTTTACTGAGAAAAATTACCCAATATTACAGATACCACCATTGATTTCAGTGTCTTTTATGACTCCATTTCTCAGCAATAACTGCAGCTGAACCTTTCCGGTAACTGTTGATCAATCCTGCAATCATCTTGAAATAATTTAATCTGTTCAGAACAGCTCTGGGATATTGATAGGTTTAAGGTCGAGGCTTTGAATCAACCTTTCCAAAACATGAAGTTTGCCCTCCTTTTATCATTCTTTGGTGGAATAGTTTGCATGTTTTGGGGTTGTTTTCTTTTTTCTCCAAATGCTTCTCATTCAAACCAAAAAGTGCATTTTTGGTCTCAGCCATCAAAAAAACTCTTGATTGCAACTTCAAATCAAGAGATAGTCCAAGGTTCAAATATTTTTGCTACTTACAGATCTGTAATATTGGATCTTTTTTAGTAAAGTAATGACAGATTTTTAAAGAATTATTTGTATAACAAAATTATTTGTATAACAAAAAAGTTTGACGTTTTAGGTCATATTTATGCAGAAGTATAAGAAAATTCTAAAGAACTACTGTGGGCTTACTCAAATGAACATTTTAAATTATTTGTATGAACCATTTTTTTTTTTTTTTTTTTTTTTACAGTGGCATGTAAAGTCTTGGCACCCTTGTTCTTATTTTGTGACTAGCTAGATGAGTAGAAGATAAACTGATCTTGTTAGGGCTTGTTCAGCCATTGTCGAGAAAGGCCAGGCAATGCAATTTCAAAGCTTTTTAATTACTCTGACTCTTCAAACTGTGAAACTGTGAACTCTGAAAAGTACAGTAGCTCATATCTACAAAGCAGGAGAAGTCTGTAAGTCCATAGCAAAGAGTTTTCCCAGTACCTTTTTATAAGAAATGTCAATTAACATGTGAGGTGCAGAAAAACCTTGTAAAAAATTTAATTCTCTTTAAATTTAAAGGACTTTCAGCCCGATTTTACAGACTCTGGAATAGTGATTGTGACTACTGCACAAATATGACTTTCATATATGAAAACTATCCTGCTTCCACAGCACAGATTTCAGTGTAAGAAGTTTGCAAATAAATCCGAACAATTCTCATGCACTTTGGAAACAAGTCCTGAGATTCTGGTTAACTTTGCAAAGGTATTTCTGAAGGAAAAGGAACACAGCATTTTATTTATAAACGTCGATCAAGCCTTGTGCCAGTTTTGCACCCATTGGCATGAGGAGTAATGGCTGAAAACACACACCTCATATCTAACAGTCGTCCATGTTAGTCCCCTGATCTAAACCTCATGGAAGATCTGTGGAAAAACCTGAGAGCAATGCGTCCAAGAGTCACATTTATATTTATTCATTTGGCTGATGCTTTTGTCCAAAGCGACTAACAGGTACAGGAACGATCGAGCATAAATTCAGACATGACAACACTGATGTGAGAGTAACATGGAGTTTAACACAATCTTCTTAGTCGTAGAAAAGTGTCAAACGACTCTTAATACGACAAAAAAGCTTTCAAGCTATGGTACTTGCCAAAGGGCGTCACTAATACTGACCATGTAGGGTACCAAAACTTTTGCACAGTACTCTATTTCATGTTTTTCACTCTTAAATTGTACAAAATAATGTGCTTATATTTACTCTTTTGTGGATTATATCTCTTCACAGTAGCTGAAAGAGTTTTACGCGCCACTGTATGTATATATGGAAATGCATCGTGTGCAGAATGTTAACTTTATATATTTTTCACTCTCTCTTCCTCTGTTTCACCCTCTCTCTCCCTCTGCATGTGCTCAGAGCTTTCAGTAATCAAGCTGTGATTTTAAAAGACTTCTCCCTGTCTTTCCTTATTGCTTTTTTGCAACACATACACACATATATACATATCTACACACACACACACACTTTCCTCACTCACATTCACTTTTCTACATTACATTCCCCACCCCCACTTCTGTACATCACCACTGTTAACACACTTCCTGTTGGTGCTACACAATCTAATTTCACCACACACTCGCTCACTCACTGTGCAAATATATGCCTTTCACACACACACTTGCCTACACACACATGCACACACTCTCTACCTGTCTTTCATGCACAGCTGTGGGTGCAGGTTCTTCTGCTATTCCTGATGACATCACTGATGTCAACTGCAACCAATCTTCCGAGTCAAAAGGTGGGATCATCCTGGATAATACCTAATCATACTCACCACTCACTGTTATTCGTTTTTGTTTCTTTTTATGGAGAAATGATGTTGGTGAAGGTTTTCAGAAAATCTCACTGGTCATTCATTGGGTCTGAAACTAGCATGTGCCCTGGTCTAAGGCAGCGCTCCCCAACCTTTTTTGCGCCACGGACCGGTTTAATGTCCGACGATATTTTTGGACCAGCATTTAAGGTGTTGCAGATAAAAACAACAAAATAAAATGATACGACCAACACAAAAACTGTGGTATTTTG